>CM067168.1:29358007-29465507 GCA_034093135.1 Erigeron breviscapus
AGGATCATGTTTTTAAGGATGGTATCAAGATTTACCAATCTCCTCTCCTCTTCGGACCAGTGTTCCTCCCTCTTTTCCCTTCCACTTCTTGATCTAGTTGGGTCAAGGAGTGCATTGATAGGAAGTCTAGGCACATAGGGTCCTTCATTTAAAATTTTCATCATATTCCTTTCAATACCAGTAACATGTAATATCATCCTAGCTTTCCACGTACCAAATTCATCACTGCTCCCATTGAATTTAGGAACAGGATTATTCGAGTAGTGCACATGCACATGTGGAGAAGCAGGAGGAGGAGGAGGTGGAGGATTATTATTTTGAACGGGTGGTGGTTCATTAAAATTAGGTTCAGGATTACCTTGTGTATTTTCTGGGTTGGCCATCGTGAAACAGATCTAGGCAAGTATATTAGCCTTCTGCTCTGATAACAATTGTAAAGTCCCTCACACGATGGTTTAACCCACGAGTGTAAAATAACAAGTCAAGTATGAACTAGATTGGACTAGTATTACTTTAAATAAAAATGCAAGAATATAAACAAAGTAATAAATGACTTAAGCAATATTTAAACAAGTAAATAAATGGTGGAACACAAATGTAGTTTTCAAGTGTATTTTCTTTATTGATGTATAAACAAAATACAAGATCGTTGCGGAACCTAGATATTACACGTATGTAAGTATCTAAACAATCTTTGAATTACAAGTGATCTATACTTGCTAAATAATCTCCTTGGATCGATATACTTAAAGTTGTGAAGTATAACTATTTTGATCGAGAGTATTTTAGCAAGTTCACCAAATTGCAAAAAAAGTAATTTGTACGAGGTATGTAACTTTGTATTTATAGGCAAATAAATTCAACAGTGAATTTATTATGCCGTACAAATATGGTTGCATGCATTTAAGGAAACAACTTTAATTCCTTAAATGCATTGGTTAAAGTACAAGGATAAAGTCATGTTGATGTGACTTGTCATCCTTTTAACCAACCACCTTTACACACGTATTGTACTTTTATCAATAGACAAATGGGTTGTCCGTGTAAAAGTGTGTAAAGGCATAAAGTCAATTCCTCATAATCAGTGTTCAGACTTGTAAGGTCTAGAACACTGATAAAGTCTCCAGTCGGGAGATCTGGTAAGACTGTCAGTGGGTTCCACTGCTTGTCAGTCTTCTTTCTTCATACTTCAGTCTTTGACTTCAGTAAGAATGTCTTCAGTAGAAATGATCTTGACTGGAGTGAAGTCCAGTAAGCTAATCTGGAGGATTCTAGATTTCCTGTACAAGTAAATAGCTCACTGGTCTTCTTTTATTTCTGGACAAATCTTCAGTGATGCTCCAGTCTTCAAGTCTGGTGTGGGTCCAGTAAATCTGGACCTAACATACTTACTTTATTTATTTGTCATTTTCATTTTATGTTTTCTTTTCTTAGTTTTAAAATCAAAACTAAAAAAATCTTCTCTTTTAATTAACAAAATTCATCTTCAAAATTTAAATAGTTCACTTAAGGTTTTCAATTCACCCCTTTTTATCGACACTCGAGTCATACTTGACATATACTTTTGTATTTGGTCGAGTTTTGACTTTCCATCCATTCCATCTTTTCTTCCACTTCCTCTATTATTGACCGCGACCAGTTGACTTTTCAACGTCGTCATTCGGGCCACGTGTCAAGGCCCACTGGGATCAGAATGACACACAGGATGGCCAACACTGGCCGATAGTTTTAAGACAAATGTTTGAGTTTTTCGGTGTACATTCCGTTTCCCGTGTAAATTCTGTCATTCCAAAAACTCAAGGAAGTCAAAGATATAATGGGGTAGAACTTTTTGAGCTTTCATTAGGAAATGCTTACCACTATACAAGTACATGAGACTTACTGTCTTATAGGTGTTGGAAGAAATGACCTAGTGATTCTCCCTTTAGCACACTATGGTTTTGCGTATCCTCCAGATGCTTGCGTAAAGTTCTCAAGAATACGGGAAAAGTATAGTGGAAAGAAAATCTAGAGCCTCCTTTGTCGTACCCATGAAAAGCAAATCATCTTCGCCCATCGGGACGTGGTTCTCATGATTATTGATATCCTTGACTCTATCACTAATCTCTAAGTAGTGTGCCAGAAAGTTCCTAATGAATGTTAGAAGTTCAAGAGGAGTATTTTTATAAGAAGCCACGGGTTTAGGAGCCGCGGATTGAGGAGCCACGGATGTAGGATCCGTGGTTGTAGGAGCCGCGGATTTAAAAGCCGTGGATTTAGAAGCCTTAGGAGAAAAATTAGGACCCACGTAAACCCTATCAGGGATCTTGCTGGCCCAATCCTCATCATAATACTCTGACATTTTACCACTCACGTAACCATCCAGGGTAGAACTACCCGCCTTCTTTAATTTCTCACGCATATCCACAAACATCATTAATTAATAAATGCAATTCTTGTGTATTGAGGCCAAAGCTCCATATCCGCTAATGCAAGTTCAAGAGAAATCCTGCAATGCGTTAAATTTATATTATTAGTAAAATTCATTGAAATGCAATAAAAACAGGTATATGATCATACTTGTCCACTATCAACAACTCAGCCAACTTGCATGCACTCCCGGTCCATGCGTACATTCCATCACGTTCGGTTTTATCTTTGAACGATGTCTCTCAGTACGAAAGTCTACTCAGAGACATCATTCAAAGATAAAACCGACCGTGATGGAATGTACGCATGGACCGGGAGTGCATGCAAGTTGGCTGAGTTGTTGATAGTGGACAAGTATGATCATATACCTGTTTTTATTGCATTTCAATGAATTTTACTAATAATATAAATTTAACGCATTGCAGGATTTCTCTTGAACTTGCATTAGCGGATACCGAGCTTTGGCCTCCACACACAAGAATTGCATTTTATTAATGATGCTTGTGGATATGCGGAGAAGCTAAAGAAGGCTGGTAGTGCTATCCTGGATGGTTTGTGAGTGGTAAATTTCAGAGTATTATGATCGGGATTCGGCCAGCAAGATCCCTGATAGGGTTTACGTGGGTCCTAATTTTCCTCCTAAGGCTTCTAAATCCGCGGCTCCAACATCGATGGCTCCTCAATCTGCGGCTCCTAAACCTGTGGCTTCTTTTTATAAAAATACTCCTCTAGAACCTCTAAGATTCATTAGGAACTTTCTGGCACACTACTTGGAGACAAGTGATAGAGTCAAGGATATCAACATGAGACCCAAGTCCCGATGGCCAAAGGTGATTTGCTTTTCATGGGTAAGACAAATGAGGCTCTAGAATTTTCTTTCCACTCTACTTTTCCCATATTCTTGAGAACTTTACGCAAGCATCTGGAGGATACGCAAAATAATAGTGTGCTCAAGAAGAATCACTAGGTCGTTTCTTCCCGCACCTATAAACGGTTTCATTACTGTATTTTTATAATTTCTATTGTAATCCCAACTTGAATGTACATGTTTCTCGACTTCTATGGGCACGACATTTGATATTTTTGAATGGAATTTTGTATATGTTATGAAAGTTTGGGACACGATATGTGTCTAAAACCTTTTTTTTTTATCATACACAAAATTATATGCATAATCTCTTTGTATCTACTTACATATGACACTTGAAATTTTGAATTTGGAACCAGATTTAGTTGTTGAAACATGTGGCATTACGAATAACACTTTTATGCGTGATTTTAGTAGCGTCTGGCGACTGATGAACATCATGTGAAGAACTGTAGAAAGGGAAGATCTCCCAAGAAGACAAGACGGTGGTTCCATGAGGATCAAGTATAATGAGTTATGCGTAAAAGTTTGTAAAACAAAGTCCCACGTACTTTTTGATGTGGTTCTCTTTCCTTTCTTTTCCTTTCAATACCTATCCAAAAAGTGATAAAACTTATATTTGCTCCATTATAATTCGTGTAATATGCTACAGGTTGATTTAATAGATTCTCTACCGGATGTTTACCCAAAAGTAGATAACTGGATAAAGAATGATGTGATGGAAGAAGGCAACCATTCTTACCATTTTTGTGTGCCTTTTGACAGTCCTTTACCTACGTAAGCGACAACGTCGGCAGGCAGTGTAAGTCCCAACTCAATAGATGGTACTACCTGAAGACACCTCTATGTCGATGGTGAGGTTACTTTGCAATATACACACTGATCTGGAGACGACCAGTTGCAGTATGTATATACTAGGTTAATGGTTAGATTACTTATTAAGGTGACAAAGTGTAATAAGTAAAGACAATGCAATAAATAAATACTTGTAAAGTAAATTCGGTGAGATCGATATGTAATTTTTCAAGTGTAATTTATTTATTATTAAATAAATTACAAGGTTGTTACGGAACCAAGATAATACAAATATGTAAATATCCTAACAACCTATGAACTACAATTGATCTACACTTGGAATTTCTTAAAACAATCGAAACACTTAAAGTTGTAAAATGTTCCTTTTTACGATTGAGAGAGTATTGCACAAGTTCACCAAGAATACTGCAAAAGTTCAGTTTTTCTTCAACACTTTCTTTGAACTTGATAAGACTCTGAAGGACATGAATCCAACCTCTTTCCAACTTGTTCTTCTGCTGCCTAGCCTCCAACACATTCAGCATCTCCACATGCTCAGAATGGCCATACCTATGGATGTCTGGATTTTCAGTTGAGCACATTGGTCCATTGAAGTACTGAACCCCAATTGTAAAGTATTGAGTTCCAGGCTTGATCGAAACTTTAACATCAATGATCTTGCCTGGTTTATATCGACGCTGCAGTACTTCAGTCAAGTATGCACGTGCTTCAGATTCATTAGCCAGTTGGATCTGGCTAGTGCTCAGTTTTTGCACTGCAGCTCGGATATCTTCAGTTGTGGGCTCATTTGGTTGCACCCAAGTCCTCAAATCTGCATCTCTTGGCAGTGGTTTCAACTTTCCTTTGGACTTGGGTGGATTCAGTACTCTTCTGACCACTTTCTTAACATTCTCCATTCTCCTTTGGATTCCACTGGCCCTTATCTCTCTGGCCTTCTCCACTGATACAGCAATATTCTTGGCATCATACTCAGCTTCATCATCAGGATAATGTTTGTCTAGCTCAATGTCAAGCATTTCATTCAACATACCAATTATCCTTTGATCAGTTTTAACTTTCAAGTACTGCTCCAGTGGGATGCCTAACAGATTGGCATTACTAGCATCAAGTATCTTCATTCTTTCCAGTTGACCTCTGGCAACCAATTGGTTTGCTTGTTTTTGATTCTTTCTTTCTTTTATGCCATCACCAATTCTTGCTAATCTTTTGCTATCACTTTCTGACACTGGAGGAAGCATATCAACATTACCAGTTTCCAACAAAGGTGTATCAGTGGCTGGCTGGGCGGATTCATCAGTTGCAATCATTTTGCCCTTATCAACATTCCCCCTATCACCATCATCCTTCAAACTCTTCAATAATCTGCTGGCTAGCATCAGTACTAGCACCAGCACCAACAACAACAACTTGCCTTTCCACCAAATTTCTTGTACCTGCACCTGGCAATCTTGGTGCAAGGACAGGCCTTTCCCCCCTGGTAACATCTAGACCTGCCCGAATTGCTTCCCAGTCTGTGTTGCTGCTGGGCAATCGGTCAAGAGGCTGCCATGACTGCATTTCCTTGCATTCTTTGAGGATCGTGCAAACCATTCGGAATGATCTCCAAAGATGGTTGGTCTCCCTAGACTGGGTCAAGACATTACCAGCAACTTGTCCTTGACCAGTCTTCAATTCTTCCAACAATTTGACATTATCTGGAGAGAGTCCAGCCTGTACAACTTCGTTATCCTGTTCATTCTTTTTCAACTCCTCCACTTCAGTTACCAGTTTATCAACAATGGTTGTATGGGAGGACAATTGAGTGCCCAGAGCATTAATAGAACCCCTCAACTGGTTGATCTCTGTAGTCAATGGGGCCAGATCAACCTGAGGAGGTGGTATCTTGGCGATCTCAGACATCACCTTTTTAACTAACTCTTCTTCTCTGGCAGCCAATGTCTCATCAATCTTCTGGCCAACTGAAGTGGCCACCTGTTGCCCAAGCTCAACCACATTAAGGCCAGGTCTATTAAACAGTTCCTTAACCTGCCTTTCTATCTCTTTTAAATCAACCTCTGATGATCGAACAGTAGTACCCAGCAGGTTGGAGATAGATGTGGAGACTTTTGTCTGAGTTAGGTCAAAAGCTTCTTTTAATGAAGCTGATAAGGTGTTGCAGCTTCTGACCAACTCGTTGAGCTTTTGGAATACCAAGTATTCATTTTCAGCAAATTTATTGATCCCCAGATCAACAACCTTTTGATTAGTACGTGAATCTTTGTTGTATTTGGAGAAGGACTTGGTATTCTTGTCAATTGTCTTCTGAATATCCTCCACCCTGGTAAGAAGGTTTCGGATATCGGCTTGAAATGAGACAAATTGACTGTCCAGTGACGGAAAAGAAGGTGTCACTGGACCAGCAACAGATGCTACTGGAGCAACTGGATGAGGTACATTAAGTGAAGCCTCACCAGTTGACTGACTAGGAGCGAAAGAAATAGAACTAGGAGTGGGAAAAGAAGAAGGACGTCTAGAGAGATCAATTTGTTGGACATGCTGAGAATGCTCAGGTGTGTCCAACGGCGACGCTGGTGGCATGTGCCTATTTCTAGGCACAAAGAGTGAAGATATAAGTGATCGTGTTCTTTGTTGTGGAATTTGAGTGAGCATATGTATGGAGGAAATTGAAACTGTTTGATCTGGGGGTGAGATAAGAGAAGAAGGGTCTTGATCTTGTATAGAAGAATCAAGTATCTCTGTATCTGAGGGTGTTCCTTCAGAATCCGAAGACTCTAGCTGGAACTCATCAACATCCATGCCCAGATTCATGAATGATAGAGATGGCTGATCAGGTTGATCAGTCTCCTGATGACCTTCTCCAGTTTCCTGGAAGGTTTCATCAGTTGGCAGTGCAGTTGCCGTAGCGACTTCACCTGGGATAGAGGTCACTGGGGTTGCCTCAGTAATGATTGCTCTATCATCAATCAAAACATCACTGGCCGTAGAGTGTGGAACTTCAATCTCCAGCTGTGACTGGCCAGAGACATCGTCAGTTCGTGTAATAGAAGTGTCAGAAATTTGGCCAGACTCAAATTGTGCAGACACGGACTCTACTCTGGGTTGGGGTAGCCCAGTATTATCTTCACCACTCTCTCCTATAGAAATTTCGAGAGTGGTTGCTTGCGGTTCTCCCATTTGACTATCTCCAGCAACCTGTTGGGAGGAAGCTGGAGGGCTGGTTGGGTTTTACTGTCAGTGGCAGTATCTGACCGTTTCCTAGGACGACGTGATCTGGTTGCCTTTGGAACACCCTGAAGACCTGTTGGGAGGTCTCCAGTGACAAGTGGAGGAACTGACAAGCTCGAGCTGGAAGGGTTAGACTGTTGTTCAGGCCCAACAACTGTCACTAATCCAGCAGACGAACTGGTGGGTCCCTCATTATTTTGAGGCCCGCCCAGTTGCCTTTCTGACTCACCTTGGACTGGTGCATCAGTTTTAACGAATGCTAGCCGCATTCTTTCTGGAATCTCAACCTCCCCAACTATTGATGCTAGGGAGTCAAGATTCCTTAACATTTCTGGGGTAGTGTACAAAGATTGACTGTTATGATATTCAACACTCCCCAGAATTTCAAGGAAATAGAGGGATAAATACCTGGAGAAGGGGATGCACAGTCCCCTGGTGCCCTTCAGCTTCTGTACTAGGCTTTTATACAGGATATCTGCAAAATCCACTCTGAGTCCATACCACAAGCAGTATGCCATTTCTGATTGTGTGGAGTTTATCTTGTCTAATCCACCAGAACTCCCACCCATGCTCTCCACCAGATGGATGAAGAAGTACTTCCATGATGGAGAGAGACCTTTCATGGTCATGGGTCCCTTTGTCTTCAACACCCCATTTTCCAAGCAATCCATGTGTCCCATGTCAAGGAGAACTTGTCTAAAATTTTGGTTGGGGGAGATGACAACTGGAGATTCTCCTTGTCTCCAGTAGTTGAGGTGTAAAGCATTCCTCAACGTTTCTGCCGTTAATGTACACTCGACTGTTCCATTCTTAAGAGTGAAGGAGATGGATGAACAGTCGTTGGAGAGTTGTGCAGTGTACCAAAACTCACACAAGTAATTGTTAGGACCAGTTCACCTGGAACTGGCCAGTCACCAGTTCACACTGACCAGTCACCAGTTGCATCTGGTGACCCAGTAAACTGGTGACCAATATGATTTGTCGAGAAATATATTGAAGTCCAGTTGCACCGTACAGTTAACGCAACTGAAGACTTCCTCCAGTTGAGAACTGACCAAGTTGAAGAAGCATTCCAGTTGAAGTCGAAGACAACAAATGGAAGATAGAGAATGGCAATGGCAGCGAAGCCCAGTTGGCATTCTAGTCAGTTACAAACTGGAGACCATCAGTTGAAAGCCCTTACAAAGCTTTACACTGATTACGAGGAATTGACTTGTAAGCTTTATGTACCTTTACCCGGATAATAAGCCTTATCTTATTATTTAAGTATTAAAAGTACATAAAGGTGGTTATGAAAAGTCACTTTAACATGCGACTTTACACTGCTTTTTAAGGAATTAAATGCTATTCCTTAAATGCTCCCAACCACATTTGTACGGCTAAAGTTAACATTCCAATGTTAACTTTGCCTATAAATACAAGTCATTGCACAACAAGAATATTACTTCTTCGAATAAACTTCGATAGAATTCACACTTTGCAAACCTGCAATATTCTTGGTGAACTTGTGCAATCTTCTCTCAATCGCTAAAAGGAACATTTCACAACTTTAAGTGTTTCGATTGTCTTGAGAAATTCCGAGTGTAGATCAATTGTATTTCATAGGTTGTTAGGATATTTACATTCGTGTATTATCTTGGTCCGCATCAACCTTGTAATTTGTTTAATATCAATAAATAAATTACACATTGAAAAATACATATTGTCTCATCAAGTTATCTTACAAGTTATTTGTATTATTGCATTGTTCTTTACTTATTGTCTTTTATATAAGTAATCTATCTAGAACTTGGTATATACACACTGCAACTGGTCGTCTCCAGTTCAGTGCATATATTGCAAAGTAACTCCACCATCGACATTGAGGTATCTTCAGTAGTACCATCTAACGAGTTGGGACTTACAGTAATCATGATATAACTTGCGTGGGTTAAGAGAGAAAGACTCGCCGATTGGAGAATCACGAAGAAAGCGTTGGATTCGTCCAATGAGAGTATCGGCAGTCTGAACCCCTTGCAAACTAGCCATTGGATTATTTGGGTTTAATTTGATGAGAGTAGTATTGCCAGGTGCACCAGATGCTTGTTTGACACCTTGTGGGGGAACATATGGGACGGTAAGGAGATTTACATCTCTTAATCTGGATGATTTAGGTGCCATTGAAAGTGAAATTGAGAATTTTGGAATTAGGGTTCTTGATTTATGAAGCAGGGAGAGAAAAGAAGCAATTTTTAGATGATTGGAAAGTAAATGAAGGAATGTAAAAGAAGTAAATGAGTTTCGGAGTAAATGAGGGGTATTTTTAATGAAATTTGATTCCAAAAGACAAATACCATGAATATTTTAATCTCAAAATAAAAATTGATTTGATGTTTTACCAAAATAAAAATTTGAATTTTGAAAATAAAATTAATTCACCGTTTCAGCATTTAATGCTACGACGACTTAACTTCCAATTCGCCCACTATCTTTTACAATCCCCATAAAAAGGTACATCTTTTAACAAAAATATCTTTGACACGTCATCCGACGGTTGCAAGTAGGAAAAACACTTGAGTACCATCACGTGTCACAAATATTGACCAAATATTTTACAACGTTATGAAATCTGGTTGACTACCAGTTTAAGACAAGACTGAACATGTACACTGGAGGATTAGTCCAGTGCCAGTTTCCAACTGGAGAGTTCTCCAGTTGCAATTTTTCAAACAAAAATAATTTTGGTCAGAAAAATATTTGAGTCTTTCCCCCTAGAATGATGATCCAGAAATCAATTAGTGCCAGGATAGTCTCATAAAGGCATTCGATAGCCTGGCGAGCAAGGATTATCTGGACCTCCTCAACTGGAGAACTTCATCAGTGTCACTGAAGCGTTCATAACAAAGTCTCCAGTTTTAAGGATTTAACATTCCCAGTTCACTGATGAGATGTTTAAAAGTTTTCTCATCAAGAGGTTTTGTAAAAACATCAGCGAGCTGTTTGTCAGTGGGGATGAAATGTATTTCAATATCTCATTTCATAACATGATCACGAATGAAATGATACCTGATGTCAATATGCTTTGTCTTAGAGTGCATCACTGGGTTGTGAGATATAGCAATTGCACTGGTGTTGTCACAAAAGATTGGGGTCCTTGTATACTTCTGACCATAATTAGTAACTGGTTCTTGATCCAGAGAATCTGGGCACAACAACTGGCCGCAGAAATGTACTCTGCCTCAACAGTGGACATAGAGACTGACGTCTGCTTCTTGCTGGTCCAACTCACCAGTTTTCCTCCAAGGAAATGACAACCTCCAATTGTTGACTTTCTATCTATCTTACAACCTGCATGATCTGAATCTGAATAACCCATTAGATCTAACCCTGAGCCTTTGGGATACCAAAGACCAAGGCTAGGACACCCTTCAGGTATCTGAAGATGCGCTTAACAGCATGCATATGTGATTCTTTTGGGTTAGCCTGAAATCTGGCACATAGACATGTTGCAAACATTATATCTGGTCGACTGGCAGTTAAATACATCAGTGAACCAACCATACCACGATATTCAGTGGTGTTCACTGGTTTGCCAGTTGAGTCAGAGTCCAAATTTAAAGGTGCTGCAATAGGTGTGTTTTTAGATGGAATTGAATCATATTTGTATTTTCTTAACAAATCTCTGACATATTTTTCTTGGTTTATAAAAATTCCATTTTCTGTTTGCTTAATCTGAAGACCCAAGAAAAATGTTAATTCACCCATTAAACTCATTTCATACTCAGATGACATGATTTTAGAAAACCTTTTACACATTGCATCATCAGTTGACCCAAATATAATGTCATCAACATAAATTTGTACCAATAAGATATTACCTTTTTTTTAAAATAAACAAGGTATTATCTATTGCACCTCTTTGAAAGCTATTTTTGAGAAGATGTTTAGTTAAAGTGTCATACCAGGCTCTTGGGGCTTGTCTTAGACCATACAAAGCTTTGTTCAGTCTATATACCCAGTGAGGATGCTTCTCATCATTGAAGCCTGGAGTCTGTTTAACAAACACCTCTTCTTCCAATGTTCCATTAAGGAACGCACTTTTGACATCCATCTGGAAGACTTTGAACTGCAGATGGGCTGCATAAGCCAAGAATATTCTGATGGCTTCAAGTCTTGCAACTGGAGCAAAAGTCTCATCAAAATCAACGCCCTCTGCTTTACAGTAACCTTTGGCAACTAATCTGGCTTTGTTTCTTACAACATTGCCATCTTCATCCATCTTGTTTCGGTAGACCCATCTTGTACCAATGGGTTCTTTCTTTAACCCCGGTGGACAAGGAACAAGTTCCCATACATTGTTCCTTTCAAACTGGATGAGCTCTTCTTGCATAGCTTCCACCCAGCTTGGGTCTGCCATAGCCTCGTCAATCTTCTTTGGTTCAATCAGTGATAAGAAGGTGACGTTCAAGCATTGTTCACTTGTGGCTCTTCTAGTATGAACCCCACTACTTGGATCTTCAACAATCTGATCAATTGGATGTGCTCGAGTCCATTTAGTGTATTGACTAGGTGTGAGTCCCTACCGTTGAATGGATCGTAAATAAGACGTGATCTGTTATGTCAAGAGTGCGGAATCCTCTTAAGATAACTAGATTGCTACTGCCTTTTGTCAATTAATAAGTAATTAATCAACCTAAGGTCACACACGAAGTGCTAGTTCGTGTAGGAGGTCACACGAGCAACAATTCGACTTTCTAAGTTTTTTTAATCCGTTACTAATTACGTAAATTAGTGATGTATTTATACTAAAAGGGTTTGTGTTCGTGTGGGCTTGGACCGTACACGAAGTGGTTAAAGCCCGATCCACCAAAACCCTTGTCTTCATGCTGACGTTAGCACGAAGGCATTCCTACATGCTGCTGACGTCAGCACGAGGACGAGTATCTTGGATCGTTTATTTCGCTTTGTACATAACGTTCAGCCACCGTTTAAGTATTCTATGACACTTATAAACCTTGGCTCTACATTCTTGTACCTGCAAAACAATATACAACACACAAACGCACTAATAAACTTAAACAGATATCATATTGAAGTTCAGACATAATCATTAAACATAAACATAAGTCCTAACGACTTGTTATTCAACGATTACAAATATATTCCTAAGAACATAAACGTTAATCAAATCTATGTTGCTACTGTCACACAAATCTACATCTACAGACTCCCCCTTGACATTAGCGACTAGATTTCTTTAATTTGAACTTCAATCTTGATTTCCAAAAAGAAGTCTTGTGCTATTCGCATGAATTCTCTCAACTAAACAAAATCCGAGAATATTGCGATAGCGCCTTTCTTCAGTTCTCCAAAAACTTATTGCTGTACAAGGTGTCTCAATCAATCTTCTTTGATCACCTCTTGACAAATTGACAACTTGCATTGGATCATACATGCGCAGCAACATCTGTTTCTTTGAGTCATCAACGAACATTTGTGCGTCGCCTGACTTGATATCTATCTGCCAATAAGTCATGTTTGTCAGCAAATCTTGATCCCATTTGATAGCAGGAACTTCTTTAACACATTCAATTCTTCTTTGAACAAAATGAACAGTGCCATCTGGTTTTGTAATCTTCTTCATTGACCTAGGTTTAATCAACCTATCTTCAGGTTTCAAACCTCTTTCACTGAAATGCCAAATTCTTTCTCTTTGGAATCTCTGCCAATAATAATCAGCATTTCCATTCTTCTGAAGATTAACGAACCATCTCCTTCCTAAATCTATCAAATCAGATTCACTAAGACTTTGGAAATGTCTTGCACTGATTGACATATACTGGCAACCTTCTTTTCTCTTGATAACAAATAGCTTAATTCTATGATCATAGAACCAACTCTGTATCACTGAGAAATAAGTAGGTGCGTCCTTGTCTGAGATGAACTCCCAAAACATCGACGACTTATCAAATCCACCCATTGGCATACCAGTACGTCCTCTATAAACTGGAACCCATCTATTTATACAAAACTGAGGGTCTTGCTCCGCCGGAGGTATATTAAAATTTCTAATATTAAACTCTCGCGTAGCATTTATCTTCCAGCCTAAATCAACAATATATTCATGTTCTTCATGCACTAACTTTGCAAACACTTTGAATCTTAACTTTGCAACATTTCTTGGATCATTTGGACTTTCTCTGACCGGATTAAGTCTGAAATGTTCCTCTTCAGCTATTGGTTCAACCAGAATGTCTCTATCTTCATTAAAGACACGATTGAAATCATAAGGTTCTTTCATCAACCTTTGTCTATCAGCTTCAGAAACAAATTCTCCTTCTTCCAGATCTTCATCAATGATACTATCAAAGTCATCATCAACACGATCAATATCGTCCAATGCACCTATTTGGATCTTATTTGCAATTTAAAAATTCAAACATACAAAGATAAAGAACATAAAATATATAAGTCAAGACATAAAAATAAGTATAAATACATGAAACAGGAGAAAATAAATAATATTATACCATAAATATAATGTAACTATTACATCAATATTTATCTTATAATCTTTATCTATTTTAACTAACAAAAATTAATAACATTAAGGTTGATAATCTGAGTCTTCAGGATCATCAGAACTAGAACCAGAGACAAACGGTAAACGATTTAAAATCATTAAACGAGAAGCCAAGCGACGATAAGTCCTATAGAATCCTGAATGACCTCCACTCGGGCTGCTATGAAATTCAGCCAAAAGCTTTGAAACCCACGGAGAATTTGATGGAATGACTAAACGACCCTTGTGATATAATTTTCCCTCAACGAGAGAGAAACCTGGACGAGCTTGTTCGTCTTTAGATAAATCCTGAATGATTTTCTGAAGTTGTGGATCAGATTATGTACCTTCTGATAACTTTATACCATCGAGCCATTAAGGATACGAAACCATAGTGCATAGTCCCGGCTCACCAGAGATGCGAGACAAGGCATCAGCCGTGCGGTTGTCACGCCCAGGCTTATAACAAATTGAGAAGTTATACCCCATAAGTTTAGCAATCCAATTCTGTTGATCTACAGTGGTAATCCGTTGCTCCAGCAAGTGTTTGAGGATTTTCTGATCTGTATAGACAGTGAAACTCCGCCCCAATAAATACGGTCTCCAATGTTGGATGGCAAGGACTAAAGCCATCACTTCTTTCTCATAAGTGGATTTATTAAGGTTGAGATCTGACAATGCTTTGCTGAAATAAGCAATAGGCTTTCGGGATTGCATAAGTACAGCCCCAACACCGTAACCAGAAGCATCACATTCGATTTCAAACTGTTGAGAAAAATTAGGTAGGGCAAGTACAAGAGCAGTTGTCATAGCTTGTTTAAGATTATCGAAGGCACTTTGAGCTAAGGCTCCCTAATGGAAGTTGTCTTTCTTAGTTAGATCTGTTAGGGGGCGAGCAATCTTTCCATAGTCGCTAATGTCAAGGGGGAGTCTGTAGATGTAGATTTATGTGACAGTAGCAACATAGATTTGATTAACGTTTATATTATTAGGAATATATTTGTAATCGTTGAATAATAAGTCGTTAGGACTTATGTTTATGTTTAATGATTATGTCTGAACTTCAATATGATATCTGTTTAAGTTTATTAGTGTGTTTGTGTGTTGTATATTGTTTTGCAGGTACAAGAATGTAGAGCCAAGGTTTATAAGTGTCATAGAATACTTAAACGGTGGCTGGACGTTATGTACAAAGCGAAATAAATGATCCAAGATACTCGTCCTCGTGCTGACGTCAGCAGCATGTAGGAATGCCTTCGTGCTGACGTCAGCATGAAGACAAGGGTTTTGGTGGATCGGGCTTTAACCACTTCGTGTACGGTCCAAGCCCACACGAACACAAACCCTTTTAGTATAAATACATCACTAATTTACGTAATTAGTAACGGATTAAAAACTTAGAAAGTTGAATTGTTGCTCGTGTGACCTCCTACACGAACTAGCACTTCGTGTGTGACCTTAGGTTGATTAATTACTTATTAATTGACAAAAGGCAGTAGCAATCTAGTTATCTTAAGAGGATTCCGCACTCTTGACATAACGAATCACGTCTTATTTATGATCCATTCAACGGTAGGGACTCACAAGTGGTATCAGAGCCCTAAGGTTGATTACCAGAAGGTGTAAGATCGTGTGATTAGCTATTGATTGAAAAATCAATTCGAAATTCAAGTTTTTCTTTGAATTCGTAATCGTCTTTGCGCGACCTCGTGCTTATGTCAGCACGAGGTGATCCTATTCGTGTGCTTACCTCAGCACGAACTGCTCTTTGTTTATCATTTCGTTCCAAGTGTCCTTCGTGTGTCACTTCGTGTCACGTGTACTTCGTGTGATCTCATGCCACGTCAGCACGAACTCAGTGTCTTCGTGTGCTTAACTTCGTGCCACATCAGCACGAACTCGTGTGCTACAGTAACTTTTTTTGCTTAACGATTCAAAATGACTACTGTACCTGCTGCCGGAAACTCTCCTAATGCCACACTTATCAATAACTTATAATGCACGATCATGAGGTTGGTCGTGGAAACACACCTCCAAAGCTTTTCCGTATGGAGAATTATTGGATGTGGAAAAGACGATTTGAAGATTATATTCGTCTGAATGATATTGATATGTGGGTGGTGATAACTCAAGGTTTTGACTGGCCAACTTATGAGAAAAATGGCGTAATTGGTAGATATACTTATGCTGATATGCCAGATGATGAAAAGAAGAAATACGTTGTGGAAGGAAATGCTCTTTCAACTCTTACTATGGCCTTACCTCAAGAAAGTGTACATTTGTTCAAAAAGAACACTACTTCAAAGGATTTGTGGGACGCTCTAGAAAAGTACAGTGAGGGCGATGCTACTTTGAAGAGAAATCGTATTAAACTTCTTAAACGTCAGTATGAAGCCTTTAATGGACTGAAAGGAGAATCTCTTGATGAGATAATTGCTCGATTCAGTCATTTGACTACCGAGTTATCATATTTTGAGGTTGTATACCCCCAGACTGAGTTAGTAGATAAGTTTTTGGATTCACTACCAAAAATATGGACTGAATATGTTCATCACCTTCAAGATGACAAGGAATACAGTTCATGGGATTTTGAAACAGTAGTTTCTAAACTGAAGAATAGAGAAATGAAAAGAAGAATCAAGGATACTCAAGATCCATCTTTATATCATGCTTCTTCAGTTCATTTGGCAAGTACTAGCTCACGAACTAATGCATTTCTAAGTGGTGTTGAAGCTACACCAATAGTTGATGCAGATGGAATTGCAGGTTATGTTGCTTATGACAATTCCACAACTAATGTTAAGAGCAATACTCAGTCATATCATTCCATGCCAATGAGTATGAGCTCTACAGAGGGAAGAATGAATCTCTACTCAGCCTTCTGTTCGGCTCATGAAGCTTATATTGGTGGAAAGGTTACTGACCCTGCATTGATTGATGATGATTACAATCAGATAGATCCTGATGACTTAGAAGAAATGGATCTACAATGGCAGCTTGCAATGTTAACTATTAAGGTCAGAAGATTTACTCAGAGAACTGGAAGATTTTTGGGTAATGGCACAAAAGGTTTTGACAAATCCAAGGTGAAATGTTATAATTGCGATGGATTTGGTCATTTTGCAAGAGAGTGTCAACGTCCAAAGAGAACTGATAATACCGTTGCTGGTAGACAGAACTACAATCAAGGCGGTATTACTCCACCCAATTATCAGAAAACTCAAGCAATGATTACATTTCCTGCTACTCCTCAACAACAAGGTTCTCCTCAGCTTCTGGAGTCCAAGGCTGTTGTTGTTCAAAATCCAGATGGTACTTATCAGTGGGATACACAATCTGAAGATACTTCAGATCATGAATTTTTAGTTGTGATTTATGATGACTATGCGCATGTTGCAAATGAAGTTGATGAAACAATTGATTATGCTGTGTACACTAGTGAAGAAAGAGCATCTGAGATAGTCAAGCAGAATATTAAGAAGGTTGCTGAGATAGTGAGATCTAAGAGTGAATCTATGACAGCTGTTAAAGCCACTAAAGGAAAAACTGAGTCATCTAAACCAGTTGATGACATTGCCGAGAAGAGCATTGAAGATCAGATGAAATAATTTGTGATACCTGAAGGTATGACAACTGAAGATTTTGTTGCATACATGGAAGACTGCAGATCAGAAGGTATCATGTTCTTTACTTTCAATTGTTAATGTTTGCAAAATGGTGTCTGAAATGAAACTTGAGGTGTCTAATCTTAGTGAAATTGTAGCTAACTTAAACACTCAAAATGATATTCTTAAAAAGGAAAGTAATTTGTCTAAAGATTTTGATTTACTTCTACAAAAAGATCAACAAAAAGAGATAGAGACTGAATTAGATTTTGATCCTGATGAAGTTGTATACTATACTCTGAAAGACTGTGTAGAGTCCCTCACTTGATGGTTTAACCCAATAGTGTAAAATACAACAAGTCTAATATGCAATAGATTTGGACTAATATTACTTGAATATATCCTTTCTTCCGTCGTCACCCAGCACCCTTTCCGTGCTATCTCTCCCTTGTGGTTTAACCCAATAGTGTAAAATACAACAAGTATATGCACTAGATTTGGACTAGTATTACTTGAATATAAATGCAAGTATATAAACAAAGTAATACAAGACTTAAAGCAATAAATAAAGTAAAGGTGGAACACAATGTAATTTTTTCAAGTGTATTTTATTTATGATGTTAAATAAAATACAAGGTTGTGCAGAATCAAGATAATACAAATATGTAAGTATCCTAACAACCTATGAATTACAAATGATCTATATTTGCTAAATAAACTCTTTAGATCGAAATACTTAAAGTTGTGAAGTATCCCTATTACGATCGAGAGTATTTAGACAAATTCACCTAATTGCTAAAAAAGTGATTTTAACAAGGAAATGACTTTGTATTTATAGGCAAACAAATTCACCAGTGAATTTGTGCCGTACAAATATGGTTGCATGTATTTAATGAACCGACAAGGTCATTAAATGCATTGGTTAAAGTACAAGGATAAAGTCATATCAATATGACTTATTATCCTTTTAACCAACCACCTTTACACACGTAAGTACTTTGGTAAAGACAAGTGGAATGTTCTTTGAAAAGTGTGTAAAGGCAAAAAGTAAATTCCTCGTAGTCAGTGTTCAGACTTATAAGGTCTAGAACACTGACAAAGCTCCAGTCGTAGATCTGGTAAGAATTCCAGTGGACACCTCCATTTGTCAGTCTTCTTTATTCTAACTTCTGTCTTTGACTTCAGTGAGAATGTCTTCAGTAGAATAGATCTGGACTGGGGTGAAGTCCAGTGAGCTGAAATCTGGAAGACTCCAGATTTCCTATACAAGTATTTTGCTCACTGGTCTTCCATTATTTCTGAACAAATCTTCAGTAGGACTCCAGTCATCAAGTCTGGAGTAAGTACAGTAAATCTGGACCTAACAAATTCCCCCTATTTGTTTAGAAATAATGCAAGGTTTTTCAAGCTTCTATCTATACAATTTTGTATGCTTGAAAAACACTTGTTTTGATTTAGTCTAAAAATTTTAAGTTACTGAAAAACACTTTATAGATCATCAGTGTTCCAGTTTCATCTTTTAATTCTAACTTAGACTAAATCTGATCACTTACTTTGTGAATCAAAAATTGCAACAATATTTACATACATCAACTGATAAACAGTTACAATTTTGATAGATAAATACAAGTACAAGTAAATGATAAAAGAGTCAGGACCTTCTCTTTGACGTCTGTCCTTGAGCATCTTCAGTGGCCTTCCTCTTGGGTGATGGTGAGGATGGTACAGACTCTGGTGGTTTCATACCCAGTGCAACTTCCATCTGTTGCTTTCTCTTCCAGACCTTCTCAATCCTCTTCAAGAATGCTTTAACATCAGTAGACACAATAGTCTTCCCCCTGAATGTTAAGGCAATCTCCTTCAGTTCAGTCCATCCAAAAGCTTGGACTGAAGCATTCTTCCTTTCATCAGTAAAGTTACCCTCTCTGGTCAACTTTACTTCAAACCTGGTCATGCCTTCATGGTTTTCAACTAATTTAATCTCTGCACCTATGATCCTTCTGGCATCAGCCCTGAACTTCATCATATCTTCATACTTGGCTTTTGCTTTGCCATCTGGATCATGTATTCAGTTTCCCTGGATACCTTCTCTTGTTCTAAGGCAGACTGGATTTCTTCATGATTTATTCTTAGTGAAGTATCCAAGGGAATGAAAGTGCTCAGATCTGCATCCCTGATTGCCTTTAACTGTTTGGCAGTGAGTTTGGGCAAGCCTTTTATCTTCTTTCTATACTCTATCTCCAGAGCACCAGCATTCTTTCTGATCTTCTTCTGGAGGTTCAACAGTTCCTCCGTCCTTTGTCTGATCAGTTCAACTACACTGACACCATAAGTTACTGCATCATAAGTTTGTTCTTCTAATGAGTACCTGGAGCGAATATAGACGTCATCCAATGCATCCAGATATTGATGAACTCTGGGGTCTTCCTTCATCTTTTTGTATACATCAATATGAATGCCCAACCTGCCAACATTATACTCATCAAAGGTCCCCATTTTTCCATTTCCATCTTATGGGCCTGTAGTTAATCCTTTTGCCTTTTCTTAAAAAGTTCTATCATTATGCACTCCTGCTCCAGTCTCTTTGAAGTGTCATCATCAGTAGTAGGAAATTCTGATGAACTTCCAGCAGTTTCAATTTCTCCTCCAGATACCATATTTTGCTTTCTTTTTACTGACTTTAGAGTAGTTGTGATATCTGGGAATGCTTCAAACTGGGGCTCACTGGCATCAGTACCAGCAGCCTCTTCATCCTGCACAATGGCTTCAGTGCCAAAGGCCTTTTCTATTGCACTGGCAATCACTTCTTTCTTTTTCTCAATAACATTCTCAGCCTTTTCAGAATTTTCCCCCTTGGAAGGATCATCAGTCCTGGACTTAAGATCTTTCCACAACTGCTCCAACATGTGACGGTCAGAAGCACCGAATGTTCTACCTGCCACTGGAGTTGTGAGATTCACAGTGTTTCTGAGAGTTATCACTTCCTTCTTAACAATTTCAAGTTCTTGAGGCAAGTGACTGGGCAGCTCAGTATTAATCATCTTCACCACCTGGGGCAATAAACCATCTTGAATACTTCTAAGTACAGACCCAGAGATATTTTCAGTGATCTCTTTCAGCATGCTATGTCTGATCAAGAGTTGGTCTGCTTTCCAAATTACTGATTCTGGTGATCAACTTCTGAAGTTCTTCTGTTAGACCTGCCAGTGGTTGAGCGATTTCAGTTTTCACTGCAGTCTGAACAGAATTCACCAGCCTTGCCTCCAAGCCCTGGACTGCCACTTTGATATTTTTAGTGTTTTGATTGGTGGCCAGTACCAGTTCATCAAGCTTCTCAAATACTAGCTTCTCATTCCCAGCAATAACATTTATTTCTGATGCAAGATTATTTGATAATAAGGACTTAAAATCAGAAACAACCTGGGATGAAGATTGGAGTGATCTCTCCAGGTCCGCCACCTTACTTAAAAGGCCTTGGACCTCGGTTGTAGAAAAAGTAGAGAGACCACCTGGAGGATCAAGAGCTGAAGTCATTCTTTTTGTCAAAGGAATTTGTGTCTGGACTGCCTCAGTGGATGTTTCAGATGTTACAACAGTCGAGTCCAGCATACGAGAAAATTCCAATGGTTCTTCAAGTGGTGGAGGTTGATTTTGTGAAAATTGAAGTGTAGGTGGATTGAAATAAGGAGAATTTTGTGGAATTGAAAGAGGTGGTGGTGGTGGTGCAATCAATGATTCTGGTGGAGGTGGTGGCATTTCGAATTCTGGTGGTGGGATATTTGATTCTGGTGGAGGTGGTGGCATTTCTTGTAAGTGTTCTACTTCCACTACATCATCACCAAGAAAACTCATGTCAGTATCAAAATTATTACCTTCTGACATGGGTGAATCAGCCTCATCCCAAACAAATGTTTCACCAACTGTGTGATCACCTGTCTGATCACCAACTTCTACATTCAAATCTAGTTGACCAACCTGCTCAACATTTTCCTGCTCAACTATTAAAGACCCATCTTCATTCATAATATCACCAGCAGTGGAAGTTGAGACTGGAATGATAAGAGGTGTGGCTCCAGTAACCCCAGTCATATCCCTGATGACATCTCCAGATTTTTGTTGAGATGAATCTGGATGACTAGTTTCGGTTCTACTGGAACCAACCGGTACACCTCCTTTCCTAAGACGTCTGGTGTTTCTTGGTTGTCTTGGAGGGTCAACATTTTCTTGTTGCTGTTGGTCAGGGGCCACCTGGCTTATTGGTGGCACAATTTCAGCATCGAGGACTCCAGTGGGTCTTACAATAATTTGACCCCCACCTGGAGCCTCTTCTGGCTCATCTGGTGATGATGCGTCGTTTTCTTCCCTTTGAAAACTAAGCATGGCCTGAGGAATATTTACCTCATTTGTTGAAGATTTAAGGTTGGTCAGATCACGCATATACTCACATACAGAAAAGTGAGTGGTTTCGAAATCATACTGGTCACCTAGAGCTCTTTTAAAAATTAGTGAAAGGAAATGAATATAAGGTACAAATGCTTTTCTACCTTTCACTTTAAGACGCTCTACCAGATCATCAAAGAAAATCTGAGCAAAATCTACTCTGTATCCGAACCAGAGGCAGTAAGCAATCTGGAGATGTGTTTGATTTATCTGGTCAAGTCCTCCAGAGCTGCCTCCCAAACACTCAACTATGTGAGTGAAAAAGAATCTCCATGAGTCTATCAGCCTGCTCATGTAGATTGTTCCCTTTCTGGATAGCTGGCCATGCTCATCCAGAATGTCTGTGTGCCCCATCAATCTGCACACTTCCCTTGTATTCATGCTAGAGGGAAGTTCAATGGGCATCTCATTCTGTTCAAAATAGTTTAATTGTAGAGCAGATCTGAGTGTATCAACAGTGAAGACCAAGGGTCTGGTACCTTGCTTAAGTGTATAAGAAATTGAGGAAGTTGTATCTACATATTCTGCAGAGTACCATAATTCACAGAGATAATCGTGGTACATCTTCCCAGGATTTAGGGCCAAAGCACCATAAAGAGGAGAGGAGAGAAAGAAGGTATTTAATCTCCCAATAATGGATTGGGCATCATGAACACTGGAGAGTGAGAGTTTGGCTATCCAGTTATTCATGTTAATACGAATGGCTGATGCTGCAAGAGAGATGTGATCCGCCCATTTTATGGCGGCGACAGGACCATACTCAGCAGCAAGAAGATTTTTCGGTGAGTTTGATTGTCTTGGTGCCATTGTATTTTTGGTAGAAATATGAAAAAGAAACT
Organism: Erigeron breviscapus; assembly: GCA_034093135.1. Classification (NCBI taxonomy): domain Eukaryota; kingdom Viridiplantae; phylum Streptophyta; class Magnoliopsida; order Asterales; family Asteraceae; genus Erigeron; species Erigeron breviscapus. Next base: position 29,380,751 of record CM067168.1, read on the forward strand.
GAATTTAGGGTTTTGATAAAGATATGATGAATTAAATATGAGAGAGATTGATGATTGAAAATTGAATGAAAAAGAAAGTAAATGAAGGAATTTAGAGAGTTTTGGGAGTAAATATGTTCGAAGTAAATGCAAATGAAAGTGAAAGTGGGTATTTATAGGAGAGAGAAACGAATTCAAAACAGTTAATTTGAATTTTATGAAATGTAATTTTGATCGGGTTTTGAAATCCGCATTAAATACATCACATCACACATAAATGTGTGACGGTTTACAGCCCACAAACAGTAACCAACTTGCATTTTTTGTCTTCCCAAGGTAAAAAATACCATCATTTCTTTGAAAAATATCATTATCACGTGGGACAAACAGTAACTGTCCTTTCAAAGGTTTGCTTACGTGGCAAGCACAATGACCAAGTATTAAAATATTATAACTGACATACCATGACTTAATTCAATGCATCTGGAGGTTGACTGGACACTGCAGAATCACTGGTGGATTATGCCAGTGAAGTATGCACTGATGGTACACTGGAGGGACACTCCAGTAAAGTACCAACGAAAACCATTTGAGTGAGACTAGCAACCTCAAACATGCACATCAACTAATACAGACAAGTGAGAGGGACACATTTACAAGGAGACAAAGGTTACCTCAAACATGCACTCAACCCATCTAATTACCAGTGAGAGGGACACATTTACAAAGTACCAGTGATATATTTCAGAAAATTTTATCCAGTGAGAAAATAAATTAACAAATTCCCCCTGAAATTAAAACAAATTTTAAGGACAAAAATATATCATTCAGTCTTCCCCCTGGAATGTTGATCCAGAAATCTATTAATGCAGAGATAGTACACAAGGGCGTTCAATATCTAAGCAGTTATAGATTTATAAATCTTTTAAATCAAGGATCCCTGATAGTACACAAAGGCGTTCAATACCAAGGTTCCAGATTTAAGGGTTTAACATTCCCAACTCACCAACAAGATATTAAAAAGTTTTAACATCCAGAGGTTTGGTAAAAATGTCAGCGAGTTGTTTGTCAGTGGGAATAAAATGGAGTTCAATATTGTTTTTCATAATATGATCACGAATAAAATGATACCTGGGATCAATGTGCTTCGTCTTTGAGTGCATGACTGGATTGTTCGAGATAGCAATGGCACTGGTATTATCACAAAAGATTGGGGTCTTTGAATACTTAATACCATAATCAAGCAACTGGTTCTTCATCCAGAGTATGTGAGCACAGCAGCTGGCAGCAGACACGTATTCAGCTTCAGCAGTGGACAATGAAACTGAAGTTTGCTTCTTACTGGTCCAGCTGACCAGTTTGCCACCAAGGAAATGACATCCACCAGTAGTGGATTTCCTGTCTATCTTACAACCTGCATGATCTGAATCTGAATAACCCATTAGATCCATGCCTGAGCCTTTGGGATACCAAAGACCCAAACTGGGGACACCCTTAAGGTATTTCAGTATGCGCTTTACAGCAAGCATATGAGATTCTTTTGGATTAGACTGATATCTGGCACATAAACATAATGAAAACATAATATCTGGTCTACTGGCAGTTAAATACATCAGTGAACCAACCATGCCTCTATAGACAGTGGTGTTCACTGGTTTACCATCTGGATCTGAGTCCAGTGTTAGTGGTGCAGAAATTGGAGTGGGTTTAGATGGTGAAGAGTTCATATCATATTTCTTTAAAAGATCTCTAACATATTTCTCTTGATTAATAAAAGTACCATCTCTGGTCTGTTTAATCTGGAGTCCTAGAAAATATGTTAATTCACCAATTAAACTCATCTCATATTCAGTCGACATTATTTTCGAAAATTTCTTGCACATTTTGTCATCAGTAGACCCAAAAATAATATCATCAACATAAATTTGTACCATCAGAAGATTACCTTTTTCATGAAGAATAAATAAGGTATTGTCAATTGCACCTCTTTTAAAACCATTTTTCAATAAATGTTTAGTCAGAGTATCATACCAGGCACGTGGAGCTTTTCTGAGACCATAAAGTGCTTTGTCCAGACGATATACCCAGTGGGGATGTTTTTCATCAATGAAACCTGGTGGTTGTCTGACATAAACTTCTTCTTCAAGTTTTCCATTCAAAAATGCACTTTTAACGTCCATCTGGTAGACCTTGAATTGATGATGAGCAGCAAATGCTAAGAATATTCTGATCGCTTCAAGTCTAGCCACTGGAGCAAATGATTCATCAAAATCAATATCTGACTGGCAGTACCCTTGTGCTACTAGTCTGGCCTTGTTTCTGATGACATGGCCATCTTCATCTACCTTATTCCTGAAGACCCATCTGGTTCCAATTGGTTCTTTCTTTCCAACTGGGAAAGGAACCAGGTACCAAACCTTGTTCCTTTCAAACTGGTGAAGCTCTTCTTGCATAGCTATCATCCAGCTTGGATCTTCCATAGCCTCGTCAATCTTCTTTGGTTCTATCAGTGATAAGAAACTGACATATAAGCATTGATCACTAGAGGCTCTTCTGGTCTGAATCCCTCTACTGGAGTCACCTATGATCTGATCGATAAGATGAGCTTTTGTCCACCTAGAGTATTGACCAGGATTGTTACAAACAACAATATCAGTGCAAGAGTTCAGTTGAGTCTCCTCTGGTGTTGCTTCAGGAGGAGGATCTTGCCAGACTACTTCAACATCTTCATCTGAATCATTTAAATCACAATTTGCATCATGAAATTCTTCATTTGAAGGCATTTCTTGAAGTATTGGTTCAGTCTCAACTGGGACTGATACTGGGGAAGTAGTACGAACATCTGATCCAATATTAATTTCAGAGGGTAGTTTGAAAATAATTGAAGGATAGAATGGAGTACTACTGGAGGGTTTCTTAGTCTGAACAGGTTCCAGATCAGGATGACTAGAAACTTCTTCTGAAGAATCTTTATTGTAGTTGATAGGATCAGATTCACAGAAGACAATTGGAGTTACTGGGGGAGTATCAAGGGTTGGCTTTTTATTGATTGCAACATTTGATTCATCAAATGTGACATGTATTGACTCATGGACCTTCTCTAGTCTCTTGTTATAGACTCTGAAGGCCTTGCGAATGGCTGAATAACCTAAGAAATATCCTTCATCAGCTTTGGCATCAAATTTGCCTAACTGACTGGAGTCGTTCAGGATGTACACTGGACATCCAAAGACATGAAAATAACCAATATTTGGTTTTCTATTTCTTAATACTTCATAGGCTGTCTTTTTGTCTCTTTTGATGTACACAGACCGGTTCTGGGTGTGACAAGCAGTAGCAATTGCTTCAGCCCAGAAACTGGTAGAAAGACCAGATTCAGCAAGCATACTCCTGGCAGCTTCTATCAGCGTTCGATTCTTCCTTTCCACCACTCCATTCTGTTCTGGAGAGCGGGCTGATGAGAAATTCTGGGAGATGGCAGTGTCAGTACAGAATGACTCCAGAGTTGCATTCTGGAATTCTGTTCCATTGTCACTTCTTAACTGACAAACCTTTCGATTATACTTGAGCTCAATTTGCTTGATAAGACTGATGATTTCAGCAGCAGCTTCATTTTTAGACATGAGAAAGATAACCCAACAATATCTGGAGAATTCATCGACTATTACCAGAGTGTATCTTTTACCAACACGAGTCTGAACATTCACTGGACCGAAGAGGTCCATATGAAGCATATGAAGTGGTTCAGATATGCTAAAATTCTGCTTTGTCTTGAAACTGGTACGTTTCTGCTTACCCATCTCACATCCTGGACATGGCCTTTCCTTTTTGAAGGAAACTGAAGGTATCCCATCTGCCTGTTGTTTTCTAGACAACTTATTTATATTTTTGAAATTTAAATGGGATAACCTTTTATGCCATAACCAGTTTGTGTCTTCATCAACTTGAGAATAGAAACACTGCTCTGAAGGAGATCTTTCCATATCCATCACATACACATTCCCTCTTCTGGGAGCAATCAATACTACCTTCCAGTCCTTGTTGAATACGATGCCATGAACAATATTGAACAGAACTTGATAACCATCATCACACAGTTGACTGACACTGATCAGGTTATATTTCAAACCATTCACATATGCAACTCGTCTGAATTTGACTTGTCCATTGTTCAGAACACCATACCCCTCAGTCTTTCCACAACCATCATTTCCAAAAGTAATGGAGGGTCCATCAGAAATTATGAACTCCTCCAGCAGGGTCTTACGTCCGGTCATTGTCCTGCCAGCTGCACTGTCAAGATACCAGGTATGTTTCTTTCGATCGCCCTGCACATCCACCAGATATATCAGTTAGATTTGGGAACCCATCGACTGATGGGTTCACTGGACCCTCCCTTATAGGTCCCTGAGGTATCTGGTTGAGATCACTTTCTTCCAAAACAGATTTTTCTGCAAATGTAATTGGAATAGATAGTTTTGAAACCTTTTTCTTTTTCTCAACTGGAGAAATATATTTATCTTTCTTTGAAAAAGGTTTGGTATTTTGTCTAGGGCTAGATGAAGTACCCTCAAAATTGTTTAATTGCCATAACCAGTTTGTGTCTTCATCAACTTGAGAATAGAAACACTGCTCTGAAGGAGATCTTTCCATATCCATCACATACACATTCCCTCTTCTGGGAGCAATCAATACTACCTTCCAGTCCTTGTTGAATACGATGCCATGAACAATATTGAACAGAACTTGATAACCATCATCACACAGTTGACTGACACTGATCAGGTTATATTTCAAACCATTCACATATGCAACTCGTCTGAATTTGACTTGTCCATTGTTCAGAACACCATACCCCTCAGTCTTTCCACAACCATCATTTCCAAAAGTAATGGAGGGTCCATCAGAAATTATGAACTCCTCCAGCAGGGTCTTACGTCCGGTCATTGTCCTGCCAGCTGCACTGTCAAGATACCAGGTATGTTTCTTTCGATCGCCCTGCACATCCACCAGATATATCAGTTAGATTTGGGAACCCATCGACTGATGGGTTCACTGGACCCTCCCTTATAGGTCCCTGGAGGTATCTGGTTGAGTTCACTTTCTTCCAAAACAGATTTTTCTGCAAATGTAATTGGAATAGATAGTTTTGAAACCTTTTTCTTTTTCTAAAATGATTTCAAGATCTTGTTTTTCTTGAATCAGTTGTTCAGTTACCAGAACTTGGGCTTGAAATGCCAGTTCAATATCTTGAAGTTCCTTTAATTTTGATTTTAAAACTGTAATTTCAGAAAAATCTGTTTCTAGACCATTTACACAGTCAGATCTAACAGTTTCAACAAAGATTAAATCAGAATTAAGAGCTTCAGCAATGTCCAATTTTAGTTCAGTGTCAGTTTCCACATCATAATCACTGACCTTTTTGATAACAATGTCCACCCATCTTCCAGATGTGACATCTTCCTTCACCAGATGCTCTTCGTCTGCCAGAGCCATGTAACAACAATCTCTTTCCTCTTCTTCATCAATAGATGAATCATTAGAAGGAACCCATTTCTCTTCAGTTGTTGCAATCATGCATTTATTATTTTCCATTTGTTGTGCCATGAGAGCAATTTGAGCCTTAAGCTTTTTATATTTAGATTTATAGCTATCATCAGGCTTTTTATTAGAAGTAAAGGACCAGGCTGGGATACAAACTGACTGGACTTGCAATCTTTCATGAAATGACCTTTTCTGCCACACTTAAAGCATGTCAGATTGGTCTTATTAGTAGAAGTACTGGATGCAAATTATCCAGATGGCCTATTTGCTCTTGCTTTGAAACGGTTAAACGTTTTAGCAATCATTGCAACCAGGTCATCATTTTCAGATTCATCACAGTCTGGAGAGGTAAGACTAGATTCTCCAGATTCCATGAATTCAGACACCATCTTCTTCATAGAAAATACATTCTCAGAAGATATTAGTGTTGTACCTTGTGGTTCAGTATGACTAACCACACTAGAACTACTGGAGGCATGGTTATAGGCATCTTGTTCTGCCACAACTCTCTGAGCCTGATTTTCTTCAGTGTATCTGAAAGCTCCATATAAAGTTGAAAGAGTGTGAGAGTGCAGAGTTTTACCTTGTCTTAAGACCAGGATCATGTGAGACCATTTGGTGGGTAATATATCACAAAATTTCTCCAAAAGTATATCCTTGTCTTTCTCAACCCCCAGTCCTCTCAACTGGTTAATAATGCTCATAAATCTGGTGTAAGTACCAGTGAGAGACTCATTGGGCTGAGCAAAAAATGACTCATACCTTTTGTTTAAGGAGACCTTTCTGGTGACAATGGTGTCATCTCCTCCTTCATACTGGTTCACTAGTTCATCCCACATGGTTTTAGCACTGGGAAAAAGAACTAGTGTGGGAATTAGGGTTTCTGGAACAGCCCCGAGGATCATGTTTTTGAGGAGGGTATCTAAATTTACCAATCTCCTCTCCTATTCAGACCAATGTTCCTCCCTCTTTTCCCTACCACTTCTAGATCCAGTTGGATCAAGAAGAGCATTGAGAGGTGATGTGGGGACGTAAGGTCCTTCATTTAAAATTTTTATCATATTTCTCTCAATTCCAGTGATATGCAATATCATCCTAGCTTTCCACGTACCAAATTCATCACTATTCCCACTGAATTTAGGAACATGATTGTTTGAGTAGTGCACATGCACATGTGGAGAAGCAGGAGTAGGAGGAGGAGGGGGTGGATTAGTGTTAATGACAGGTGGTGGTTCATTATTTTGATCATTAATATTAGGATCAGGACCAAGACTAAAACCTCCTTGTGTATTTTCTGGGTTGGCCATCAAAGAAGCAGATCTAGGCAAGTTTGTTTAGCCTTCTGCTCTGATACCAATTGTAGAGTCCCTCACTTGATGGTTTAACCTAATAGTGTAAAATACAACAAGTCTAATATGCACTAGATTTGGACTAGTATTACTTGAATATAAATGCAAGTATATAAACAAAGTAATACAAGACTTAAAGCAATAAATAAAGTAAAGGTGGAACACAATGTAATTTTTCAAGTGTATTTTATTTATGATGTTAAATAAAATACAAGGTTGTGCGGAATCAAGATAATACAAATATGTAAGTATCCTAACAACCTATGAATTACAAATGATCTATATTTGCTAAATAAACTCTTTAGATCAAAATACTTAAAGTTGTGAAGTATCCCTGTTACGATCGAGAGTATTTAGACAAATTCACCTAATTGCTAAAAAAGTGATTTTAACAAGGAAATGACTTTGTATTTATAGGCAAACAAATTCACCAGTGAATTTGTGCCGTACAAATATGGTTGCATGTATTTAATGAACCGACAAGGTCATTAAATGCATTGGTTAAAGTACAAGGATAAAGTCATATCAATATGACTTATTATCCTTTTAACTAACCACCTATACACACGTAAGTACTTTTGTAAAGACAAGTGGAATGTTCTTTGAAAAGTGTGTAAAGGTAAAAAGTCAATTCCTCGTAATCAGTGTTCAGACTTGTAAGGTCTAGAACACTGACAAAGCTCCAGTCGTAGATCTGGTAAGACTTCCAGTGGACTCCGCCATTTGTCAGTCTTCTTTATTCTAACTTCTGTCTTTAACTTCAGTGAGAATGTCTTCAGTAGAATAGATCTGGACTGGGGTGAAGTCCAGTGAGCTGAAATCTGGAAGACTCCAGATTTCCTATACAAGTATTTTGCTCACTGGTCTTCCATTATTTCTGAACAAATCTTCAGTAGGACTCCAGTCATCAAGTCTGGAGTAAGTACAGTAAATCTGGACCTAACAGACTGTGATACAGTATTCTTTGACAGAGAAGTATCTATAACTAGGATTCAACCTAGATCTAAAATTGATAAAGTCTGGTGTGTAGAAAACAAAGACGAATGGTTAGAAGAACAAATTCCATATAAGGATAGACATTTTGCTCCACGTAAGCCTGTAAAGACTATGGAAGAAGCAATTCAAACACTAGATGCGATTGCTGAAATGAAGGCTTATGGAATACCATTCCCTGAAATAGCATATGATCACCCTAAAAGAAAACAGGTTAAATCATGTTATATTTGTGATGATAAGGGTCATATAGCTAGTAAGTGTCCACTTAAGATGTCCAAGGATCCTAAGAATGAATCTTCAGCCAAGTCTAAGGATACGTTTGGATCTCATAAGATTAATGGGAAAGGTAGATTAGTTGATCAAGTTAGCTCTAGCCAGTTTATGAGTGCATATAAAAGGAAATATTATGAGGATTACGCTAAGCGGCATCCAAATGATATAAATGCACAGAACTATGTCAAATTTCTTAGATCCATATCTTATGGTAGTTCTAATAGTTCAAGTCAGGACAATGAACATAGAAAACCATCTCAAAAGTTGAGGAATTTATCACCTCAATCTAGGAGTATCTCACCTAAAGACAATCGATCTAAGACCCCCAAACGACAGGGACATTCACAAAATGATACAAATTGTATTCATGAAAGTGGAAGTCCGAGTCGATCTCGTACACCTCATAGGAGTAATTCACCTAGGAATAAGCAAGTTCAACAGAATCGGTCACCCCCTCGTAGAAATGGAAATGTTTCCAAGTTTTATGATCGATTAGAAACTCCTCCTAGGTTTGGTCCACATTCACCTAAGAATTCTCCTCCTAAGACTCATTTCACTTCGCCGACTAAAAGAAAATCGGTGACACCATCTACATCCAAGGCTCCAACTAAGAGAGATGGATATTGGACCGAATTAATTTTGAGAGATGAATTCGGCAAACCTAAACCTCAAAAGGTTTGGGTACCTTTCAGAAACTAACTTAATTTGTGTTCATTGTGCAGGGAGAACCAAGGAAGCCTATCAGTCTTTGGTATGTTGACAGTGGATGCTCTCGGCACATGACCGGGGAAAAGAAATTGTTGTCCAACTATGTAGATATTAATGGTTCTTATGTTAGTTTCGCTGGTCCCAAGGGCGGCAACATCTCAGGTCAAGGTGATGTTGTCAATGGGAAAATTACATTGGAGAAAGTCAATTATGTGGAACAACTATCTCATAATCTGATGAGTGTTTCTCAGATTTGTGACAAGGGGAATCATGTCCATTTTACTGAGAAAGAAGCACTTATTTTAAAACCGGGATTTGTTATTCCTGAAGACTGGATCCTACTGAAAGCTCCTAGGAAGAAAGACATCTATGGCCTTATGTTAGGTGTTGATAATTCGAAGGAGCCAATTTGCTTATTAACGAAAGCAAATGAATCTGAATCTCTATTATGGCATAGAAGAATGGGACATATTCATTTCCGAAAGATGAATTATATAGTGAAACATGGTTTGGTTGAAGGTGTTCCATTGAAAAGGTTTGAAATGGAAGACAAATGTGTACCTTGTCTGAAAGGTAAGCAGCAGAAGTCTTCACATAAACCAAAGAGTGAAAATTATATTGCCAACCCATTTGAGCTACTTCACATGGACTTGTTTGGTCCTGTAAATATTAGAAGTATAGGTGAGATGTACTATTGTTTGGTGGTTACTGATGACTACTCGAGATTCTCATGGGTATTCTTTCTTCAATCGAAAGATGAAACTCCACAGATTTTGATAAATTTGTTTGTTGAAACTGAAAATGTTTATGGAGTTCGTGTTAAGAGAATCAGGAGTGATAACGGAACTGAATTCAAGAATAAAATGTTGGAAGTCTTCTGTATGTCCAAGGGAATCCAACATCAATTCAGTGCACCGTATGAACCACAACAAAATGGAGTTGCTGAAAGAAAGAATAGGACTCTAATCGAAACTGCCAGAACAATGCTTGCTGATTCAGGGCTTCCTACTATGTTTTGGGCAGAAGCAGTGAATACAGCATGTCATATTTTAAATCGGGTTTTAGTAGTTAAGCGTCATGATAAGACTTGCTATGAACTTCTACATAAGAAGAAACCCAATTTACAGAATGTTGAACCATTTGGTGTACCATGTACCTTCTTGAAATATCTACCTCAGTCAAAGTTTGATTCAAAAGAGCCAATTTGCTTATTAACGAAAGCAAATGAATCTGAATCTCTATTATGGCATAGAAGAATGGGACATATTCATTTCCGAAAGATGAATTATATAGTGAAACATGGTTTGGTTGAAGGTGTTCCATTGAAAAGGTTTGAAATGGAAGACAAATGTGTACCTTGTCTGAAAGGTAAGCAGCAGAAGTCTTCACATAAACCAAAGAGTGAAAATTATATTGCCAACCCATTTGAGCTACTTCACATGGACTTGTTTGGTCCTGTAAATATTAGAAGTATAGGTGAGATGTACTATTGTTTGGTGGTTACTGATGACTACTCGAGATTCTCATGGGTATTCTTTCTTCAATCGAAAGATGAAACTCCACAGATTTTGATAAATTTGTTTGTTGAAACTGAAAATGTTTATGGAGTTCGTGTTAAGAGAATCAGGAGTGATAACGGAACTGAATTCAAGAATAAAATGTTGGAAGTCTTCTGTATGTCCAAGGGAATCCAACATCAATTCAGTGCACCGTATGAACCACAACAAAATGGAGTTGCTGAAAGAAAGAATAGGACTCTAATCGAAACTGCCAGAACAATGCTTGCTGATTCAGGGCTTCCTACTATGTTTTGGGCAGAAGCAGTGAATACAGCATGTCATATTTTAAATCGGGTTTTAGTAGTTAAGCGTCATGATAAGACTTGCTATGAACTTCTACATAAGAAGAAACCCAATTTACAGAATGTTGAACCATTTGGTGTACCATGTACCTTCTTGAAATATCTACCTCAGTCAAAGTTTGATTCAAAAGTTGAAGAGGGATTTTTCATGGGTTATAAACCAGGTACTTCAATTCGAAGGGTTTACAATAAACAGACCGGCAAAGTTGACTTAGGTACAAATGTCAAGATTGTCAGTCATAAACCTGCTATTCATTCTGGAACTGGGAAGAACTTCGATTATGATAGTGTGTTTAGTTCGTTACACGGTCCTGCTTCTTATTCAGGTCCTGACAAAGTTGATGATGTGATCATTTTAAGAGATCATATGGATTATACTCCTACATCTCCTCCTGCTCAAAATGTTGATACTACTCCAACCAAAGTTCAGTCTACTACTGTTGTTGGTGAAAGTAGTAAGAACAATGATAAGACTTCAGATTCAGCAGTTACTGAACCCGAGAACACTGCTCCAACTACTCCTTCAAAGGTTCCATTGCCAGATGATGATCCTATTTCTGACGAGTCGGAAGATGATTTTGGTTCTCCTGAATTGCAGATTCAATCGAATTTAGGAGATAATCTAAATGTTGGTTCGGCTCCTCAATATAGAATTAATAAGGCTCATCCTGTTGAGAATATTCTTGGTGATGCTTCAGAGCCTGTTCGAACTAGAAATCAATTAAATAAGGAGATGACTAGTTTATTTTGTGAAGTGAAGGATTCAGGACTAATAACTGAGTGTTTGTATTCCTGTTTCATTTCACAAGAAGAACCTAAGAATGTTAAGGTTGCACTTCAAGATCCTTTTTGGGTTGCAGCTATGCAAGAAGAATTAGCTCAATTTGAAAAACTTGGAGTATGGGAGTTAGTAGATGTTCCTATAGGTAAAGAACCGATTGGAACTCGTTGGGTATTCAAATGCAAACGAGATGACAAAGGGATTATTACAAGGAATAAGGCACGTTTGGTTGTTCAGGGGTTTGCACAACGAGAAGGATATGACTATAACGAAACTTTTGCGCCAGTTGCCCGGATTGAAGCTATAAGGTTATTTTTAGCCTATGCAAGCTTTAAAGGTATAAAGGTGTATCAGTTAGACGTTAAGAGTGCCTTCTTGTATGGTGAAGTTAAAGAGGAAGTTTATGTTTTTCAACCACCGGGGTTTGAAGATCCTAATTATCCAAGACGAGCATATCGACTTGATAAGGCTCTTTATGGATTGCATCAAGCACCCAGAGTGTGGTATGAAAAGTTGTCGACACATTTGTTGACAAATGGTTTTACAAGAGGATCGATAGACAGCACATTGTTTATCAAATGGTGGAAGCGAGATTATTTGATTGTACAAGTTTACGTTGATGATATCATTTTTGGTTCATCTAATGTAAAGATGTGCAAAGAATTTGAAATGAGCATGAAAAAGCAGTTTGAAATGAGTGCTCTGGGGGAACTACAATTCTTCCTTGGAAAGATGGATTTTTCATTCACCAGTCTAAGTATGTTGATGACATCTTGGAGAGGTTTCAAATGCTAGAATCCAAGACATATGGTACTCCTATTCAGCTAAATCATGGTTTAGGGGTTCTTGATCCTAAAGATCTGCCTGTTGATGCAACTTATTATCGTGCTATCATTGGCTCATTAATGTATCTGACAGCTTCACGACCGGATATTATGTTTGCTGTTTATCTTTGCGCTAGATTCCAAGCTAGTCCGAAAGAGTCACATTTAGCTGCAGCAAAACGTATCCTACGTTACTTGAAAGGAAACCAAGGGCTTGGTCTATGGTATCCTATGGGAGGATCGTTTGAGTTTGTTGCATATACTGATTCGGATTTTGGCGGTTGTAACAACGACAGGAAGTCTACAACTGGAGGATGTCAGTTCTTAGGAGGGAGACTTGTATCGTGGCAGTGTAAGAAGCAGACATCGGTTGCTCAGTCTTCATGTGAGGCAGAGTATATGGCTGCTGGTAGATGTTGTTCCCAGGTATTGTGGATTCAGCAACAACTACGTGACTACGGTATGGATTTTCTTGATACTCCTATTAGAATAGATAATAAGTCAGCTATAGACATTACAAATAACCCTGTCATGCATAAACTCACCAAGCATATTGATATTAGACATCATTTCTTACGTGACAGTGCCCAAAAGAAACTAATTCATTTGGAAAAGGTTATAACTGATGATAATCTAGCTGATTTGTATACTAAAGCATTTGATAAGACTCGCTTTGAGAAGCTGATTCTTCTTAATGGTATGAAGAATGCTGATTCATATTAGATCTCTCAAAGAACTATTTTTGTATATTTATTTGTGTCTTAGTTAAGTTTGTAAATAGCTAGAGTCATAAAAATACAAAAAGAGTGTCTAGTTTAAGTTTTGTATATAGTTAGTGTCACAAAAATATAAAAATTTGAAAATTGAGAAAATCAAAATAAATAAGATAGAGATTTAAGTTGATGCATTCAGATGATTAGAAGTGAGGATAATCTTAGCTTTTAAGCCTGCTTAATCGTAATATAACTGTTTAGTTCAGTGATTACAATTTAGGATGTATTGGTAGGCACAAAGTACCAAGGTTTTCTTCAATCTGAACTTAATTTATACAATGTTCTTGTGTGAAACATATTCAGATATATGGCTAAGAATGCTTGCTTTTCAGTAATGATTAGATCTGTTCCTTAAATTCTGTGAAAGATCTAACATTACTATAGGATTTATTCGGTATATATGTGAAAACTTCTACAAGTCATGATCATGAAAGTTAAATTTAGTTATAATGTGATAATTGTTATGAAATGCGTTTAAGTTAAGGGCTAATGTGGTCTTTGAGATTCGGACAAGTATGTCCTTGGGGTGTCTTTGTATACCTAGCCTACCTAAAGCTTCCAACTTGGGATAGGTTGTCAGAAAGTTCGCTACATGGGTCTCTTAGAAAATCACGGGTTCCTTAATACAAAGAAATGCAAAAGTGAATGAAAGTTAAATTGCAAAATGCTAAATTGATCAAATGAAATAAATCTAAAAAGTGTCTCATGGTTTGTTTAAGGAAGTTTTTGGATATATATTGAATATTTGTTATCTTAGTGCTTGTGTCGATTACGGGAGTATATCTGAATGTGGGTCACATAAGTTCGCAAACTAAAATGTGGCATGAGTAACTTACTAGGTTACATGGTGACTGTCCTTGGCTCAAGTAATACAAAAGTGTCACATCTAAAGGAAACTGGAAGTACCGAGTGTTTAAGAGGACAAACATACCGGTAATCGTTGTTGGGTCACTGTTCATAACTAATAATAAGAGAATTATTTCTCACCCGCAGGCTTATGTAATTGCTAATCTGATCTAATCCGTAGAAACTTAGAATCTCTTGTACATAAATAAAGTAGTTTAGATTTTATTTTATTTTATTTTATTTTATTTTATTTTATTTTACATTTTACTTTATTTTAGTGTCAGTTTGTAGTGTCAAACTAGTTCTTATTGCACGAGAGATTTGATAAGAATTTGATGATTCCATTGAGAGTTATATGATCCTTAGTGGATTATATGAGTCTTGTTGCTTATGGTATATGTGTCTAAAAGATGGAATTTCTAATATAGACATAAGTTGTTTAAATTTAGAAAATGACATTGTTTTGTTATTGAAAAGTCAAAATATAATTTTGAATGAGTTTCAGTATATTTTTGATATTTCAATTGTTTATGGATGATAAGTATGCTTGACAAAGATGTGACTTGACTTAGTTTTTGTTTTAAATTGCTAGGTTAAGGTTTTGGTTGTTTTTGCATGCTTATGTTATTTGTTGATTTTGATGCATTGATGAAGTTTGTTAAGTGTGCAGGTTACAGGTATCAAATTTCATTTTTTCTTTACAAAGAAGATCATTTGTTGATCGGTGTGTATCATTATCATAAGATTGTTACACCAAATAGAGTATACATCTGTGTGGCATGGGATATAGATCTTTGCTACAAGGATAAATGGTTTGTATTTATGGATTTAGAACAATAACCTAAGACTTAGTGTGATAGGTTAATTGTTAATGAATTACATGGTGGACATGGTGTATAACTTTCTACACTGATCCGCTGAATAGTTTTTGACTATTCTTAAACCATTATAAATTGATGAATTTTTGATGCATTATACATTGAATTTGTTTCTATGTAAGTTTGCATATATTGTGGATAAGCATCAATAGAGAAATGATTGATTTTATGTCAAGATTATAATGTAAGATTATGTTTATACATTATTTTGATGACATGTTAGTACGGATGATTTATGGTACGATTACATTTTCAAGCAGATACAAGTTTTCAGGTAACAAGTATCTACAGGTTTATGTTTTCTGGATATTTTTTGATTTTTCTTTGTTAACTTTCTGGAAAAATTGACAAAATTTGAAGTGTGCAGCTGTGCGTGTGTTAAAATTCGACTTCGTCCGTGCTGACGTCAGCATGCATCGCGCTGACGTCAGCTGGAAGCCCACGAAGAGCCTATTCGGCCCGGCCCACGAGGATTCGAATATATATACGGGTTTTACTTTTTATTTTTCACCTTTAATCGATATTAACCCTAAAAATTAACCACACGAAGAGCTCACTTCGCGCGAACTGTTCATCCGACCCTATTTCGATCGATTTCATCCTCTTTTTGTGATTTTAATCCAGATTTGTTGGTATAATCCTAATCTAGGATAGATTTATGATGCTTTGACTTCAAAAATCATCAAATTTAAGCCGTTATAATGCCCGTTTTTCAAATTTCTCTTCGCGTGAACAGTAACAAGGACGAATTGACTTTTAGATCTTTGATTATTGATAATTTGGACTAAAATTGGACTTAAAATTAGATTAAGTGATGTTAGTACACCTTGAATCTAACAAAAGTTTGATTTAACATGTCTAAAATGGTGCTGATATTGGAGTGGCACGTACATCTGATCCAATCACCAGTTTCTGTGGTAAGTTGAAACTGATGGAGGGATAGAATGGAGTGTCACTGGTGGATTTCTTTGTTTTTACTGGTTCCAGTTGAGTGTAACTGGAAACATTTTCTGGTGAAACAACTGACTGATGAACTTGGTCAGTTTCACCAAAATTTATTGGACGACTGGAGAGATATCAAGGCTTGGTTTCTTATTAATTGCATCAGTTGATTCGTCAAATGTGACATGAATTGTTTCATGAACCTTTTGAAGTCTATAATTATAAACTCTAAAGGCCTTTCGAATATCTGAATATCCTAAAAATACACCTTCATCAGCTTTTGCATCAAACTTTCCAAGCTGACTGGAATCATTTAAGATATAAACTGGACAACCAAATACATGGAAATATCCAATATTTGGTTTTCGATTCCTGAGTACTTCATAGGCAGTCTTCTTGTGTCTCTTGATGTAGACTGACCTGTTTTGGGTGTGGCAGGCTGTTGCAACTGCTTCAGCCCAAAAACTGGTGGGAAGATCTTATTCAGATAGCATACTTCTGGCCGCTTCTATCAGTGTGCGATTCTTTCTTTCCACAACTCCATTTTGCTCTGGAGAATGTGCTGATGAAAAGTTTTGAGAGATGCCAGTGTCATTACAAAATGTTTCAAGCACTTTATTTTGAAATTCAGTACCATTATCACTTCGTAACTGACAAACTTTTCGAGTGTACTTGAGCTCAATTCTTTTGATGAGAGAGATGATTTCAGGAGGTGCATCACTTTTGGATCTGAGGAATACCACCCAACAGTATCTGGTGAATTCATCAACAACAACTAGAGTGTATTTCTTTCCAGCTCTAGTTTGAACATTCACTGGACCAAAAAGATCCATATGGAGCATGTGAAGAGGTTCAGTGATGCTAAAGTTTTGCCTGGTCTTGAAACTGACCCTTTTCTGCTTACCCATCTCACACTCTGGACATGGCTTTTCTTTATTGAAAGAAATCTGTGGTATCCCATCCACCAGTTGTTTGCGAGACAACTTGTTGATGTTCTTAAAATTAAGATGGGATAACCTTTTATGCCATAGCCAGTTGGTGTCCTCATCAGCCTTGGTATAGAAGCACTGCTCTTTTGGAGCTGGTTCCATATCCATGATGTACACATTTCCCTTTCTTGGTGCAATCATCACCACTTTCCAATCCTTGTTAAATATGGTGCCTTGAGCAATATCGAACAATACCTTGTATCCATCATCACAAAGTCGACTGACACTGATCAGGTTGTATTTTAAACCATTCACAAATGCAACTCTTGTGAACTGGACTTGTCCATTATTGATTACACCATATCCTTCAGTCTTTCCATTCTCATCATTACCAAACGTCACTGCCGGTCCATCTTGGACAGTGAACTCTTCCAGCAGGGGCTTACATCCGGTCATAGTCCGGCCAGCAGCGCTGTCCAGATACCAGGTGTTCTTTTTATGATTGCCCTGCACACCCACAAAAATCATTAGTTATTTTTGTGAACCCATCTTTTCTTGATGGGTTCACTGGACTTCACTTCAGAAGTCTCAGTTGATTTCTGTGGTGTTGAACTGGATACTGTATCTGGAGCTTTTTCATCAGCTCCAGGTGTAGAAGTAAAAACGATTGGTACTTGATATTTGTTCCCTTTTTTCTTTTCATTTTTAGCTTCAGATTGAGTAATTTTTTGTTTTTGTTTCAAAGGGGTTTTGATATTTTGTTTCACAACTAGAGAAGACGAGGCTCCTTCCAGATTTTTAATTCTGGCAGTGCAACTCTGAACCTGCCTAGACAAAAGTTGGAGTTGACTTTCCAGTCTTGACAAAATACCTTTTTCAGTAGGCGGCTGAACCTTGGACCTTGGTTCAGCTGGAATCTTAGTCTTAGGATTCTTGGGCTCCTTGGACTTTTGAGGTAAAGGCTTATCACCAGCAGCCTTTTTAACTGGAGCTTTAGCCTGATCAGCTCCAGGTTTAACCTCAGATGGGGTGGTCTCAATGGTTTCAGTTTTGATATCCTTAGGCTGGTCATATGGGGTAACTGGCCTAAGAGCTGGAGGCATGGTATGGATATCTGGAATGATACTGGCCATGTGCACATCTCCAGATTTATAAGCATTTTTCTGTGCATCAATGGTGTTTGAAAAAGCATCATAATTTAATCCAGATGCCCTTATCCAGGATTTGACAATCTTCTGTTCTTTTTCAAGATCAAATTTTAACTTTTGATTTTCAAACTCCAATGCCTCATTTTTCAAAACTGACTCCTTGAGAGGCAACTGGACACTTTGTAAATTTGAAATTTGAGGTTTTAAATTGTTTACTTCTGTTAGAACTATTTCCAAATATCTTTCACTGTCAGTTCTAACAGTTTCCACAAAAATCAAATCACTGTTAAGTGATTCAGCAAGGTCCAGTTTTAGTTCAGGGTCCTGTTGAATATCATATTCACACACCTTTTTTAAAATGATGTCCACCCATCTTCCAGAAATGACATCATCTTTAACCACATGTTGCTGGTCTTCCAAAGCCAAAAAACACATGTCCCTAATCTCTTCATCATCATCAGATGAGTCATCAGAGTATTCCCACTTTCCTTCAGTTTGTGCAATCATGCACTGATTTTTATCTTTTTCCATGGACAGTAAGGCAATCTGGGCTTTAAGCTTCTTGTACTTAGCTTTATAGCCATCATCAGCCCGATTGTTGTTAGGGACAGGGGGACCAGTTTGATTGTTCAACTGACTAGATCTGCATTCCTTCATGAAATGACCTTTCTTACCACACTTATAGCATGTAAGATTGGTCTTGTCCAGAATGTTGGAGCTGGAAGCATTGTTGGGGCCATTAAATCTATTAGATTTATGCTTGAACCTGTTGAAGGTTTTAGCAATCATGGCTACCAGATCATCATCGTCAGTTTCATGACAATCATCACTGATTTTAGTGGTCAGGCCTGAGTTCAATAATCCATTTAACATCTCCTTCATTGAGTGAGATGCAAGAGTGTGGTTGTGCAGGGTCTTACCTTGTCTTAGGACAAGAATCATGTTTTCCCATTTGGAAGGAAGAATATCACAAAACTTCTCAAGAAGAATATCCTTATCCTTCTCTACACCCAGCCCTCTCAGTTGATTAATCACACTGGTGAATCTGGTAAAAGACCAGTCAGGCTCTCATTGGGTAAAGCAAAGAAGGATTCATACTTCTTGTTTAAAGTAACTTTTCTGGTGACAATAGTGTCATCACCTCCTTCAAGCTGAAGGACCAATTCATCCCACATTGCCTTGGCACTGGGGAACAACACAAGTGTTGGAATAAGGTCTTCAGGAACAGCCCCAAGGATCATGTTTTTCAGTCTGGTATCTAAGTCCACCAGTATGAGATCCTCATCAGACCAATGGTCTTCAGGCTTTTCTCTAGAGCCCCTTATAGATCCAGTAGGATCAAGAAAAGGACTCACCCCTTAAGACATGGGTACATGTGGGCCATCCTTAAGGATTCTCAACATGTATCTCTCTATCCCACCAAAATGCAAGAGCATTCTGGCCTTCCATGTAAGAAAAGTCTCACTGTTTCCATCGAATTTGGGAACAGGAATATTGGAATAATGTACATGGACATGGTTAGGGGGAGTAGGAGGAGGAGGAGGATTAGTATTTACATTTTGAATAGGTGGTGTGTTATTAGGATTTTCACCTTGACCAGAACCATCCTCACCTTCAGTAGTAGTCATCTAAGTAGATCTAGACAAATATATTAGCCTTCTGCTCTGATACCACTTGTAAGTCCCAACTCAATAGATGGTACTACCTGAAGACACCTCTATGTCGATGGTGAGGTTACTTTGCAATATACAAACTGATCTGGAGACGACCAGTTGCAGTATGTATATACCAGGTTAATGGTTAGATTACTTATTAAGGTGACAATGAATGATAAGTAAAGACAATGCAGTAAATAAATACTAGTAAAGTAAATCTTGTGAGATCGATATGTAATTTTTCAAGTGTAATTTATTTATTATCTTTAAATAAATTACAAGGTTGTTGCGGAACCAAGATAATACAAAATATGTAAATATCCTAACAACCTATGAAGTACAATGATCTAATACTTGGAAATTCTCTTTAACAATCGAAACACTTAAAGTTGTGAAATGTTCCTTTTTACGATTTAGAGAGTATTGCACAAGTTCACCAAGAATACTGCAAAGTAGAGTTTTGCAAAGTTGTTTCTTGGTTGTGTAAAGACCTCTATTTATAGATAAAGTTGTCATTGGGATTCCAACTTTATCGTACAAATTATGGTTGAGAGCATTTAAGGAAGCAATACGGCTTCCAATTAAATACTGTATAAAGTATGACATAAAGTCACTTTATTCAACCTGCTTTATGTACTTTTGTACTTTAAACATAGACAATTGCTATTGTCCGGTTAATAGCACATAAAGCATAAAGGTCTTCCTCGTAATCAGTGTAAAGCTTTGTAAAGGCTTTAAACTGATATTCTCCAGTTTCGATCTGGTTAGAATGCCAACTGGGCTTCGCTGCCATTGTCATTCTCTATCTTCCACTTGTTGTCTTCGACTTCAATTGGAATGTCTTCAGGTCTGTTCAGATCTCAACTGGAGGAAGTCTTCAGTTGCATAAACTGTACGTTGCAACTGGACTTCTAATATTTCTGTAAAAATCAAACTGGTCTCCAGATGCAACTGGAGACTCGCCAGTTTATCAGTAAACTGGTCCTAACAGGCAGTACCTGCTGCAGGGTTGGCTCCTCCTCCTGGGCCTAACGATAACATTATTAATTAAGTTCTAAATTGTAAAAAGATTCGTGTTTTTTTTGGTGTGGAATTGTTCATGGGAGGGTTTTAGCAGCAGGTAGAGTGTACGTTACCCACAGGATATATACTAAAAAAATGTTCCAATGTCAAGTGAGAAAACGGTAAGTGATTATTGAGACTTATAGATAGATGATAAATACTCTAATTTAATTTAACCAGGAGGTGTTTGTATGTACAACCCTTCTCTTTTTTTCTATTGCCTATATTTTTTATTTTTTATTTTTTATTTTTTAATCAATTTTCACTCATGTAAAGCTACATGAACGTAGCAAACTTCCTCTCTTCTAGGTTGATATGCATCAACTGCAGTATTCATTTGAACCCAGGTCTAGAACACTCGGCCAAGTTGACGGGCTTTACCTAACAGGTCGTTTGATTGATTTCTCTTGAATTTTTGTTATTTCGTAACATGCATTAAAATGTTACACATAACAGATACCTACTCTTTATTTTCAATCACCATGTATTACACTTTTCTACATTTCATCTATAGGTTATAGCCTTAAGCCCTTAAGGGCTATGAATAGCAAACTCTAATTGTGGAAATTTTAAGTAGTTACAGGTATTCAAGTCTAATACTCATCAGTTTGGTAACTTTATAATTATATACAATGAGAAATCTTGTATACGGTAAGTGATTACAAGGGGAAAAAAATTCTATATGCCTGTTGAAGCTTATTAAGGAAGTTCCTATGTTGTGTGAGCAGAAAAAAATTTCTATTTGACGGTATGCATACTAGTAAAGAAATGGACTAACTGAATACAGTAGCTAAATGTAGCTAACTGGTCCAACTTTGAAACCTTTAAACTTTTTAGCCCTCAATTGGTCCATCCATGGCCTGAAGGGTGTTTCCTGGTCTTAGGGTTAAAAGTCTTTGCAGGTTGTCATTACTTGTAAAACATAGTTGTTTAGCCCTCAATTGGTCCATCCATGGCCTGAAGGGTGTTTCCTGGTCTTAGGGTTAAAAGTCTTTGCAGGTTGTCATTACTTGTAAAACATAGTTGTTAAGCCTCCAAGATTGAAGATAATTCTTTAGGTGACCTTGGTTAGTTGGTTTCCTAGACATTAATTCAATATCATTATATGATACGTTGTTTAGTGTCTTTTCTCTATATAGATAATCTTTTAGGAGAACCAACTATTGAAAGACCGAAAGAAGAATACTCGTATAATGAAATGTCCCACACAAAGCGGAAACAGTTCTATCGCAAGCTAGATAGCATAGAAATTCAGATGTTTATATCTTATTATGGTTAATCTAGTGTTTTAAGTTTTTCTATGTACATGCTTATATATTAGGATTGTTTTTTCTCTAAAAGGTAATATATAATGGCCATAAGAAATGGGAGAAGACTGCAATAGCTGAAGTTTTATTGGTTGCTGCCTTGCTGGTTCAGATGAACATTTAGAAGAGGACATTTTTAGACAAATTAGCAGATAATGTACAAAATGGCATCGAGATATTGACATTCCCATTTTTTATTTGAATAACTCTTTTGTGTCATTTTTATTTTCACCATTTATTCTATTAGTTTATAATTGTTGATCGTTGTTATTTTGAGTGGTTATTATTACGTTTTGATCATTGAAATTCAGTATCTAAAAAAGCAAATTAAGGATTGAAAGTGATTAACTTTGGGACTAATTATCAGTTGTTAAAGCGTTTTATCAAAGACAGATATGATGATATTCAGTTGGTAACCCCACTTTCTAGGACTAACCTGTTGTAACTGCTAGCAACTAGCAAAATCAGTCCCTATTATACTATTGGTAACTGATCATGGTTTTATCAAAGACTAATTTTTCTCTCTCTAATAACCTATTTTTTTTGTAGTGATATTTGCACCACTTGCTCGAAAGCACCAATGAATAGGCTTTGTGAGTCCCTTAAGTTCGATGGTTAACCAGGAAAGTGTATAATACAACAAGTCTAATAATTACTAGATTGGACTAGTATTACTTGTAAATAAATGCAAGAATATATAAACAAAGTAATACAAGACTTAAAGCAATAAACAAGTAAAGTGGACCATTATGTATTTTTCAATTGTGTATTTTATTTATGATGTTAAATAAAATACAAGGTTGTGCGGAATCAAGATAATACAAATAAGTATGTATCCTAACAACCTATGAGTTACAAATGATCTATATTTGTCAAATAACTCTTTTGGATCGAGATACTTAAAGTTGTGAAGTATCCCTGTTTAAGATCGAGAGTATTTGGACAAATTCACTTAAATGCAAAATGTATGCTTAAAAGTATTTTTCTCAAGGAAATGACTTTGTATTTATAGGCAACAAAATTCACAGTGAATTTTGTGCCGTACAAATATGATTGCATACATTTAATGATCCGACAAGAACATTAAATGTATTGGATAAGGAATAAGGATAAAGTCACATCAAATGACTTTGTATCCTTTTATCCAACCACCTTTACACACGTATACTTTGGTAAAGAACAAGTGGATTGTTCTTTGGAAAGTGTGTAAAGGCAAAAGTCAATCCTCGATATCAGTGTTCAGACTTGTAGGGTCTAGAACACTGACAATCCTCCAGTGTACATATCTGGTAAGACTTTCCAGTGGACTCCGCCATTTGTCAGTCTTCTTTCTTCAGACTTCAGTCTTTGACTTCAGTCAGAATGTCTTCAGTAGAGTTGATCTGGACTGGGGGGTGAAGTCCAGTGAGCTCATCTGGAGAATACTCCAGATTTCCTATACAAGTATTTTGCTCACTGGTCTTCCATTATTTCTGGACAAATCTTCAGAGGGACTCCAGATTCCAAGTCTGGAGTAGGTCCAGTAGAACACGTTTCTGGACAGATCTTCAGTAAGGCTCCAGTAGTCGAGTCTGGAGCGAGTCCAGTAAATCTGGACTAAATCTGGACCTAACAAATTCCCCCTATTTGTTTAGAAATAATGCAAGTGTTTTCAAGCTTGAATCTATACATTTTGTATGCTTGAAAAACACAAGTTTTGACTTAGTCTAAAAATCTAAGTTACTGGAAAACACTTTATAGATCATGAGTGTTTTCAGTTTCATCTTTTAAGTTCTAACTTAGACTAAATCTGATCATTTACTTATTTGAATCAAAAATTGCAACTATTATTACATACATCAACTGATAAATAGTATACAATTTTCATAAGACAATAATTTACAATAAGTAAATGATAAGAGTCAGGCCCTTCTTTTTGATGTCTGTCCTGGAGCATCTTCAGTAGCCTTTCTCTTTGGTGATGGAGAAGATGGTATTGATTCTGGCGTTCTTATGCCCATTGCAACTTCCATCTGTTGCTTTCTTCTCCATACCTTTTCAATCCTTTTCAGAAATGCTTTAACATCAGTCGACACATCTGTCTTCCCCCTGAACGTTAAAGCGATTTTCTTCAGTTCATGTAACATTCATGATTTTTACCGTTTGACTGTGCATGTAATTTGATTAACTACTTTAATAAACGAAAACTTTGGGCCTAATTGTGTTCGTTTATCTGTAAATTAGGCCAATTATAATGTCATAATTGGATTTCTAGAATTAAGCCCATGATTAACAGACTATGATATTGGCCCATTACATGTGATGAAAATTATAAAATAAATGATGATTGAGTAACTGTAGTAACAGGGAAGAACGTATATACGAAACCTTAAGTATAATGTACGGTTTCAATAGTGTCGGTGGAACAGTGTCGGTGGCACAGTGTCGGTGGCACAGTGTCGGTGGTTATCTAATAATTTCATTAATGGGACAAAGACCGACATAACTTTATGTAAAGAATAATATTTGTGAAATCTCCGTTGTCTGTTATTGATCATGAACCTAATCCCTTGACTGGATAAATACCCCTATTAGTCTCAAGGGTTATCTATCTCTATTATTTCTTATATTTTCTTTTCTCTGGAACCACAAAAACAAACACACACACAGACCATTTCTCCTACTCTTTTCTTCTTATTCTTCTTCTTAATTTCTGATCTAAATCATCATCATAATAAGTGATCGCACCGTTAGCGCATTGTTTATCATGTGAGTCGCACCGTTAGCGCATTGTTTATCATGTGAGTCGCACCGTTAGCGCATTGTTTATCATGTGAGTCGCACCGTTAGCGCATTGTTTATCATGTGAGTCGCACCGTTAGCGCATTGTTTATCATGTGAGTCGCACCGTTAGCGCATTGTTTATCATGTGAGTCGCACCGTTAGCGCATTGTTTATCATGTGAGTCGCACCGTTAGCGCATTGTTTATCATGTGAGTCGCACCGTTAGCGCATTGTTTATCATGTGAGTCGCACCGTTAGCGCATTGTTTATCATGTGAGTCGCACCGTTAGCGCATTGTTTATCATGTGAGTCGCACCGTTAGCGCATTGTTTATCATGTGAGTCGCACCGTTAGCGCATTGTTTATCATGTGAGTCGCACCGTTAGCGCATTGTTTATCATGTGAGTCGCACCGTTAGCGCATTGTTTATCATGTGAGTCGCACCGTTAGCGCATTGTTTATCATGTGAGTCGCACCGTTAGCGCATTGTTTATCATGTGAGTCGCACCGTTAGCGCATTGTTTATCATGTGAGTCGCACCGTTAGCGCATTGTTTATCATGTGAGTCGCACCGTTAGCGCATTGTTTATCATGTGAGTCGCACCGTTAGCGCATTGTTTATCATGTGAGTCGCACCGTTAGCGCATTGTTTATCATGTGAGTCGCACCGTTAGCGCATTGTTTATCATGTGAGTCGCACCGTTAGCGCATTGTTTATCATGTGAGTCGCACCGTTAGCGCATTGTTTATCATGTGAGTCGCACCGTTAGCGCATTGTTTATCATGTGAGTCGCACCGTTAGCGCATTGTTTATCATGTGAGTCGCACCGTTAGCGCATTGTTTATCATGTGAGTCGCACCGTTAGCGCATTGTTTATCATGTGAGTCGCACCGTTAGCGCATTGTTTATCATGTGAGTCGCACCGTTAGCGCATTGTTTATCATGTGAGTCGCACCGTTAGCGCATTGTTTATCATGTGAGTCGCACCGTTAGCGCATTGTTTATCATGTGAGTCGCACCGTTAGCGCATTGTTTATCATGTGAGTCGCACCGTTAGCGCATTGTTTATCATGTGAGTCGCACCGTTAGCGCATTGTTTATCATGTGAGTCGCACCGTTAGCGCATTGTTTATCATGTGAGTCGCACCGTTAGCGCATTGTTTATCATGTGAGTCGCACCGTTAGCGCATTGTTTATCATGTGAGTCGCACCGTTAGCGCATTGTTTATCATGTGAGTCGCACCGTTAGCGCATTGTTTATCATGTGAGTCGCACCGTTAGCGCATTGTTTATCATGTGAGTCGCACCGTTAGCGCATTGTTTATCATGTGAGTCGCACCGTTAGCGCATTGTTTATCATGTGAGTCGCACCGTTAGCGCATTGTTTATCATGTGAGTCGCACCGTTAGCGCATTGTTTATCATGTGAGTCGCACCGTTAGCGCATTGTTTATCATGTGAGTCGCACCGTTAGCGCATTGTTTATCATGTGAGTCGCACCGTTAGCGCATTGTTTATCATGTGAGTCGCACCGTTAGCGCATTGTTTATCATGTGAGTCGCACCGTTAGCGCATTGTTTATCATGTGAGTCGCACCGTTAGCGCATTGTTTATCATGTGAGTCGCACCGTTAGCGCATTGTTTATCATGTGAGTCGCACCGTTAGCGCATTGTTTATCATGTGAGTCGCACCGTTAGCGCATTGTTTATCATGTGAGTCGCACCGTTAGCGCATTGTTTATCATGTGAGTCGCACCGTTAGCGCATTGTTTATCATGTGAGTCGCACCGTTAGCGCATTGTTTATCATGTGAGTCGCACCGTTAGCGCATTGTTTATCATGTGAGTCGCACCGTTAGCGCATTGTTTATCATGTGAGTCGCACCGTTAGCGCATTGTTTATCATGTGAGTCGCACCGTTAGCGCATTGTTTATCATGTGAGTCGCACCGTTAGCGCATTGTTTATCATGTGAGTCGCACCGTTAGCGCATTGTTTATCATGTGAGTCGCACCGTTAGCGCATTGTTTATCATGTGAGTCGCACCGTTAGCGCATTGTTTATCATGTGAGTCGCACCGTTAGCGCATTGTTTATCATGTGAGTCGCACCGTTAGCGCATTGTTTATCATGTGAGTCGCACCGTTAGCGCATTGTTTATCATGTGAGTCGCACCGTTAGCGCATTGTTTATCATGTGAGTCGCACCGTTAGCGCATTGTTTATCATGTGAGTCGCACCGTTAGCGCATTGTTTATCATGTGAGTCGCACCGTTAGCGCATTGTTTATCATGTGAGTCGCACCGTTAGCGCATTGTTTATCATGTGAGTCGCACCGTTAGCGCATTGTTTATCATGTGAGTCGCACCGTTAGCGCATTGTTTATCATGTGAGTCGCACCGTTAGCGCATTGTTTATCATGTGAGTCGCACCGTTAGCGCATTGTTTATCATGTGAGTCGCACCGTTAGCGCATTGTTTATCATGTGAGTCGCACCGTTAGCGCATTGTTTATCATGTGAGTCGCACCGTTAGCGCATTGTTTATCATGTGAGTCGCACCGTTAGCGCATTGTTTATCATGTGAGTCGCACCGTTAGCGCATTGTTTATCATGTGAGTCGCACCGTTAGCGCATTGTTTATCATGTGAGTCGCACCGTTAGCGCATTGTTTATCATGTGAGTCGCACCGTTAGCGCATTGTTTATCATGTGAGTCGCACCGTTAGCGCATTGTTTATCATGTGAGTCGCACCGTTAGCGCATTGTTTATCATGTGAGTCGCACCGTTAGCGCATTGTTTATCATGTGAGTCGCACCGTTAGCGCATTGTTTATCATGTGAGTCGCACCGTTAGCGCATTGTTTATCATGTGAGTCGCACCGTTAGCGCATTGTTTATCATGTGAGTCGCACCGTTAGCGCATTGTTTATCATGTGAGTCGCACCGTTAGCGCATTGTTTATCATGTGAGTCGCACCGTTAGCGCATTGTTTATCATGTGAGTCGCACCGTTAGCGCATTGTTTATCATGTGAGTCGCACCGTTAGCGCATTGTTTATCATGTGAGTCGCACCGTTAGCGCATTGTTTATCATGTGAGTCGCACCGTTAGCGCATTGTTTATCATGTGAGTCGCACCGTTAGCGCATTATTCATTATATAAGTCGCACCGTTAGCGCATTGTTTATCATGTGAGTCGCACCGTTAGCGCATTGTTTATCATGTGAGTCGCACCGTTAGCGCATTGTTTATCATGTGAGTCGCACCGTTAGCGCATTGTTAATTATTAACTATGTAAGCCGCACCGTTGTTGAACGTTATTGATTGTTATGGAACGTTGTTGAACGTTATATGGAATCGTTGTTGTTGAACGTTATTGATCGTTCGTTGTTGAACGTTATTGATCGTTATGGAACGTTGTTGAACGTTATTGATCGTTATGGAACGTTGTTGAACGTTATTGATTGTTATGGAACGTTGTTGAACGTTGACTTATATTGAATTGTGATAATGTGAAACCTTATAGGTTTTCCTTGGATGTGATTAGTTCTCCTAATCCTCACTTATTGTTAACGGTTGTTATCCGACACGGTTATTCCTTGTTACTTGTCCCTACGAACTCACCAACTTTATGTTGACGCTCTTTAGTACACTTTTCAGGTAATCAAGTTAATCAGAGACATAATGGATGAATAGATGCTTGCATTGCTAGGGTTTGGACTATCTTTGGACTTTCTGGATCCGTGATCCTTATTTCCCTTTAACGGGTTATGTTTAGGATCAACTACTATCGTTTGAACATTTTTCTTTTAAGTATGGATTGAGTGTGTATTTTGATGAATGTTGATTATTGTAATGAACTTGTGGATTGTTTCAATCTATTGAATGCATATAGTTTGACTCTACATAATTCCCATGTCATGCTGTGCTTTTCTAAGTGATACCCCATGATTCCGCCATGTTGGGGTGTTACAGAATGGTATCAGAGACGTGGTTGTAGAGAACTAGGAGGATTTACCTAGTCTATAGCCATCACACCCACATTTCATATTAGCATGCATGATAGGGAACTTTGTGTGCAACGTGAACTGTATGATGCATAAAAACGTTTTAAACGGAGTTCGTAGGTTGCTTATAATATGATGACTTGATTGTTATGTGAGAATTGTTGTGATGAACGTATATGATAGTGTCGGGATACACCGTTAATTGTGGAAATGTTATGATGAACGTTGATGTGTTGAATTTTAGAAGCATTTATTATTTGCCCCCATAAGCAAAATGAAACGATGACATTAATGGAGTATAACATTCGGTAACCGTAGAGGCGACTGATCAACAAATCGAAAGTTATCCTATGTCATACAAAGTTAATGATCTCATGGATTGCGCCTTGTGGATAGAGTATAGTAGCTACCCCGGTATGTTTAATGAGTGTTGATTAGGTGGAGGGTTAGCCGCTGGTACACCCTGTATACATACCCGGTCAACACTTAGAGAACATATTGGAATCGAGTTTTGATATCCATTCAATATATTAACAGTGTGGAGGGTTAGCCGATGGTACACCCTGTATACAAACACTTTTAATGTATTGAATGTTGAGGTTAAAATTCGGACTATGCTTTACCCACCTTGTTATGACTTGACCATTTTATATAGCGTTGAATGTTTTCGTGATTGTATTGTTGATTGTAAATTGTACGATTGCTGAAGCCTTAGATTATTGCCATGATAATATCCCTGTAGAGATAACTATATTCATGCGATGATTTAGAAGGATTTAGGAATGTAATGTTTGTTATATGACAGTCGATTTTGCTTATTCGTGTGAGAACTAACTTGCTGATCTAACACACGTGTCCAGGAAAATGGTTAGACCAAGGAGAGCTAACACTAACTATGGACCTCAGAATGAACCCGAGGACCCGATTGAACAAGAAGTAGTTGGTGGACGTGGTGGCAGAGGTGGTCGTGGTGGCAGAGGTGGTCGTGGAGATAGAGGTGGCCGTGGAGATCGTGGTGGCCGAGGTGGTCGGGGCAATCCTAATCCCCCGATAACCGCCGAGGTTGTCGCACAAGCTCTAAATGACCTCATGCCGGATCTTATGGCCCGAATTCAAGCGGCCATGGGAAATAATAATGAACAAGAAGAACCGGAAGATGAAGCGGTTCCTGTACAAAATGAACAAGAAAACGTAAATGTAAATGGTGTAGGTGTAGGAGAAGTTTTACCTAGACCGGGTTATGATGTTCGTCAACCAGGATGCTTGTTTAAAGACTTCAAACTTTGTGGAGCCCCGGAATTTAATGGAGATAGTGGTGCTACGGGTTGCTTGGAATGGTTAGAGAGCATTGAATCTATCATTGCTCGAAGTGGTTGTGCCTACCACCAAAGAATCACTTATGCTTCCGGTATGTTGAAAGGTGGGGCTCTTGAGTGGTGGAACGAAGAAGTTGATGAATTGGGGATTGATGCGGCTAATAATCTTATATGGGGAGAGTTCAAGAATATGATAACTACTAAGTATTGCCCGGCCCATGAACTGAGGAGATTGCAAGTGGAATTTTCTAAACTTGCCATGAAGGGAGGAGACTACGAGAGTTACACACGCCGTTTTGGCCAACTCTCTAGGCTCATTCCTCATTATGTGAGACCCCAAGAGGTTAAGATTGAGAAGTATGTTGCGGGATTGCCACATGAAGTAAGAGTGCTTGTCTCTCACCCCACCATGCCTTTGACTTACAAAGAGGCAACCACCCGTACTGCTAGTATAACCTTGGAACTCATTAGAGGTGGTAAGTTAAATAAGAATGATAACAAAAAAGACAATAAAAGGAAGGATGTTGCCGAGTCAAGCGGCACCAAGAAAGATGATCGGCGTGATAATAAGCGCCATGGTCATGGTGGAAAGGTTTTTGCGACGGTAGTACCAACAAAGGGTCCTCAACGGGTTGGTTACACAGGGGGTAGTCCTTTATGCCCTAGGTGTAATCGCCATCATTGGCCCACTGTGAATTGTGATGCTTGTTTTCATTGCAACCTACCGGGACACACCTCAAGATTTTGTCCAACTAACCCCCGGAATGGTCCTTTAAATGTTGCTCCCCTTAATGCTATACGTCCCCCGATGGTTCCGGGTTCTTGTTATGAATGTGGTAGCCAAGACCACTACCGCAATCGGTGCCCAAATCTTATTGGCCAACAAGTCCAAGTGACCGTGCATCCTAACCAGTTGCAAATTGCCGGTCCGAATCAAAACCGAGGAAACCAAGGACAACAACAACAACCTCCTCAAGCTCCTCGCCAACAATTGGCCCCCCGTGGAAGAGCTTTTGCCGTGAATGCGGCTGAGGCTCGTGGTGATCCTAATGTCGTAGCAGGTACCTTTCTCCTCAATCACCAATATGCTACCGTGTTATTTGATTCTGGAGCCGATTATAGTCTCATTTCCAATGATTTTATTCCATTGATTGATGCTAATCCTAGCCCGTTGTCCTATTGTTTTGAACTTGAAATGGTAAATGGTGGATTGTCTAGGATTAGTCAAGTTGTTCGTGATTGTGTGTTAGATTTATGTGATCACCCATTTTACATTGACTTAATGCCTTTTGATATCGGTAGTTTTGACGTAATTATGGGTATGGATTGGTTATCGGCCATGAACGCGGTAATTGATTGTGGTAGTCGAACTGTGAGGATTCCGTTAGAAATAGGGAAGAATTAGTGGTTCAAGGCGAAACGACCGAACAATGGGATGGGAATGTATATAGTGTTAAGATCACAAAGATTGAATTGAAAACCGTGCCCGTAGTTAAAGACTTTGCGGATGTATTTCCGGATGACCTACCGGGTTTGCCTCCATCTCGTGAACTCGATTTTCGTATTGATCTTATTCCAAATGCTTCTCCCGTGGCCAAAGCGCCTTATCGCTTAGCCATGACCGAATTACAAGAGTTGGCCGCCCAACTCAAAGAACTTCAAGAGAAGGGTTTCATTCACCCTAGTCAATCTCCTTGGGGCGCACCGGTTTTGTTCGTTAAAAAGAAGGATGGCACATTCCGAATGTGTATCGATTATAGAGAATTGAACAAACTAACGGTAAAGAATCGTTATCCTCTTCCTAGGATTGATGATTTATTCGACCAACTCCAAGGTGCTCGTTTCTTTTCCAAAATTGATTTGCGGTCGGGTTACCATCAATTACGTGTTCATGGGAGAAGACTGCAATAGCTGAAGTTTTATTGGTTGCTGCCTTGCTGGTTCAGATGAACATTTAGAAGAGGACATTTTTAGACAAATTAGCAGATAATGTACAAAATGGCATCGAGATATTGACATTCCCATTTTTTATTTGAATAACTCTTTTGTGGCATCGAGATATTGACATTCCCATTTTTTATTTGAATAACTCTTTTGTGTCATTTTTATTTTCACCATTTATTCTATTAGTTTATAATTGTTGATCGTTGTTATTTTGAGTGGTTATTATTACGTTTTGATCATTGAAATTCAGTATCTAAAAAAGCAAATTAAGGATTGAAATTTTTATTTTGGAGACTGATCTTCACTCCTAGTTGGTTTCATACAACAAGGACTGATATTCAGTTGGTAACCCCACTTTCTAGGACTAACCTGTTGTAACTGCTAGCAACTAGCAGATAATGTACAAAATGGCATCGAGATATTGACATTCCCATTTT
Source organism: Erigeron breviscapus (assembly GCA_034093135.1). Classification (NCBI taxonomy): domain Eukaryota; kingdom Viridiplantae; phylum Streptophyta; class Magnoliopsida; order Asterales; family Asteraceae; genus Erigeron; species Erigeron breviscapus. The sequence goes on from CM067168.1 coordinate 29,413,067, forward strand.
TTATTTGAATAACTCTTTTGTGTCATTTTTATTTTCACCATTTATTCTATTAGTTTATAATTGTTGATCGTTGTTATTTTGAGTGGTTATTATTACGTTTTGATCATTGAAATTCAGTATCTAAAAAAGCAAATTAAGGATTGAAAGTGATTAACTTTGGGACTAATTATCAGTTGTTAAAGCGTTTTATCAAAGACTCATTTGATATGATAATCTATAAAATAACGAAAGGTATTAGGGAGTATAAGTAATGTTTATGGACTGATTTTCAGTCCCTAAATCTATGTATTAGTAATTGAACTAGCATAGTATGTGTGGCTGATTTTCAGTCACCGATACATACATTAATGACTGAAATAACATGGAACCAACACATACAACTAAGGATTGAAATTTTTATTTTGGAGACTGATCTTCACTCCTAGTTGGTTTCATACAACAAGGACTGATATTCAGTTGGTAACCCCACTTTCTAGGACTAACCTGTTGTAACTGCTAGCAACTAGCAAAATCAGTCCCTATTATACTATTGGTAACTGATCATGGTTTTATCAAAGACTAATTTTTCTCTCTCTAATAACCTATTTTTTTTGTAGTGATATTTGCACCACTTGCTCGAAAGCACCAATGAATAGGCTTTGTGAGTCCCTTAAGTTCGATGGTTAACCAGGAAAGTGTATAATACAACAAGTCTAATAATTACTAGATTGGACTAGTATTACTTGTAAATAAATGCAAGAATATATAAACAAAGTAATACAAGACTTAAAGCAATAAACAAGTAAAGTGGACCATTATGTATTTTTCAATTGTGTATTTTATTTATGATGTTAAATAAAATACAAGGTTGTGCGGAATCAAGATAATACAAATAAGTATGTATCCTAACAACCTATGAGTTACAAATGATCTATATTTGTCAAATAACTCTTTTGGATCGAGATACTTAAAGTTGTGAAGTATCCCTGTTTAAGATCGAGAGTATTTGGACAAATTCACTTAAATGCAAAATGTATGCTTAAAAGTATTTTTCTCAAGGAAATGACTTTGTATTTATAGGCAACAAAATTCACCAGTGAATTTTGTGCCGTACAAATATGGTTGCATACATTTAATGATCCGACAAGAACATTAAATGTATTGGATAAGGAATAAGGATAAAGTCACATCAAATGACTTTGTATCCTTTTATCCAACCACCTTTACACACGTATACTTTGGTAAAGAACAAGTGGATTGTTCTTTGGAAAGTGTGTAAAGGCAAAAGTCAATCCTCGATATCAGTGTTCAGACTTGTAGGGTCTAGAACACTGACAATCCTCCAGTGTACATATCTGGTAAGACTTTCCAGTGGACTCCGCCATTTGTCAGTCTTCTTTCTTCAGACTTCAGTCTTTGACTTCAGTCAGAATGTCTTCAGTAGAGTTGATCTGGACTGGGGGGTGAAGTCTAGTGAGCTCATCTGGAGAATACTCCAGATTTCCTATACAAGTATTTTGCTCACTGGTCTTCCATTATTTCTGGACAAATCTTCAGAGGGACTCCAGATTCTCAAGTCTGGAGTAGGTCCAGTAGAACACGTTTCTGGAACAGTTCGTCAACAGTGTCGGTGGAACAGTGTCGGTGAAACAGTGTCGGTGGAACAGTGTCGGTGGAACGTATATACGAAACCTTAAGTATAATGTACGGTTCCAACAGTGTCGGTGGAACAGTGTCGGTGAAACAGTGTCGGTGGAACAGTGTCGGTGGCTAATTGAGTAACTATGGTAACAGGAAAAATGTATATACGAAACCTTAAGTATAATGTACGGTTACAACAGTGTCGGTGGAACAGTGTCGGTGAAACAGTGTCGGTGGAACAGTGTCGGTGAAACAGTGTCGGTGGAACAGTGTCGGTGGTTCAGTGTCGGTGGAACAGTGTCGGTGGAACAGTGTCGGTGGAACAGTGTCGGTGGAACAGTGTCGGTGGAATTTGAGTAACTATGGTAACAGGAAAATATATACGAAACCTTAAGTATAATGTACGGTTACAACAGTGTCGGTGGAACAGTGTCGGTGAAACAGTGTCGGTGGAACAGTGTCGGTGGTTCGAAACAGTGTCGGTGGAACAGTGTCGGTGGAACAGTGTCGGTGAACTAGTGTCGGTGGAACAGTGTCGGTGGAACAGTGTCGGTGGAACAGTGTCGGTGGAACAGTGTATACGAAACCTTAAGTATAATGTACGGTTCCAACAGTGTCGGTAGAACAGTGTCGGTGAAATAGTGTCGGTGGAACAGTGCTAACAGGAAGAAACGTATATGAGAAGCCTTAAGTATAATGAACGGTTCCAACAGTGTCGGTGGAACAGTGACGGTGAAACAGTGTCGGTGGAACAGTGTCGGTGGAACAGTGTGTGAAATTGAGTAACTATGGTAACAGGAAAAACGTATATACGAAACCTTAAGTATAATGTACGGTTACAACAGTGTCGGTGGAACAGTGTCGGTGGAACAGTGTCGGTGGAACAGTGTCGGTGGCTAGATGATAATTTCATTAATGGGACAAAGACCGACATAACTTTAGTGTCTGAGAAAGTATATACGAAACCTTAAGTATAATGTACAGTGTCCGTTAACAGTGTCGGTGGAACAGTGTCGCTGGAACAGTGTCGGTGAAACAGTGTCGGTGGCTAGATGATAATTTCATTAATAGGAAACCTTAAGTAAAGTGTACGGTTCCAACAGTGTCGGTGGAACAGTGTCGGTGAAACAGTGTCGGTGGAACAGTGTCAGGAAGAAACGTATATGAGAAGCCTTAAGTATAATGAACGGTTCCAACAGTGTCGGTGGAACAGTGACGGTGAAACAGTGTCGGTGGAACAGTGTCGGTGGAACAGTGACGGTGAAACAGTGTCGGTGGAACAGTGTCGCTGGAACAGTGTCGGTGAAACAGTGTCGGTGGAACAGTGTATAGAAGCTTTAAGTATAATGAACGGTTCCAACAGTGTCGGTGGAACAGTGACGGTGAAACAGTGTCGGTGGAACAGTGTCGGTAGAACAGTGACGGTGAAACAGTGTCGGTGAACAGTGTCGGTGAACAGTGTCGGTGGAACAGTGTCGATGGAACAGTGTCGGTGAAACAGTGTCGGTGGCTAGATGATAATTCTATTAATAGGAACAAAGCCGACATACTTTATGGAAAGTAGCGGTGGATAATTGAGTAACTATGGTAACAGGAAAAATGTATATACGAAACCTTAAGTATAATGTACGGTTACAACAGTGTCGGTGGAACAGTGTCGGTGAAACAGTGTCGGTGGAACAGTGTCGGTGAAACAGTGTCGGTGGAACAGTGTCGGTGGAACAGTGTCGGTGGAACAGTATATACGAAACCTTAAGTATAATGTACAGTGTCCGTTAACAGTGTCGGTGGAACAGTGTCGCTGGAACAGTGTCGGTGAAACAGTGTCGGTGGCTAGATGATAATTTCATTAATAGGAACAAAGCCGACATACTTTATGGAAAGTAGGAATACTCGGTGGAACAGTGTCGGTGGAACAGTGTCGGTGGAACAGTGTCGGTGGAACAGTGTCGGTGACGATAATTGAGTAACATGTGGTGAACAGTGGTGGAAAGTATATACGAAACCTTAAGTATAATGTACGGTTACAACAGTGTCGGTGGAACAGTGTCGGTGAAACAGTGTCGGTGGAACAGTGTCGGTGGAAACAGTGTCGGTGGAACAGTATAATGTACGGTTCCAACAGTGTCGGTGGAACAATGTCGGTGGAACAGTGTCGGTGGAACAGTGTACGGTTCCAACAGTGTCGGTGGAACAATGTCGGTGGAACAGTGTCGGTGGAACAATGTCGGTGGAAAAATGTATATACGAAACCTTAAGTATAATGTACGGTTACAACAGTGTCGGTGGAACAGTGTCGGTGAAACAGTGTCGGTGGAACAGTGTCGGTGAAACAGTGTCGGTGGAACAGTGTCGGTGGAACAGTATAATGTACGGTTCCAACAGTGTCGGTGGAACAATGTCGGTGGAACAGTGTCGAAACCTTAAGTATAATGTCGGTTCCAACAGTGTCGGTGGAACAGTGTCGGTGAAACAGTGTCGGTGGAACTGTGCTAACAGGAAGAAACGTATATGAGAAGCCTTAAGTATAATGAACGGTTCCAACAGTGTCGGTGGAACAGTGTCGGTGGAACAGTGTCGGTGGAACAGTGTCGGTGGCTAGATGATAATTCCATTAATAGGAACAGTGTCGTGGAACAGTGTCGGTGAAATTCGAGTAACTGTAACAGGAAGAAACGTATATGAGAAGCCTTAAGTATAATGAACGGTTCCAACAGTGTCGGTGGAACAGTGACGGTGAAACAGTGTCGGTGGAACAGTGTCGGTGGAACAGTGACGGTGAAACAGTGTCGGTGGAACAATGTCGGTGGAACAGTGTCGGTGGAACAATGTCGGTGGAAATATATACGAAGCCTTAAGTATAATGTACGGTTACAACAGTGTCGGTGGAACAGTGTCGGTGGAACAGTGTCGGTGGAACAGTGTCGGTGGCAACAGTGTCGGTGGAACAGTGACGGTGAAACAGTGTCGGTGGAACAGTGTCGGTGGAACAGTGTCGGTGGAACAGTGTCGGTGGAACAGTGTAATAGATGATAATTGAGTAACTATGGTAACAGGAAAAACGTATATACGAAACCTTAAGTATAATGTACGGTTACAACAGTGTCGGTGGAACAGTGTCGGTGAAACAGTGTCGGTGGAACAGTGTCGGTGGAACAGTGTCGGTGGAACAGTTCGCTGGAACAGTGTCGGTGAAACAGTGTCGGTGGACAGTGTCGGTGGAACAGTGTCGGTGGAACAGTGTCGGTGGAACAGTGTCGGTGGCAGTGTCGGTGAAACAGTGTCGGTGGAACAGTGTCGGTGAAACAGTGTCGGTGGCAGTGTCGGTGGAACAGTGTCGCTGGAACAGTGTCGGTGAAACAGTGTCGGTGACAGTGTCGGTGGAACAGTGACGGTGGAACAGTGTCGGTGGAACAGTGTCGGTGGAACTAGTGTCGTAGAAACGTATATGAGAAGCCTTAAGTATAATGAACGGTTCCAACAGTGTCGGTGGAACAGTGACGGTGAAACAGTGTCGGTGGAACAGTGTCGGTGGAACAGTGACGGTGAAACAGTGTCGGTGGAACAGTGTCGGTGGAACAGTGTCGGTGGAACAGTATAATGTACGGTTCCAACAGTGTCGGTGGAACAGTATCGTGAAACCTTAAGTATCGGTTAATAGTGTCGGTGGAACAGTGTCGGTGGAACAGTGTCGGTGGCACAGTGTCGGTGGTTATCTAATAATTTAAATAATGGGACAAAGACCGACATAACTTTATGTAAAGAATAATATTTGTGAAATCTCCGTTGTCTGTTATTGATCATGAACCTAATCCCTTGACTGGATAAATACCCCCTATTAGTCTCAAGGGTTATCTATCTCTATTATTTCTTATATTTTCTTTTCTCTGGAACCACAAAAACAAACACACACACAGACCATTTCTCCTACTCTTTTCTTCTTATTCTTCTTCTTAATTTCTGATCTAAATCATCATCATAATAAGTGATCAACTAGAAATTAATATCTCAAATTTGGCTATCCAAGTTCAAGAAATCTTCACTTTCAAGTTCATTCTCGGAGTTGACTTTTCTTTTGGTAAGTCCAACTTAACTCAAATTCACCATTTCATGATTGTTAACATGTTTCTAGTTATATCAAAGTGTTTTTGGGTCACGAATCGGGTCAAAATGCAAATAGAGTTTCATTAGGGTTTTGATATGATTTGGAAGTGATTTTGAGGTTTTGGATTGAATTTATGAGATGGGTTATGTTTGTTTATGTCCAAATATGTGGATTTAGGCTTGAAATTGAGTTATAGATCATCCATGGTAAAAAATGGGGTTTTGGGTTGTTTTGGATCGTTTTTGGCTAAGTTTCTGCAGCAGAATTATCTGACTGCGGCGCAGTGGGAGGTGCCAGACCCCACTGCGGCGCAGTGAAAATCTACTGAACCAGTGACTCTTTGTCAACTTCAAACGCTTATAACTTTTGATCCGTAAGTCCAATTGAGTCATATGACCTATCGTTGGAATCGTGAGAGAGTCTACTTTATCATGTAAGTCGCACCGTTAGCGCATTGTTTATCATGTGAGTCGCACCGTTAGCGCATTGTTTATCATGTGAGTCGCACCGTTAGCGCATTGTTTATCATGTGAGTCGCACCGTTAGCGCATTGTTTATCATGTGAGTCGCACCGTTAGCGCATTGTTTATCATGTGAGTCGCACCGTTAGCGCATTGTTTATCATGTGAGTCGCACCGTTAGCGCATTGTTTATCATGTGAGTCGCACCGTTAGCGCATTGTTTATCATGTGAGTCGCACCGTTAGCGCATTGTTTATCATGTGAGTCGCACCGTTAGCGCATTGTTTATCATGTGAGTCGCACCGTTAGCGCATTGTTTATCATGTGAGTCGCACCGTTAGCGCATTGTTTATCATGTGAGTCGCACCGTTAGCGCATTGTTTATCATGTGAGTCGCACCGTTAGCGCATTGTTTATCATGTGAGTCGCACCGTTAGCGCATTGTTTATCATGTGAGTCGCACCGTTAGCGCATTGTTTATCATGTGAGTCGCACCGTTAGCGCATTGTTTATCATGTGAGTCGCACCGTTAGCGCATTGTTTATCATGTGAGTCGCACCGTTAGCGCATTGTTTATCATGTGAGTCGCACCGTTAGCGCATTGTTTATCATGTGAGTCGCACCGTTAGCGCATTGTTTATCATGTGAGTCGCACCGTTAGCGCATTGTTTATCATGTGAGTCGCACCGTTAGCGCATTGTTTATCATGTGAGTCGCACCGTTAGCGCATTGTTTATCATGTGAGTCGCACCGTTAGCGCATTGTTTATCATGTGAGTCGCACCGTTAGCGCATTGTTTATCATGTGAGTCGCACCGTTAGCGCATTGTTTATCATGTGAGTCGCACCGTTAGCGCATTGTTTATCATGTGAGTCGCACCGTTAGCGCATTGTTTATCATGTGAGTCGCACCGTTAGCGCATTGTTTATCATGTGAGTCGCACCGTTAGCGCATTGTTTATCATGTGAGTCGCACCGTTAGCGCATTGTTTATCATGTGAGTCGCACCGTTAGCGCATTGTTTATCATGTGAGTCGCACCGTTAGCGCATTGTTTATCATGTGAGTCGCACCGTTAGCGCATTGTTTATCATGTGAGTCGCACCGTTAGCGCATTGTTTATCATGTGAGTCGCACCGTTAGCGCATTGTTTATCATGTGAGTCGCACCGTTAGCGCATTGTTTATCATGTGAGTCGCACCGTTAGCGCATTGTTTATCATGTGAGTCGCACCGTTAGCGCATTGTTTATCATGTGAGTCGCACCGTTAGCGCATTGTTTATCATGTGAGTCGCACCGTTAGCGCATTGTTTATCATGTGAGTCGCACCGTTAGCGCATTGTTTATCATGTGAGTCGCACCGTTAGCGCATTGTTTATCATGTGAGTCGCACCGTTAGCGCATTGTTTATCATGTGAGTCGCACCGTTAGCGCATTGTTTATCATGTGAGTCGCACCGTTAGCGCATTGTTTATCATGTGAGTCGCACCGTTAGCGCATTGTTTATCATGTGAGTCGCACCGTTAGCGCATTGTTTATCATGTGAGTCGCACCGTTAGCGCATTGTTTATCATGTGAGTCGCACCGTTAGCGCATTGTTTATCATGTGAGTCGCACCGTTAGCGCATTGTTTATCATGTGAGTCGCACCGTTAGCGCATTGTTTATCATGTGAGTCGCACCGTTAGCGCATTGTTTATCATGTGAGTCGCACCGTTAGCGCATTGTTTATCATGTGAGTCGCACCGTTAGCGCATTGTTTATCATGTGAGTCGCACCGTTAGCGCATTGTTTATCATGTGAGTCGCACCGTTAGCGCATTGTTTATCATGTGAGTCGCACCGTTAGCGCATTGTTTATCATGTGAGTCGCACCGTTAGCGCATTGTTTATCATGTGAGTCGCACCGTTAGCGCATTGTTTATCATGTGAGTCGCACCGTTAGCGCATTGTTTATCATGTGAGTCGCACCGTTAGCGCATTGTTAATTATTAACTATGTAAGCCGCACCGTTGTTGAACGTTATTGATTGTTATGGAACGTTGTTGAACGTTATATGGAATCGTTGTTGTTGAACGTTGACTTATATTCAATTGTGATAATGTGAAACCTTATAGGTTTTCCTTGGATGTGATTAGTTCTCCTAATCCTCACTTATTGTTAACGATTGTTATCCGACACGGTTATTCCTTGTTACTTGTCCCTACGAACTCACCAACTTTATGTTGACGCTCTTTAGTACACTTTTCAGGTAATCAAGTTAATCAGAGACAGAATGGATGAATAGATGCTTGCATTGCTAGGGTTTGGACTATCTTTGGACTTTCTGGATCCGTGATCCTTATTTCCCTTTAACGGGTTATGTTTAGGATCAACTACTATCGTTTGAACATTTTTCTTTAAAGTATGGATTGAGTGTGTATTTTGATGAATGTTGATTATTGTAATGAACTTGTGGATTGTTTCAATCTATTGAATGCATATAGTTTGACTCTACATAATTCCCATGTCATGCTGTGCTTTTCTAAGTGATACCCCATGATTCCGCCATGTTGGGGTGTTACAGTTCACTCCATCCAAAAGCTTGGACTGAAGTACTTTTCCTTTCGTCAGTAAAGTTACCCTCCCTGGTCAACTTTACTTCAAACTTAGACATGCCTTCATTATTTTCAGCCAATTTGATTTCAGCACTAGTGATCCTTCTAGCATCAGCCCTAAAGTTTAACATTTCATTGTATTTTTCTTTCAGCTTGGTTTGCTGGATCAATGCTTCAGTTTCCTTGGACACTCTCCTTTGCTCTACAGCAGATTGGAGTTCTTGACGATTGATTTTTCGAAAAGTGTCCAGGGGAATGAAATTGCTTACATCAGCATCTTTGATTGCTTTGATCTGTCTGGCAGTCAATTTTGGTAAACCAGTAAGTCTTTTCCTGTACTCTATCTCCAGAGCACCAGCATTCTTTCTGATCTTTTTCTGGAGACTTACCAGTTCATCCTTCCTTTGTCTGATGAGTTCTGGTACACTCACGCCATAAATAATTGAATCATAGACTTGCTCTTTTTCAGCGTAGAATGAGCGTACATGAACATCATCCAATAAACTCAAACATTGATGAACTCTGGGGTCATCCTTCATCTTTTTATATACTTCAATATTAATGCCTAACCTGCCAGCATTGTAAGAATCCAGAGTACCCATAGTTGCCATCTCCCTTTGATGGGCCAGCAGTTCATCTTTTTGATTTCTTTTGAAAATCTCTATCATGATGCATTCTTATTTCAAGCTTCTTGGATGTTTCATCATCAGCATCTTCAACAGTTTGCTCTTCCTCTCCAGATTCCATTTGTTATTTTCCCTTAACTGACTTCAGAGTTGATGGAATATCTGGGAAGGACTCAAACTGGGGCTCACTGGCTTCAGTACCAGTAGCTCCTTCAGTTAGCCCGGCTTCAGTGCCATATGCTCTTTGTCTTTCAGTTAGCCCGGCTTCAATGCCATATGCTCTTTGTGACATGTGCTTCAGTGTTTGGTCACCAGACGACTTTTCCCCCTTGGAATGATCACCAGTCCTTGACTTGAGATCATTCCATAAATCTTCAAGCATAAGTCTGTCCAGTGGACCATATGTTGTACCTGCTACTGGAGTTGTTTCAGTCACAACTTTCTTAAGTGCCTGCACTTCCTTCTGAACATTTGCAACAGCTTTAGGCAAGTGTTTTGGCAACTTTTCCTCCAGTAAGTTGTCTACTTGGGGTAACACCCCATCATGAATGCTACGAAGAACAGTCTCAGAAACTTCTTCACATATTTCTTTCAGCATATTGTTTCTGAACTTCCTTGTACATGCATCACTTATTGTGCTGATAACTGCATCCTGGTCTAGTGTGGGTCTAGTCTCCAGAGAACTGACCCTGTAAACCAAATTCTGAACATCTTCTTTCAGACCTGCCAGTTCACCAATAACTGCAGTCTGAACAGAACTAACCAGTCTAGTCTCTAATCCCTGGACTGCCATTTTGATCTTTTCAGTGTTGTTATTTGTGGCCAGTACCAGTTCATCAAGCTTCTCATAAACCAGCTTCTCATTCCCAGCAAAGACATTCATCTCAGAAGCAAGGTTATTTGATAATAATGATTTGAAGTCTGAAATCACATGAGATGAAGTCTGGAGTGATCTCTCCAAGTCCGCCACCTTACTTAAAAGGCCTTGGACCTCGGCAGAAGATGAAGTGGAGAGACCACTGGGAGGTTCAAGGGTTGAAGGTAATCTGGTCATTAGAGGAACTTGTGCCCAGTCCTCTTCAGTTGCAGCTTCAGATGTTGCAACTGGTGACTTCGGCGCACAAGGTGGAGGTTGAGATTGTGAAGGTTGAGTGGTTGCTGGAGTGAAGTATTGAGTGTGTTCTGGAATTGAAGGTGGTGGTGGTGGTGGTGGCATGTTTGATTGTGGTGGTGGCATTTCTGATGGAGGTGTTGGCATTTCTGGTAGATTTTCTTCTTCTTGTACATCTTCACCCAGAAAATTCATGTTAACATCAAAGCCTTCAGACATTGGGGAGTCAACATCATCCCATTCTGGAGTAGTCCCAACTGTCTGTTCACCAGGCTGTTCACCAGTTTCTACATGAACCTGTTCACCAGCCTCTACATTCAAGTCTAGTGGAGCCTCTTGCTCACCAGAAACATGTTCATCAGTCTGAACATCTTCTTCAACTTCCTCAACAACCTGCTCAACAACCTCTTGTTCAAAAATTGGTGATCCATCTAGATTCATAACATCACCAGGATGTCTTTCAGGATTCACCTGAAGTCCAGCTCGCATCAGACGCCTATTTGTTCTAGGTCGTCTGGAAGGTTCAACAGTTTCTGTACCTTGACCTTCTGGAGCAACTTGTCTAATGGGCTGTACAGCTTCAACGATCTGTACATCATCACCAGATGGTCCTTTAACAGCTTGACCTCTATCTGGACCCATTTCAGCTTCTTCCCTTTGGAAGGAAAGCATGGACTGAGGAATATCTACCTCATCCAGTGGAGACCTGAGGTTGACCAGGTCCCTCATATACTCACTCACAGAAAAGTGAGTAGTATCCATATCATACTGGTCACCAAGAGCATTTTTAAACATAAGAGAAAGGAAACGAATATAAGGAACAAATGGTTTTCTTCCTTTCACTCTTAGGCGCTCAACCAGGTCATCAAAAAGAATTTGGGCAAAATCCACTCTAAGCCCAAACCATAAGCAGTAGGCAATCTGGAGGTGGGTTTGATTTATCTGGTCTAACCCTCCAGAACTGCCTCCCAGACACTCAACAATATGGGTGAAGAAATATCTCCATGAGTCTGACAGCTTGCTCATGTAGATAGTCCCTTTTCTGGATAGCTGGCCATGCTCATCCAAGATATCCGTGTGCCCCATCAGCCTGCATACTTCCTTTGTATTGATACCAGTGGGAAGCTCAATAGGCAACTCATTCTGTTCATGATAGTTCAACTGGAGAACAGACCTGAGAAGACTAGCTGTGAAACCAAGGGATCTGGTACCTCCCTTGAGAGTATAATTGATCGATGAAGTTTCATCATCATATTGAGCAGTGTACCAGAATTCACATAGGTACTCGTGGTACATCCTTCCTAGATTTAATGTTAACGCACCATATAATGGGCAAGAGAGAAAGAATGAGTTTAATCTCCCAATAATCGATTGGGCATCATGAACACTAGACAGAGAGAGTCTTGCCATCCAGTTATTCATATTGATTCTAATGGCATTTGCCTCAAGATTGATATGAGGTGCCCTTTCAACATTATCCGAAGGAGCATATTCAGCGGCAAGGAGATTTTTGAGTGATTTTGACTGTCTAGGTGCCATTTTATACAGAATAAATGAAGATGAAATTGAATATATATAGGTTATGATGAAGAATTGATGAAGGAATTTGAAAGATTTGGGAGTAAATATGTTCGAAGTAAATGCAATTAAAATTGAAAGTGGGTATTTATAGGAGAGACAATGTGGAACTCAAACGGTTTATTTGAAATTATCAAATAAAGTTTTTGATTGGGTTCTGAGATCCGCATTAATTACATCACATCATACATAAATGCATGACGGTTTACAGCCCACAAACAGTAACAAGTTGTACTTTTTGTTTTCCCAAAGTAAAAAGACCATCATTACGTTGAAAAATTTACATGCCACGTAGGAAAAATATCTCCAAAAAGATTTGCTTATGTGGCACACACAATGACCAAGTATTTAGAAAATATTATGACATATTTCAGTGCATCTGGAGGTTGACTGGACACTCCAGTATCACTGGTGGATTAGTCCAGTGAACATGTACTGATGGTACACTGGAGGGACACTCCAGTAAAGTACCAGTGAAAACCATTTTTGAAAGACTGGTAACCTCAAACTTGCACGTCAACTAATTCAGACAAATGAGAGGGACACATTTACAAGGAGACATAAGTCACCTCAAGCACGCACTTCAACCTGTCCAGTTACCAGTGAGAGGGACATATTTACAAAGCACCAGTAACATTTTCTGAAGAGTTTGTCCAGTGAGGAAATAAATTAATAAATTCCCCCTGAACTTAAAATATTTTAAATAGAAAAATATCTTTCAAGTCTTTCCCTGGAATGTTGTTCCAGAAATCTAATAATGCAAAGATAGTACACAAAGGCGTTCAATATCTGAGCAGTCACCAGATTTAAGGATTTAACATTCCCAACTCACCAACAAGATATTCAAAAGTTTTGACATCCAGAGGTTTGGTAAAAATGTCAGCGAGTTGTTTGTCAGTGGGAATAAAATGGAGTTCAATGTTGTTTTTCATAATATGATCACGAATGAAGTGATACCTGAGATCAATGTGCTTCATTTTGGAGTGCATGACTGGATTGTTTGAGATAGCAATGGCACTGGTATTATCACAAAAGATTGGAGTTTTTGAATATTTAATACCATAATCAAGCAACTGGTTCTTCATCCAGAGTATCTGAGCACAACAACTGGCTGCAGACACGTATTCAGCTTCAGCAGTGGACAATGAAACTGAAGTTTGCTTCTTACTGGTCTAGCTGACCAGTTTGCCACCTAGGAAATGACATCCACCAGTTGTGGATTTCCTATCTATCTTACAACCTGCATGATCTGAATCTGAATAACCCATTAGATCCATGCCTGAGCCTTTGGGATACCAAAGACCTAGACTGGGGACACCTTTAAGGTACTTCAGTATGCGCTTTACAGCAAGCATATGAGATTCCTTTGGATTAGACTGATATCTGGCACATAAACATGTTGAAAACATAATATCTGGTCTACTGGCAGTTAAATACATTAGTGAACCAACCATGCCTCTATAGACAGTGGTGTTCACTGGTTTTCCATCTGGATTGGAGTCCAGTGTCAGTGGTGCAGAAATTGGAGTTGGTTTAGTTGGTGAAGAGTTCATATCAAATTTCTTTAAAAGATCTCTAACATATTTTTCCTGATTAATAAAAATGCCATCTTTATTTTGTTTAATCTGGAGTCCAAGAAAATATGTTAATTCACCCATTAAACTCATCTCATATTCAGTTGACATTATTTTTGAAAATTTCTTACACATGTTTTCATCAGTAGACCCAAAAATAATATCATCAACATAAATTTGTACCATTAACAGATTACCTTTTTCATGAAGAATAAATAAGGTATTGTCAATTGCACCTCGTTTGAAACCATTTTTCAACAAATGTTTAGTCAGAGTGTCATACCAGGCACGTGGGGCTTGTCTGGGGCCATAAAGCGCTTTGTCCAGACGATATACCCAATGTGGATGCTTTTCATCAACGAAACCTGGTGGTTGTCTGACATAAACTTCTTCTTCAAGCTTTCCATTCAAGAAAGCACTCTTTACATCCATCTGGTAGACCTTGAACTGATGATAATCAGCGAATGCTAAGAATATTCTGATCGCTTCAAGTCTAGCCACTGGAGCAAATGATTCATCAAAGTCGACATCTGACTGGCAGTAGCCTTGTGCTACCAGTCTGGCCTTGTTTCTGATTACGTGGCCATCTTCATCTACTTTGTTTCTAAAGACCCATCTTGTTCCAATTGGTTCTTTCTTTCCAACTGGGAAAGGAACCAGATACCAGACCTTGTTCCTTTCGAACTGGTGAAGCTCTTCTTGCATAGCAGTCACCCAGCTAGGATCTTCCATAGCCTCGTCAATCTTCTTTGGTTCCATCAAAGATAGAAAACTAACGTATAAGCATTGATTACTGGAGGCTCTTCTGGTCTGAACTCCTCTACTGGAGTCACCTATGATCTGATCAATAGGATGAGCTTTTGTCCATCTGGAGTACTGACCAGGATTGTTACTGACAACAATATCAGTGCAATAATTCAGTTGAGTCTCCTCTGGAGTTGCTTCTGGAGGAGGATCTTGCCAGACTACTTCAGTATCTTCATCTTAGTCATTTAAATCACGATTTGCATCATGAAATTCTTCATTTGAAGGCATTTCCTGAAGTACTGGTTCAGTTTGGAATTCTTCATAAGAAGACATTTCTGGTCTATTCTCAACTGACACTGATACTGGGGGAGTAGTACGAACATCTGATCCAATATTTATTTTAGAGGGTAGTTTGAAAATAATAGAAGGATAGAATGGAGTACTACTGGAGAGTTTCTTTTTCTGAACAGGTTCCAGATCAGGATGACTGGAAACTGTGTCTTTTGAATCTTCATTTTTGTCGTTTTTAGGATCAGATTCACAAAAGACAATTGGAGTTACTGGGGAGTGTCAAGGGCTGGCTTCTTGTTGATTGCAGCATTTGATTCATCAAATGTGACATGAATTGACTCATGGACCTTCTCCAGTCTCTTGTTGTAGACTCTGAAGGCCTTGCGAATGGCTGAATAGCCTAAGAAATACCCTTCATCAGCTTTGGCATCGAATTTGCCTAGCTGACTGGAGTCATTCAGGATGTAAACTGGACATCCAAAAACGTGAAAATAACCAATATTTGGTTTTCTATTTCTTAAGACTTCATAGGCTGTCTTTTTGTGTCTTTTGATGTACACTGATCGATTCTGGGTGTGGCAAGCAGTTGTAATTGCTTCCGCCCAGAAACTGGTAGACAGACCAGATTCAGCAAGCATACTCCTGGCAGCTTCTATCAGCGTTCGATTCTTCCTTTCCACCACTCCATTTTGTTCTGGAGAGCGGGCTGATAAGAAATTCTGGGAGATGCCAGTGTCAGTACAGAATGACTCCAGAGTTGCATTCTGGAATTCTGTTCCATTGTCACTTCTTAACTGACACACTTTTCGAGTGTACTTGAGCTCAATTTGCTTGATAAGACTGATGATTTCAGCAGCAGCTTCACTTTTAGACCTCAGAAAGATCACCCAACAATATCTAGAGAATTCATCTACGATCACCAGGGTGTATCTTTTACCAGCACGAGTCTGAACATTCACTGGACCAAAGAGGTCCATATGAAGCATATGAAGAGGTTCAGATATGCTGAAATTCTGTCTGGTCTTGAAACTGGTACGTTTTTGCTTACCCATCTTACATCCTGGACATGGCCTTTCCTTTTTGAAGGAAACTGAAGGTATCCCATCTGCAAGTTGTTTTCTGGACAACTTATTAATATTCTTGAAATTTAAATGGGATAACCTTTTATGCCATAACCAGTTTGTGTCTTCATCAGCTTGAGTATAGAAACACTGCTCTGAAGGAGAGCTTTCCATATCCATCACGTACACATTCCCTTTTCTGGGAGCAATCAACACTACCTTCCAGTCCTTGTTGAATACGATACCCTGAGCAATATTGAATAGAACTTGATAGCCATCATCACACAGTTGGCTTACACTGATCAGGTTATATTTCAAACCATTCACAAATGCAACACGTCTGAACTTGACTTGTCCATTGTTCAGAACACCGTATCCCTCAGTCTTTCCACAACCATCATTTCCAAAAGTAATGGAGGGTCCATCAGAAATGGTGAACTCCTCCAGCAGGGTCTTACATCCAGTCATCGTCCTGTCAGCAACACTGTCAAGATACCAGATATATTTCTTTCGATCGCCCTGCACATACACCAGATACTTATCAGTTAGATTTGGGAACCCATCGACTGATGGGTTCACTGGACCCTCCCTTATAGGTCCCTGGGGCAATCTGGTTTAGTTCACTTTCTTCAACAGTGGTCTTAGTTGAAAAGACCACTGGGGTTGATAGTTTTGAAACCTTTTTCTTTTTCTCAACTGGAGAAATAGATTTAACTTTCTTAGCAAAAGGTTTTGTATTTTGTCTAGGGCCAGATGAAGTACCCTCAATAAAGTTTAATCTTGCATTAAAACTTTGAGATTGACGAGTCAGAATTTGAATCTGGCTCTCTAACCTGGACAAAATATTTTCTTCAGATGACACCTTAGCCTTTCCAGTCCTAGTCTTAGGTAGTGGATTGGTCTGAGGCAAAGGTTTATTCCTATAAACCTCTTTAACTGGAGCAGTCATCTGGAATGCTCCAGTCTTGACCTCTGGGGATTGAACTGGGTAAAATTGGTCTTGGGAGTTACAGGCTCATCATAAACAGTGGTGGGCCTGAACTCCTCTGGTAATCGATCGATTACTGGTATTAATGATGCTACATGAGTATTTCCATCTAAGTATGCACGTTTTTGAGCAGGAAATTGATTTACTCTAGCATCATATGGCTTTTTGGTTTCTAGCCATGATTTAATTACCAGTTTTTCTTTCTCTAAAATGACTTCAAGATCTTGTTTTTCTTGAATCAATTGTTCAGTTGCCAGAACTTGGGCTTGAAATGCCAGTTCAATGTCTTGAAGTTCTTTCAATTTTGATTTTAAGACGGTTATTTCAGAAGAATCTGTTTCTAGACCATTTACACAATCAGATCTAACAGTTTCTACAAATATTAAATCAGAATTAAGAGCTTCAGCTATGTCCAGTTTTAGTTCTTGGTCAGTTGCACAATCATAATCACTAACCTTCTTAATAACAATGTCTACCCATCGTCCAGATGTGACATCTTCCTTCACCAGGTGCTCATCGTCTGCCAGAGTCATGTAACAGCAATCTCTTTCTTCTTCTTCATCAGCAGATGATTCATCAGAAGGAACCCACTTCTCTTCAGTTGTTGCAATCATGCACTTATTATTGTTTTCAATTTGTTGTGCCATGAGAGCAATCTGGGCCTTAAGCTTTTTATATTTCAGTTTATAGCTATCATCAGGCTTATTATTTGAAGAGAATGGACCAGGCTTGGATACAAACTGGTTGGACCTGCAATCTTTCATGAAATGACCCTTTTTGCCACACTTAAAGCATGTCAAATTGGTCTTATCAGTTGAAGAACTGGATGCAAATTGTCCAGATGGCCTATTTGCTCTTGCTTTGAAACGGTTAAACGTTTTAGCAATCATTGCAATAAGGTCATCATCATCAGTTTCATCATAACAGTCTGGAGAGATTTGACTGGACTCTCCAGAATCCATGAGTTCAGACACCATCTTCTTCATAGAAAATACATTCTCAGAAGATATCAGTGTTGTACTATGTGGTTCAGTATGACTAACCACATTAGGACTACTGGAGACATGGTTAAAAGCATCTTGTTCTGCCACCACTCTCTGAGCTTGATTTTCTTCAGTGTACCTGAAAGCTCCATATAGAGTTGAGAGAGTGTGTGTGTGCAGAGTTTTACCTTGTCGTAAGACTAGGATCATGTGAGACCATTTGGTGGGTAGAATATCACAAAATTTCTCCAGAAGTATATCCTTGTCCTTCTCAACCCCAAGACCTCTCAATTGGTTTATGATACTCATAAATCTGGTGTAAGTACCAGTGAGAGACTCGTTAGGCTGAGCAAAAAATGACTCATACCTCTTATTTAAGGAGACCTTTCTGGTGACAATGGTGTCATCTCCTCCTTCATGTTGGTTAAAAAGTTCATCCCACATGGTTTTAGCACTAGGAAAAAGAACTAGTGTGGGAATTAGGGTTTCTGGAACGGCCCCGAGGATCATGTTTTTGAGAAGGGTGTCTAGATTCACCAATCTCCTCTTCTCTTCAGACCAATGTTCCTCCCTCTTTTCCCTTCCTCTTCTAGATCCAGAAGGATCAAAAAGGGGATTGAGAGGTGATGTTTGTACATAAGGACCTTCATTTAAAATTTTCATCATGTTCCTCTCAATACCAGTGACATGCAAAACCATCCTAGCCTTCCACGTACCAAATTCATCACTGTTCCCACTGAATTTAGGAACAGGATTATTTGAGTAGTGCACATGCACGTGTGGAGAAACAGGAGTAGGAGGAGAAGGTGGATTAGTGTTATTAACAATTGGTGGTTCATTTTGATCATTAATATTTGCATTAGGATCGGGACCAAGACTAAAACCTTGTGTATTTTCTTGGTTAGCCATCAAGAAACAGATCTAGGCAATGTTTAGCCTTCTGCTCTGATACCAAATGTGAGTCCCTTAAGTTCGTTGGTTAACCAGGAAAGTGTATAATACAACAAGTCTAATAATCACTAGATTGGACTAGTATTACTTGTAAATAAATGCAAGAATATATAAACAAAGTAATACAAGACTTAAAGCAATAAACAAGTAAAGTGGACCATTATGTATTTTTCAATTGTGTAATTTATTTATGATGTTAAATAAAATACAAGGTTGTGCGGAATCAAGATAATACAAATAAGTATGTATCCTAACAACCTATGAATTACAAATGATCTATATTTGTCAAATAACTCTTTTGGATCGAGATACTTAAAGTTTTGAAGTATCCCTGTTTAAGATCGAGAGTATTTGGACAAATTCACTTAAATGCAAAATGTATGCTTAAAAGTATTTTTCTCAAGGAAATGACTTTGTATTTATAGGCAACAAAATTCACCAGTGAATTTTGTGCCGTACAAATATGGTTGCATACATTTAATGATCCGACAAGAACATTAAATGTATTGGATAAGGAATAAGGATAAAGTCACATCAAATGACTTTGTATCCTTTTATCCAACCACCTTTACACACGTATACTTTGGTAAAGAACAAGTGGATTGTTCTTTAGAAAGTGTGTAAAGGCAAAAGTCAATCCTCGATATCAGTGTTCAGACTTGTAGGGTCTAGAACACTGACAATCCTCCAGTGTACAGATCTGGTAAGACTTTCCAGTGGACTCCGCCATTTGTCAGTCTTCTTTCTTCAGACTTCAGTCTTTGACTTCAGTCAGAATGTCTTCAGTAGAGTTGATCTGGACTGGGGGGTGAAGTCCAGTGAGCTCATCTGGAGAATACTCCAGATTTCCTATACAAGTATTTTGCTCACTGGTCTTCCATTATTTTTGGACAAATCTTCTGAGGGACTCCAGATTCCAAGTCTGGAGTAGGTCCAGTAGAACACGTTTCTGGACAGATCTTCAGTAAGGCTCCAGTAGTCGAGTCTGGAGCGAGTCCAGTAAATCTGGACTAAATCTGGACCTAACAGGCTTTTTGATATTAGTCAAATTATACATGTTTGTGTTATAGTTTTAATGACTAATATCATTTATTTGTTTGCATTTTAAGTCATAAATCATGTTGAAATGGTTACTTAGTACTTGCATAAGGTTTTGTGTAGGTACTTGGAGAAAACGTGGCCATTTGGAGCTAAACCGATGATTCGGTGATCAATATTTGTGATTTAGATGAATAAGGATGAAGCGGTTCGAGTCTTGGAATGTTGGATAAGCTAAGCTGTTAGAAAAAGGACCAGAACTGCAACATTTCAAGTGATTCCCGTCAGGAAAACGATCAGAAGTGCAATGTTCCAAGTAACACTCGTCAAAAAAAGGACCAGAATTGCAACAGTTTTAGTCCCAGAACCTAACGAACGTTAAGTAGGCCATGGCTGCTATTTCTCACGGCACCTTTCTTTCCAGTTTAATGAATTCTCAGATGTGGGGCCCGTCACTGACGGGAGCAAAGGGATTAATTAGCTAACCAATCAAGAAGTGGGGCCCGTCACTGACGGAAGCAAAGGGATTGATTAGCTAACCAATCAAGAAGTGACACGTGGACATCATATCTTCAATTCATTGGATTTCTATGGTATTGTGCTAGATTTGCCAGACTAAAAGATAAGAAACCATACCCTCACCACTGAATTTTTATTTAGTTTGAATTCTATTGATGAACATTATTGAAAGATACACGTCTCTCTCTCTCTCTCTCTCTCTCTATCAGTTTTTTTTTGTTACCGTTGTCGTACTCTTTCTTTTTTTGTTACCGTTGTTGTACTTTTACCCCGGCTACCTTACCGGAAAAACTACCCCCACCACCAAATCCACCGCCGGAAAAACCAGCCAACCCACCAGTTTCCCTCCCTCCCCACAACCGCCAAAGACTTCCCATCGAAAACTCACTCGTTGTACAACACCCATACCGGTAAACGCCGACACGTCAACATCTTCCAGCCAGTCAGCCCCACATAGGCACATACTCAACATACTCCACAGTTTTTTGAAGTTGGCTAGCCACTTTCCCTGCAGAAAAGGACAGCAAGTTTCCCCCCATTGAATTATTGGACCTTTCGATCGGAGTCGAAAGTACATCAACTTCACCATTCTGTGGTTACATCTTTCCCTTCTTCTACTATCTTTTAGTCTTACTTAATTATCCAAATTTTATCTTTAACTCCTAGTTATTGAATATCTATTTGTTAAATCCTTTTCTCTCTTGAATAATAAATATAAATACTCGTATATAATACAGTTAAACCTAAGACTCGTTGATAATCTTATAAAATGTGTATTCACTTGAAAGAAAAAAAATAATAAATAAATTAAAAATAAAGTTAGAAACTTTTGTGGCGGTGGTGGTGTCATAATCGGCTAAGTCCAAGAAATATAAAAGAATTATTAGTATTATTATTATTATTATTTATTTTTACTGCTGCTAGTGCTTAAATTCTGATTTAATTTTTATTATTAATACCCTTATCTTCATTTATTATTAAACCAAAAATTGTTGATTTAATTTTTGATCTAAATTGCTATAGCTGCAAGTATACTCCTCGTGTTACTATTAATACTGTTGGTTGCAATTACTATTATTACTGCGTGGTGATACTCTGCGTTAGTTTTATTAGTGTGTGCTACGGTTTTTATATTACTTTTGTTTTAGTATATATAGTTGTAGATTTCTTTTAGTTTAAGCGGTCTCTTACCTAAGATTACGTGAGCTCATGTCCTTCAGACTCGGGGGCGGGAAGGCTAGGGGGTTTAAGGCTAGAGTAAAGAGAACCTTTAAGCTTAGATTCGGGTGCTGGAATGTAGGTACCCTTTCTGGTAAGCTTTTAGAGCTAGGAGATGCCTTGATTAGGTGTAAAATAGACATTGCATGCTTTCAAGAAATTAGGTGGATGGGGAAAAGCACTAGGGAGGAAAATGGTTACAAGCTATGGTATTCAGGAGCGCCTACAGAGATAAATGGAGTGACTATCATCATGGCGGAGCGACTTAAAGACTATGTAGTGTACGTGAAAAGACATAGTGATAGGTTGATGTTGGTGAGATTGGTGATACAAGAGGAGACAATAAACGATCAGCGCGTATGCTCCTCAGCAGGGACTGGGAGTGACAGAGAAAAAGGGTTTCTGGGACTCACTAGATGAGATGGTGAGGAGTTGCTCTGAGGACTAGCGACTAGTTTTGGAAGGGGACTTAAACGGGCATATAGGATCGGAGGTAGACGGTTACCCAGGTGTGCTTCGATTCAAAAGCAAACCAGGCTTGAGAGGATGTAAACTATTTTTGAGGCATGTTTAATCAACTATTTCACAACTATTTAAATGATTGAAATGGTTAATATGTGCAAAACAGAACTAAATGTAGTGGAAAAGGCCCACTGGGATCAAAATGAAACACCGGATGTCCAACATTGGCCGATAGTTTTAATGCAAAAGTTTGAGTTTTTCGGTGTCCATTCCGTTTTCGGTGTAAATTCTGTCATTCCAAAAACTCTAAGGAAAACAAAGATATAACAGTGTAGAACTTTTTGAGCTTGCATTAGGAAATGCTTACCACTATACAAGTACACGAGACTTACTGTCTTATAATGGGGCAAATTAAAGTTTTATCACTTTTTGGGATAGGTATTGAAAGGAAAAGAAATGAAAGAGAACCACATCTATACTTGATCCTCATGGAACCACCATCTTGTCTTCTTGGGAGATCTTCCATTTCTATAGTTCTTCACATGTTGTTCATCATTGGCTACTGAAGTCACACATAAAAGTGTTATTCATAATGCCACATGTTTCAACAACTAAATCCGGTTCCAAATTCAAAATTTCAAGTGTTATATACAAGTAGATACAAGGACATTATGCATACAATTTTGTGTATGATAAAAAAAAAGTTTTGGACACATATCTTTTCCCAAACTTTCATAACACATACACAATCCCATTCAAAAATATCAAATGTCATGCCCATAGAAGTTGAGAAACATGTATATTCAAGTTGGGATTACAATAGAAATTATAAAAATACAGGAACGAAGTAACCGTTTATAGGTGCTGGAAGAAACGACCTAGTGATTCTCCCTTTTAGCATACTATGGTTTTGCGTATCCTCCAGATGCTTGCGTAAAGTTCTCAAGAATACGAGAAAAGTAGAGTGGAAAGAAAATTCTAGAGCCTCCTTTGTCATACTCATAAAAAGCAAATCATCTTTGCCCATCGGGACGTGGGTCTCATGATTATTGATATCGTTGACTCCATTACTCATATCTCCAAGTAGTGTGCTAGAAAGTTCATAATGAATCTTAGAAGTTCCAGAGGAGATATTTTATAAGAAGAAGCCACGGGTTTAGGAGCCGCGGATTGAGGAGCCACGGATGTAGGAGCCACGGATTTAGAAGCCTTGGGAGGAAAATTAGGAACCACGTAAACCCTATAAGGGATCTTGCTGGCCAATCCCTATCATAATACTCTGACATTTTACCACTCACGTAACCATACAGGGTAGCACTACCCGCCTTCTTTAGCTTCTCCGCATATCCACAAGCATCATTAATAAATGCAATTGTTGTGTATTGAGGCCAAAGCTCGGTATCCGCTAATGCAAGTTCAAGAGAAATCCTGCAATGCGTTAAATTTATATTATTAGTAAAATTCATTGAAATGCAATAAAAACAGGTATATGATCATACTTGTCCACTATCAACAACTCAGCCAACTTGCATGCACTCCCGGTCCATGCGTACATTCCATCACGGTCGGTTTTATCTTTGAATGATGTCTCTGAGTAGGCTTTTTCCTTCTCAACCCCTTGTCGAGTTTTGTGGTAAAAAAACACTATTAATCTCCCAATGTCAATTATGTCCTTCTCTATAACCATTAAACAAAAATAAAATATACATATGTTAACTTAAAGTAACACAAACAGAAATATTAAAGTATGAATTTCCAATCGACATATTATGCTTGGAAATTTAGAATGTTTTAAAGTAACATATTATTGCAATGTGACGATTGTTAAACAATTCATCAATATTTATAGTATGAATTTCCAATCGACAACCCATGTTTTCATATGGGTCATTTGACTAGTATTAAAGTAACGCAAACAGAAATATTAAAGTAAAGTACTTGCCTCGATCAGACTCAAGATTGGAAATTGAACACGTTTTAAAGCATGAAATCTTCACTTTTCCATCAAGTACCATTATTGTCCATGGGGTAATGCCCTTATGGCATATGCCCTGTTGATGAAGGTCATGTTTACCTTTGATAAGGTTCCCAATAAGCATGCTGCCAGTTGCAAAAAATATTTGTGAGCAAATACTCAAGAAAGAAGAAAGAATCTTACATTTGGAATACACATCAAAAAGACTGTTGCATTTTGATGTGTATCCCAAAAGTAAGATTGTTTCTTCTTTCTTGAGTTTTTGCTCGCAATTTTTTTGCAAATGGCTGCATGCTTAGTGGGAACCTTATCGAAGGTATATGTGACCTTCATAAATAGGGCATATGCCATGGGGGCATTACCCCATGGACAATAATGGTACTTGATGGAAAAGTGGAGATTTCATGCTTTAAAAGCTGTTCATTTTCCTGTTTTGAGTCTGATCGAGGCAAGTACTTTACTTTAATATTTATGTTGTGTTACTCTAATACTAGTCATATGACCCGTATGAAAACACGGGTCGTCGATTGGAAATTCATACTATAAATATTGATGAATTGTTTAACAATCGACACATTGCAATAATATGTTACTTTAACACATTGTAACTTTCCAAGCATAATATGTTAGAACTTTTGTGTTTGTCGATTGGAAATTCATACTTTAATATTTCGGTTCGTGTTACTTTAAGTTAACATATGTATATTTTATTTTTGTTTAATGGTTATATAGAAGAACAAAATTGAGATTGGGAAATTAATTGTGTTTTTAAACAACAAAACCCGACAAGGGGTTGAGAAGGAAAGAGTCTACTCAGAGACATCATTCAAAGATAAAACCGACCGACCGTGATGGAATGTACGCATGGGCCGGGGGTGCAGGCTGAGTTGTTGATAGTGGACAACTATGATCATATGCCTCTTCTTGTTGCATTTCAATGAATTTTACTTATAATATAAATTTAACACATTGCAAGATTTCTCTGCATTAACGGATACCGAGCGTTGGCCTCAATACACAAGAATTGCATTTATTAATGATGCTTGTTGATATGCGGAAAAACTAAAGAAGGCGGGTACGTAGTGCTACCCTGGATGGTTACGTGAGTGGTAAATTGTCAGAGTATTGTGATGGGGATTGGGCCAGCAAGATCCCTGATAGGGTTTACGTGAGTCCTAATATTCCTCCTAAAGGCTTCTAAATCCACGGCTTCTAAATCCGTAAATCCGCGACTTCTACATCCGTGGCTCCTCAATCTTCGGCTCCTAAACCCGTGGCTTCTTCTTATAAAATATCTCCTCTAGAACTTCTAAGATTCATTAGGAACTTTTTGGCACACTACTTGGAGATTAGTGATCGAGTCAAGGATATCAAGATGACACCCCCTCCTCCGGAATGTTCTAGACCCACCATGGCTCAAGCTTTATTGGGCAAGAGGTTGCAACTTTCTTTTTGGATGCATTAACTTTTGATGTTCTATTTAATTAAACTATTCATCAACTTGTATTCCAGTGAAATTGATCGCGGTGTTGTTTGGTATTTTCTTTTTTCCCATTACCACTCCAGCGTTGACTACATATTCACAATATACAACTACTAATCCCTGCTTTTTACAATATTTAATTTCAGGCAACATTAAATTAGTTGCTGAGAGGGGGCCATGGAGTTCCTTGTCTAGATGGGCGTTAGAATCATACCTAAAAGGTGAAGTGGGGAAGGCTTTCCTATTATACTCAAGGATGGCAGAGTTAGGATAGGAGGTAGCACAAAGTAATGCAGCCTGGATTCTTGATAAATATGGTGAATCGAGCATGTGCATGGTTGAATCGGGGTTGTGCACGGATGCTGAGAGGCATCAACGTGCACATTCTTTATGGTGGCAAGCCTCTGAGCAGGGTAATGAGCATGCTGCTTTGCTAATTGGGGATGCATATTATTATGGTCGGGTATATTCTTTTATATTAGGCAAATTGCATAGCAAAGTTAATTGCAACACACATCTGTAAAAAAATAGTAAAACTTGGCCAAAGCTTTCACATGGATTATATTTAATTGAGAGTTTTCAAAATTGAGGTGTTGTGTAAAAAATAAATGTTATCTTTGGTCAAATAGCTGGTTACCTAAAAAAGAAGTTGGATCTAAGTTGGGTCCCCTTTTTATGCAGATAGCCTTGTCACACATTTTAGATCAGTTGCCTTTAGACAGGCAAAAGAAGTTGGTTACGAAAAACAGATTATGGACCACAGTTAGTTACCTTTGTATGTTAGCCGTTTTAAATTCATATGGAGCTGTTTATTATATATGGTTTTAACTTCTATTGTTTTAAAATTCAGGGTACCGAGAGAGACTATGACCGTGCAGCGGATGCTTATATGCATGCAAAATCACAGTCGAATGCTCAGGCAATCTTTAACTTGGGATACATGCATGAGCTTGGCCAAGGACTTCCTTTGGATCTCCATCTTGCCAAGCGTTACTACGATCAAGCTCTCGAAATTGATCGGCTGCAAAGTTACCAGTAATGCTTGCTCTTGCTAGCTTGTGGGTACGAAGAAACTACGCCAACAGTTTTTTGGTGAGTTTTTCTTCTTACAAGATTACCTCTTCGTATTTAAGCCTTTTTTCTTGTACGAAGACGAGCGTGTAGGGTAATGCATCAAAACTTGCTAAATTGACCTAAAAACAGTATTTATAGTTTTTTCACTTCCGTAAATTAGGTATAAATATTTACTATTTTAGATATGATTACAAAAGGTTTAGGTATTATGCATTTAAAATACACTTTGGACAACTTTTGAGATTTGATCCATCTCCTGTTAAAATTTTTGTAATGCGCTTCAAGTAGCAGCTTGCTGTTAGAATATGCGAACATAAATCATATAAATATTCACATATAATCACGAGTATGCGCAACGGAAGAATCGAATATGCAATCACATTAATTAACAAAGAGAGAATCGAAACATGTACCTTATGCAAAGCTTCCAATAAAATCAATAATAATAAGATTATTATTGTTGTAGGGTTTAAAGTAAAACCCCTCCACGATCGCACACTAGACACCCCTTATACCGTATGCTAGTACCCCGATCACGATCAAACAACCCTTTGCTTGTACCCTCTAAAAGTGAAATAAAGCAACCATTTCACGAATTTCACTCAATGACGCCGATCCATAAAATGACAATTCGTTACGTGGGGTAAGTCCGATATTCACCTCTTTGAATACCATGTGAGTTTGGCAGACCATCTCCAAATATTCCCTTAAATATTTCAACCAATCTCTCACATTTGTCTTAGTTTAACTATATTCCCATATAGTTAATCGACAATGGACGTTTAGAATATATCAAAAAATATTCATGGATTAAAACATGCAAATATAGGACACAATTATTATAAAATGAAACATTCATACCAAGTATCATAATTCATTTATTAAAATAACAATCGTTTAACATCCCATTATCCAAATACCAATCACAGATTTACATGATATAACTAGCAAAATCTAAGACCTATGCCCTCGGCATGCTTATTGAGCTTTCCTTTTGACAAAGCCTTTGTAAAAGGATCCGCTAAGTTACAATCTGTGTGAACTTTGAGTAAATTGATTTCACGTGATTCGATTCGCTCATGAACATAGTGATATCTTCTTTGGTAATGTCTGACACCTTTCTGAACTCCAGGTTCATTGGCAATGATAATTGCTCCCGAATTATCACAGTACAGATCCATAGGTGAGTTATTTGAGGGCATCACGTCAAACCCAGAAATAAACTTTTCTGATCCAGACATCTTCCATGGCTGCATCCGAAGCAGCTATATACTCAGACTCTGTAGCAGACATAGCAACTGTAGATTGTTTCTTGCTCTTCCAATCTACTGCACCTCCATTTAAAGTGAAGACATATCCTGACTGAGATTTTGTATCATCTTTATCAGTCTGAAATCCAGCATCACAGTATCCAGTTACTTTGAGCTCTGCATCGGGATTTCCTCCATACACCAAGAATAATTCTTTAGTAGCACGCATGTACTTCAGAATGTTCTTCACAACAGTCCAATGATCCTCTCCAGGATTTTGCTGATAGCGGCTAACTATATTTTGCGCGAACGCGATATCAGGTCTAGTGCATCTTACCGCATACATGATAGATCCCACAGCCGAAGTATAAGAAATTCTTTTCATACGCTCCACCTCTTCAGGTGTAGAAGCACCGTTCTTGCTAGATAAATTAAGTCCTTCTTGCATCGGCAAATTCCCGCGCTTAGAATTCTCCATCTTGAATCTCTTCAAGATTTTATCTATATAAGCACTTTGACTTAATCCAATCAACCGTTTACTTCTATCTCTATAGATCTTGATTCCAAGAATAAATGCCGCTTCATCCAAGTCTTTCATAGCAAAACACTTTCCAAGATAAGATTTAACGTCTTTCAACATTGGAATGTGATTTCCTATTATCAATATGTCATCTACATACAAAACAAGGAAAGTAACATTACTCCCACTAGCTTTGCGATATACACATGGCTCATCAGGATTTTGAGCAAAACCAAACTTTTTGATCTCCTCATCAAACCTTTTATTCCAACTCCTTGATGCTTGCTTCAATCCATAAATGGATCTTTGAAGTTTGCATACCTTGTCGGGATGTTTTGGATCGACAAAACCTTCTGGTTGTACCATATAGACTTCCTTATCTAGAAAACCATTTAAGAAAGCGGTTTTGACATCCATTTTCCATATCTCATAGTCATAGTACGCTGCTAAGGCTAAGATGATCCTAATAGCTCTATTGTCCGCAACGGGAGAAAAGGTTTCCTCATAATCAACTCCGAAAAGTTGAGTATAACCTTTTACCACAAGACGAGCTTTATAGGTGTGTACATTTCCATCCATGTCGGTCTTTTTCTTGAAGATCCATTTACACCCAACGATTCTACCATTTGGTGGAAGATCAACCAAGTTCCAGACTTGATTATCTTTCATGGATTTTATTTCCACATTCGCAGCTTCAAGCCATTTTTCAGATTCCGGATCTGATAATGCAGCTTTGAAATTAGGAGGTTCATTTAAGTCTCCTACTACGTGTTCTTCAGACTCAATCATAAGATTTAATCTTTCACGAGCACGTATTGTCCTTGAGGACCTACGAAGTGGAATCGCTTCATCTTCAACTTGAAGTTCATCTTGAGATTCATCTCTTTGAACATTTTCCCCCCCAAGTTGATGATTGCTAGTATTTTCAGAAGTTGACACATCTTCTTGAGCCTCATCAAGTTCAACAATCCTCCCACTGTCTTCTTGAGATATGAGTTTCCTTTCAAGGAACTCAGCAAATCGAGAAACCTTAACAGTGTTTTCGGTAGGAAAGTAGAAGTAGTAACCCATTGTTTCTTTTGGGTATCCTACAAAGATGCACTTAACAGATCTAGATTCGAGTTTGTCAGGAGTATCTCGTTTCACGAGTGCCTCACATCCCCAGACCTTTAAGTAAGACAACTTGGGAACACTCCCATGCCACAATTCATGCGGTGTCTTGTCAACCTTCTTGGTTAGAACCATATTGAGAATGCGAACAGCAGTCTCTAGGGCATAATCCCAAAACGAAAAAGGAAGAGTTGTATGATTCATCATTGATCGAACCATTTCTAACAAGGTTCTATTTCTCCTCTCCGATACACCATTATACTGTGGAGTATATGGAGGAGTAAGCTGTTGAACTATTCCACAAGCTTTAAGATAATCTTTAAACTCTTGGCTTAAGTATTCACCACCTCGATCCGAACGAAGAATCTTGATGGTTCTACTGAGTTGATTCTCTACTTCACTTTTAAATTCCTTGAATGTTTCAAAGACTTCATGTTTATGTTTAAGCAAGTAAACATAACCATAACGACTGAAATCATCCGTAAAAGTGACGAAGTAGCTAGCACCTTTTCTTGGCACATGTCTAAATGGGCCACATACATCCGTATGTATTAGTCCAAGTAGTTCTTTTGCCCTCTCCGGTTTATTTGGAAAAGGTTTTCTTGTCATTTTGCCGGAAACACAAGATACGCATTCGTCAAATGAATCATCATTTGTTTGTAAGATTCCATCTCTTTGAAGCCTTTCAATGCGTTTCTTGCCAACATGAGCAAGACGACAATGCCAAAGATAAGTCGAGTCCAAATTGGTCTTGACTCGTTTGCTAACATTATACATTAAATTATCCTTTGAATCACAACCATGCATATCAATTTCATAAATACCATCACAAGCAATAGCATTAAAATAATGAACATTATTTTGTGAAACTGAAATACCAATATCATTAAAAACATTAATGAATCCGTTGTTTTTCAACAAAGAAACTGAAATGACACCTCTAGTAATAGATGGTGCATAATAACAATTGTCTAAAACAATGACTAAACCAGTAGGTAAAACTAAATGATAGTCGCCTATTTCTTCTACAGTTACCGGTAGGCCATTTCCCACGAACAGTTGTAAAGATCCTGGTTTCAGTTTTCTTCTCCTTCTAAGCCCCTGTAAACAATTACAGATATGAGTACCACACCCGGTGTCGTAAACCCATGAATTACGCTTAGAAAAGGAATATAATTCAATTGTGAAGATACCTGAAGTACTGGTCAAACCAGTTTGCTTCTTCTTCAACTCAGCTAGATACTTAGAACAATTCCGCTTCCAATGTCCCACTTCATTGCAGTGATAACATGTTTGGTCCTTAGCGGGATGTTTCTTTTTCGCTTGAGGGGTCTTCTTAGGTTTAGGAGTAGCAACTTGCTTTCCTTTACCTTGATTCTTGCCCTTTCCTTTTGGTTGTTTCCCTTTCTGGATCTTTCCCCCTTTGATCGTGAGAACTTGGGGTGTGGCAGACTTCTTTGGAAGCTTCTTTTCATACTCATTCGCCATGGTATGAAGTTCAGCAATGGTTTTATTCATGCTATGCATATTGTAATTGCGCACAAAT
Organism: Erigeron breviscapus; assembly: GCA_034093135.1. NCBI lineage: Eukaryota > Viridiplantae > Streptophyta > Magnoliopsida > Asterales > Asteraceae > Erigeron > Erigeron breviscapus. The sequence continues at coordinate 29,443,951 of CM067168.1, forward strand.
TCCTCAAAATCCTTAGATAAAGACTTGAGAATCATGCCAATAGCAATAGGCTGAGGATAAGCATAATTCAACCTTTCCAATTGCTCAAAATACCTCTTCATCTTGAGTATATGAGGACTAACCGGTGTTCCTTGCTCGTGTCGCAAGTCATGAAGTGTGTCAACTAGGTCGAACAACTCCACTCCTGCTTGCTTTTCGTACAAAGACTTGAGCTCGATAATCATATCACGAGGAAAATAATTTTCAAATTGCTTTTGAAGATCAGCATTCATGCTTCCCAACATCAGATAAGCAACCTCATTGTGTCTATCATACGCAGCAGTGTATGCAGCCAACTCTTCAGTTGTAGCATTAGCTCCCGGAACAACGGGTGTCTGCTCTTCAAGGATTTCAGTTTTCTTTTCAGCTCTTAGAACTATTCTTAGCTGACGAAACCAATCATTGAAGTTAGGTCCAAAAAGTTTTTCTCTTTCTAGCATCGACCTGAAAGCCGATTGGTGTATGTTTTGAGAAGGATTTGTTGTTGCCATCTACAAAACAGACAAAAGTTCAATTATCGGTTTTTTCGATAATAATCCTTAAGAAATGTAATTTACCCTTGTTAAATTCATTTAACAATTAATTTCATTAAGGCTGGGATCCAATTGACATACAATCATTTCATCTGTTGATCAGCTAGAAATGACGGTATTCAAAAGGTAATCGACGATCAATAATTGCATTCATGCAATTCCTAGAGATATGGAACTTACAACAACACTTTAAAGGGGTATTAAGTGTTTTGTAAACATGTTTTGTCCCATCTTATGCCACGGGTCAAGGATCTCACCTCTTAACTCGTTTTAAGTCGCCCAATTAAGAACATATAAATAGTCCACCACCGGTCTCACGGTGGAGTGGTAATTTACCTTGAAGAGATACAATTCGCCTACGGTCTCACGTAGGAGCGAAAAGCACTGGCAAGTGTTCTTAGCAAAGTAGGTGGCAATGACTTAACTTTAAATGGGTAATGCATTTGATGTGAATCAAAAGTTTATGTATGAAGACTCATGCAAATCTTCATAACATAATGTTTAATAAAATCATTTTTATAGTCTTAGTAACACAAGAGAGCTCGGTAGCTCCATTTGAACGCACAAAGAAGCGCAAGGGCAAAGGTTTGCGAAGGAAGCAATTAAAAACCCGCCCTTTTAGGAGGCTAGCGCACTCCGACTTATACCTCTCTTAGAGTTTGTTCAAATGGGTGAGCCGGTGTATCTCAAGGTTGTAAGACTCCAATTTTATTAAAGAAATCTCTATTTCGATAGTTCTTAGTCAAGTTTATTCTTTTCTCCAAAACAATTTTTGCATCACCTTTATAGCTCTTTATAAACACGCAAAAATTAATAAACTTACTAATTACCGAACTAATTTAATCATGTAACAAGTTAAGGTAGGCCACCTAAACATGGTCACTATGGTTCATGCATATGTTTAAATCCGGCTCCCCCCTCCGAAGAAGAGGACCACATACATCAAGTTGTCTTGATTGCGTAAGCTTTTAAACAACTTAATTAACAAGTAATTCACATAAACATGCTGACTGGGAATTTCCAGCAGATTCACGACCTGTTTAGCCCTGTTTCTGGTCCGATTCAGATTTCGACCAGAACTACAAAGTTGTATCCCTATGTGTCAAGCACCTACTGTCCAAAGCACAACTTCTAACTCATTACAGATTAAAAGATATGAATTTTTTAGTGAACTGTCGCAAATCAGAAAAATCACACGAAAAAAATCACTTAGTCACACAATTATCTAATAATTAACCCTAATTATTGGATCATCATGCTTTGCTAAATATATCTCTATATATCAGTAAAAATCACAAGTAATTTTGCATGAATTCTTGTGATTTTACTTTTATTTAACAACTTTAAATAATTAAGATACACAAAACATGCAATTTATACAAATAAATCATGTCAATTCACTAACTCAAAACTTGCCATGAGGGTTTCAATCTCCATTGAATTAGGTTAATTTTAATTAAAAAAAAAACTCTTATTTTTATTTAATTTAATCCGATTTTTAATTAAAAAAAAATAAGAAAACAACTTTTAATTATTTAACAATTAATTAAAAATCAACCAACCCTTAACCCCCCTTCAAGTTTTGATCTTTGTAACTAATAGATCACATATGTGGCTCGTGATACCACTGTTAGAATATGCGAACATAAATCATATAAATATTCACATATAATCACGAGTATGCGCAACGGAAGAATCGAATATGCAATCACATTAATTAACAAAGAGAGAATCGAAACATGTACCTTATGCAAAGCTTCCAATAAAATCAATAATAATAAGATTATTATTGTTGTAGGGTTTAAAGTAAAAACCCCTCCACGATTGCACACTAGACACCCTTTATACCGTATGCTAGTACCCCGATCACAATCAAACAACCCTTTGCTTGTACCCTCTAAAAGTCGAACCAAAGCAAAACCAAAAACCCCTTGACTTGCTACCTACGGCCGGACCAAATAAGAAAGGAAGGGAGGAGAGAATTTTATGTGAAAGAATGTAAAAACCCTTAGAATTAAGCCCCCTATATATAGGGATATATCTAGGGTTTTTATCCTTGGTGGACAAGTAATCTCAAGGCTTTCCAAGCCTTGAAATTTTCGGCCCAACCCATTAGGAATTAGAGCCCAACTCTAATTTCCTAATTTTACATTTTAACCTCCTTTTAATTAATTAAATAAAATTAACCCTTTAATTTATTTAAATTAATCATTTCGTGATCAAATTAATTAATATATTACTTTAATATAATAATTAATAGTATAGAGTTACCGTGTCATTTCGTGTGACCCCGTAGGCTTAAATTACTTCCGGACATGCGTTTATTATAATGTGATCACATACCAACACTTGCATCGTGAATCAGCAATTTGCTTACCCTTATGGTTCATCATTAAGTATTTTTTAGGGCAGAAATATCTATATATTTTCAACTGTCATTCAGTTGTACAGTTTTACCTCTTTTACCAATTTAGGTATCCTGTGACATGTGTGTTGGTCTTGTGGTTTGACATTTGTAACTAATTGGGAATCGGTATTTTTATCAATATATTATTTACATCTATAATTCGTGTAATATGCTACAGGTTGATTTAATAGATTCTCTACCGGATGTTTACCCAAAAGTAGAGAACTGGATAAAGAATGTTGTGATGGAAGAAGGAAACGCAACCATTCTCACCCTTTTCGTGTGCCTCTTGACAGTCCTTTACCTACGTGAGCGGCAACGTCGGCAGGCAGTACCTGCTGCGGGGTTGGCTCCTCCTCCAGGGCCTAACGATAACATTATTAATTAAGTTCTAAATTGTAAAAAGATTCGTATTTTTTTTTTGGTGTGGAATTGTTCATGGGAGGGTTTTAGCAGCAGGTAGAGTGTACGTTACCCACAGGATATATACTAAAAAAATGTTCCAATGTCAAGTGAGAAAACGCCATACATGGATTTGTCATGTCTAAATATTTTAGACTGTAGATGTATTGTTTATCTAGATTATTGAGACTTATAGATAGATGATAAATAATCTAATTTAATTTAACCAGGAGGTGTTTGTATGTACAACCCTTCTCTTTTTTTCTATTGTCTATCATGTATATTTTTTTTTTTATATCAATTTTCACTCATGTAAAGCTACATGAACGTAGCAAACTTCCTCTCTTCTAGGCCGATACGCATCAACTGCAGTATTCATTTGAATCCAGGTCTATCGAACACTCGGCCAAGTTGACAAGCTTTACCACTATTAGAGGCTCCCCAATGGTGACCACTCATCCCCCTAAGACTAGTCCCTGTCAGCGCCACATCAGCAAAAAAAGCTCCAAGGACTAATCCCCCCAAAATGCACCCAATGGACTCATCCCTCAAAGACTAGTCTTGGACCCACCAATTATTTAATTTTACCCATTTATCTAAACTATAAATAAACTTTACACTTTTAACCCTCTAAACTATAAATAAAATACATTTTAAGCCCATTAACACAAACTATTAATAAAACACCCAACTTCATTAAAATTAATAATAAAATACATTTCGAACATAAAAATAAAAAAAACAAAGTACAATAAAATAAAGCACACAACCTAAAAATGGAAGAAAAAAAACCAAAAAAAAAAACACAACGACATTTTTATTTTTTTAAACTAAACTTAAACTAATTGGGACCGAATAGGAAGTCTTTGTACTCCGCCATGAGTTTCTTCTTGGCTTCCTTGATGTACCTCTTTTCCTCGTCATCACACTCTGTTTGGCCCATGAACGAAAGAGCCGAATACATGGTGCGCTTCCTTTCTTCCTCACGAATGGCAGCCAAAGATTGTTGTTGTTCATCCAACACCGCCTCTTTTTTACACCCAAGTCGGTCGAGTCGGGCGGCTAGGTCGGAAGCTGAAGAACGAGCAGACCCCGCATCGAAAGAAGCAGATGTTCGTGATGCCTTTGACCTAGTAGGGGGCGCGTATACTTATCCCCACCGAAGAGGTCATTATCACCAAGATCCACCGGCTCGAATTGGGTCTCCTCCTCCTCCTCCTCCTCGTCACTGTCAACAACATTAAGAATGTTTTTCCTTTTATGCATGCTTCGCCCCATAACATCATGACCGGATGGAGCGAAGAACTTTGGCTTATCTTTCACAAGCAACCATACATGGTAAACTGAGTTTTGGTTTGACTAAAGTACTCTGAACGCGCTTCCTCCATGACTTGGGCATCGTTCTCACCACTAGATCGATGATCATCATAGCCTTTCCAGATTGCATTGAACTTGTTTACATTTGTTTTGATTTTTCTCCTCTTGCCACTAATCTGATTGTGATTCCTCCTCCTCCTCCTCCTCCTCCTCCTCCTCCTCCTCCTCCTCCTCCTCCTCCTCCTCCTCCTCCTCCTCCTCCTCCTCCTCCTCCTCCTCCTCCTCCTCCTCCTCCTCCTCCTCCTCCTCCTCCTCCTCCTCCTCCTCCTCCTCCTCCTCCTCCTCCTCCTCCTCCTCCTCCTCCTCCTCCTCCTCCTCCTCCTCCTCCTCCTCCTCCTCCTCCTCCTCCTCCTCCTCCTCCTCCTCCTCCTCCTCCTCCTCCTCCTCCTCCTCCTCCTCCTCCTCCTCCTCCTCCTCCTCCTCCTCCTCCTCCTCCTCCTCCTCCTCCTCCTCCTCCTCCTCCTCCTCCTCCTCCTCCTCCTCCTCCTCCTCCTCCTCCTCCTCCTCCTCCTCCTCCTCCTCCTCCTCCTCCTCCTCCTCCTCCTCCTCCTCCTCCTCCTCCTCCTCCTCCTCCTCCTCCTCCTCCTCCTCCTCCTCCTCCTCCTCCTCCTCCTCCTCCTCCTCCTCCTCCTCCTCCTCCTCCTCCTCCTCCTCCTCCTCCTCCTCCTCCTCCTCCTCCTCCTCCTCCTCCTCCTCCTCCTCCTCCTCCTCCTCCTCCTCCTCCTCCTCCTCCTCCTCCTCCTCCTCCTCCTCCTCCTCCTCCTCCTCCTCCTCCTCCTCCTCCTCCTCCTCCTCCTCCTCCTCCTCCTCCTCCTCCTCCTCCTCCTCCTCCTCCTCCTCCTCCTCCTCCTCCTCCTCCTCCTCCTCCTCCTCCTCCTCCTCCTCCTCCTCCACCGAAAAGGTCATTATCACCAAGATCCACCGGCTGTCTCCTCCTCCTCCTCCTCGTCACTGTCAACAACATTAAGAATGTTTTTCCTTTTATGCATGCTTCGCCCCATAACATCATGACCGGATGGAGCGAAGAACTTTGGCTTATCTTTCACAAGCAACCATACATGGTAAACTGAGTTTTGGTTTGACTAAAGTACTCTGAACGCGCTTCCTCCATGACTTGGGCATCGTTCTCACCACTAGATCGATGATCATCATAGCCTTTCCAGATTGCATTGAACTTGTTTACATTTGTTTTGATTTTTCTCCACTTGCCACTAATCTGATTGTGATTTCTTGGGTTGTTGGGGAATCTTGCATTATACTTCTCTCTGATTTTCCCCCAAAAACAATCAAGCGATTGGTCTTTGCCAACTATTGGATCTTCTGTAGCATCGATCCAACACTCAGTGAGAACTTTCATTTCAAGCTCGCTCCAATGTGACGAGTTTGCAGCAGGTTCTTTTGGTTGTTTGCTTTTCTTGGTGCGTTTGGCCATGCTTTTGACCCGGCCCTTCTTTGGTTGTGTTTCAGGAATGGATTGGGGGGTGGGAACAGATTCGGGTGTGGGAGCGGAGTGTTGATCAGGTTGTTGAAAACATGCTGCTGACGATGACCCCCCATGGTAGAAACTAGGGGGTTGTGTAGCGGCAAGTGAAGCATAATAAGCTGCCATGAATTGAGGATAACGGGGGTCATTTGGTTGTGGGATGAACGGTATTTGTGATGGGTTGTTAGTGTACGATTGATTAAATTCGTTCACGGCGTTGTTCCAGAAGTCGTCGGCTTTTTGGTTGTTGAAATTCGACATGATTTGTGCTTAAAAAGGATTTGTATGTGTTAATGTATCTGAATAATGAAAGTGTGGTGTGTTCTAGTGCTTATGAAGTTGTATATATAGGCTTTTTCAAAAACTAGCCGTTAAAGGACTAAAAGTGTAAACTTTTTTGTACTGCAGGTGGTCAAACAGGCCGTTAGAGGGACCTGTTTTGCCAACTTTTGAAAGTTCAAAAGTTTTGTCTTCTTCCTTCAAAACTATCCGTTGCATTCAAAAAAAAAAAAAAAAAAGAGAAACCACTCGTCCCTGCAGGAACGAAACCACCGGACGAGTCCCTCGAACGAGCCATGGACGAGTCCCACCCAACGGTGTGGACTCGTCCGATGTACCCGAACGAACCCATGGACGAGTCCATTGGGGAGCCCCTTAACAGGTCGTTTTATTTGTTACACAAAACAAATACCCAATCTTTATTTTCAGTCATCATGTATTACACTATTCTACATTTCATCTATAGGCTATAGCCCTAAGCCCTTAAGGGCTGTGAATAGTATCTCTTGTTGTTGTTGTTGTTGTTGTTGTTGTTGTTGTTGTTGTTGTTGTTGTTGTTGTTGTTGTTGTTGTTGTTGTTGTTGTTGTTGTTGTTGTTGTTGTTGTTGTTGTTGTTGTTGTTGTTGTTGTTGTTGTTGTTGTTGTTGTTGTTGTTGTTGTTGTTGTTGTTGTTGTTGTTGTTGTTGTTGTTGTTGTTGTTGTTGTTGTTGTTGTTGTTGTTGTTGTTGTTGTTGTTGTTGTTGTTGTTGTTGTTGTTGTTGTTGTTGTTGTTGTTGTTGTTGTTGTTGTTGTTGTTGTTGTTGTTGTTGTTGTTGTTGTTGTTGTTGTTGTTGTTGTTGTTGTTGTTGTTGTTGTTGTTGTTGTTGTTGTTGTTGTTGTTGTTGTTGTTGTTGTTGTTGTTGTTGTTGTTGTTGTTGTTGTTGTTGTTGTTGTTGTTGTTGTTGTTGTTGTTGTTGTTGTTGTTGTTGTTGTTGTTGTTGTTGTTGTTGTTGTTGTTGTTGTTGTTGTTGTTGTTGTTGTTGTTGTTGTTGTTGTTGTTGTTGTTGTTGTTGTTGTTGTTGTTGTTGTTGTTGTTGTTGTTGTTGTTGTTGTTGTTGTTGTTGTTGTTGTTGTTGTTGTTGTTGTTGTTGTTGTTGTTGTTGTTGTTGTTGTTGTTGTTGTTGTTGTTGTTGTTGTTGTTGTTGTTGTTGTTGTTGTTGTTGTTGTTGTTGTTGTTGTTGTTGTTGTTGTTGTTGTTGTTGTTGTTGTTGTTGTTGTTGTTGTTGTTGTTGTTGTTGTTGTTGTTGTTGTTGTTGTTGTTGTTGTTGTTGTTGTTGTTGTTGTTGTTGTTGTTGTTGTTGTTGTTGTTGTTGTTGTTGTTGTTGTTGTTGTTGTTGTTGTTGTTGTTGTTGTTGTTGTTGTTGTTGTTGTTGTTGTTGTTGTTGTTGTTGTTGTTGTTGTTGTTGTTGTTGTTGTTGTTGTTGTTGTTGTTGTTGTTGTTGTTGTTGTTGTTGTTGTTGTTGTTGTTGTTGTTGTTGTTGTTGTTGTTGTTGTTGTTGTTGTTGTTGTTGTTGTTGTTGTTGTTGTTGTTGTTGTTGTTGTTGTTGTTGTTGTTGTTGTTGTTGTTGTTGTTGTTGTTGTTGTTGTTGTTGTTGTTGTTGTTGTTGTTGTTGTTGTTGTTGTTGTTGTTGTTGTTGTTGTTGTTGTTGTTGTTGTTGTTGTTGTTGTTGTTGTTGTTGTTGTTGTTGTTGTTGTTGTTGTTGTTGTTGTTGTTGTTGTTGTTGTTGTTGTTGTTGTTGTTGTTGTTGTTGTTGTTGTTGTTGTTGTTGTTGTTGTTGTTGTTGTTGTTGTTGTTGTTGTTGTTGTTGTTGTTGTTGTTGTTGTTGTTGTTGTTGTTGTTGTTGTTGTTGTTGTTGTTGTTGTTGTTGTTGTTGTTGTTGTTGTTGTTGTTGTTGCTGTACATTTCATCTATAGGCTATAGCCCTAAGCCCTTAAGGGCTGTGAATAGTAAACTCTAATTGTGGAAATTTTTAGTAGTTACAGGTATTCAAGTCTAATACTCATTAGTTTAGTAACTTTATAATTATATACAAAGAAGAGAAATCTTGTATACGGTAAGTGATTACAAGGGGGGAAAAAAATTCTATTTGCCTCTTGAAGCTTATTAAGCATACATAGTGAGTTCCTATGTTGTGAGAGCAGAAAAAAATTTATATTTGACGGTACGCATACTATGCCATTCAAAGTTGTAAAGAAATGGACTAACTGAATAAACCTGGCCTGGTGAGCAACCTAAAATAATACAAATGAAAGAACAATGTCTTGGATTATACTTTTAGGATCAACCAAATTTTCGCTTCAGTTTGGGCATGTCAGTACGTGACAATAACCAGCACCGATATTACACAATTTAATACTCCATCTATTACTTTTATTCTATGCCAGCAAAAAAATTAAAATAAAATAAAAAATAAAAAATAAATTAATATATTTAAGTTGAATACAATTGAAGCGATATTGAACTAATAAAAAATAAAAAAAATAAAAACTTTTTCAAGTTAAAACTAGATTGACATTAGCCTACAAAATTAGATAAGAATAACATATATCTATGTGAGTAACATAAAAAAAGTAAAAAACTGGTCATTCAGATGTTTGATATTTTCCCTTCTTTTTTTTTTTCCATTCATTTTAACTACTTTAGTTATGTATATACATACACATCCTATGTATGTACATGCATACATAAGTTAGTGACAAAGAGTAGAGGGGAATCTATATATATATAGAGAGAAAATGTAAAGATCTATAGAGAAGGTAGCTTAAGGAGAGAAGATTCATTTTTGATTTTTTTTAGTTTGTTTTTTTTATTATTATTTTTAATTTTTTATATTTTTTTTAACATAAACCCATTCCAAATAAAAAACAAAAATTTTTAAAAATAAACATTTAGAGAGGACATCTTTAGACAAATTAGCAGATAATGTACAAAATGGCATTGAGATATTGACGTTCCCATTTTTTATTTGAATAACTCTTTTGTATCATTTTTATTTTCACCATTTAGTCTATTAGTTTATAATTGTTAATTGTTGTTATTTTGAGTGGTTATTATTACGTTTTGATAACTGAATTTCAGTATCTAAAAAAACAAATTAAGGATTGAAAGTGATTAACTGTGGGACTAATTATCAGTTGTTAAAGTGTTTTATCAGAGACTGATTTGATGATATGTTAGAAACTAATTTTCAGTCTCCAAAAGTAGTAAATTAAGGACCGAAATTGTTTAGATTCTGGGACTATTAATCAGTCTTTAAATCTTTTCATCAGAGACTGTTGTAAAACTAAAATTCAGTCTATGAAAGAAGCAAACTAAGGACTAATAGTGCCTAGATTTTTGGACTAATAATAAGTTTTCAAAACCTTTTATCAGAGACTGATTAGGTAATGAATTGAAACTAAGACTAAAGGGAGTGGTAAGTATGGGAAGGGGGAGCGACTTGTGCCATGTGGCATGTGGGGTAGAAAGAGTTGCCCCCCAAAAAAGGTGGAAATGAGTGGATATTTTGTAACATCCGTGAATTTTGACTCGTTGACTTTACGTGTAATATGACTAACAATATAGGTTAATGAAGTATTCGGGTCGTTTTGGTGATTAAATGATAATGTGGAAGTTATTTGGGTCTTGATTTTCTGCATAAAATTCTGCAGGTCGTAGAGCTGCCCAGTAAGGGGCGTAACCTACGCCCCTTAGGGCCGTAGGTTACGCCAGTTGATTTTTCCCTGGGCGTACCTTACGGTGCTCTCCATTTTCATTACGCCAAATTGCTTCTGTTTATGCCCCCTTTTCACTAGACTTTGCAAGGGCGTAACCTACGCCCCTTAGGGCCGTAGGTTACGCCAGTTGATTTTTCCCTGGGCGTACCTTACGGTGCTCTCCATTTTCATTACGCCAAATTGCTTCTGTTTATGCCCCCTTTTCACTAGACTTTGCAAGGGCGTAACCTACGCCCCTTAGGGCCGTAGGTTACGCCAGTTGATTTTTCCCTGGGCGTACCTTACGGTGCTCTCCATTTTCATTACGCCAAATTGCTTCTGTTTATGCCCCCTTTTCACTAGACTTTGCAAGGGCGTAACCTACGCCCCTTAGGGCCGTAGGTTACGCCAGTTGATTTTTCCCTGGGCGTACCTTACGGTGCTCTCCATTTTCATTACGCCAAATTGCTTCTGTTTATGCCCCCTTTTCACTAGACTTTGCAAGGGCGTAACCTACGCCCCTTAGGGCCGTAGGTTACGCCAGTTGTAATTTTCTGATTTTCTTGTTTGACCTAATTTCGGGTTTGAGCTCAAGAGGAAGTTTTGGTAAGTCTAATTCATCCCATTTACTTCTATTTATGTTAGTTAACTCATTTCTAGTCATCTCGTACATTTACAAGTTCTAAATCGCCTTAAAATGAGTTTTGGGTCGAATTAGGGTTTTGGGTCTTGATTTTCTGCATAAAATTCTGCAGGTCGTAGAGCTGCCCAGTAAGGGGCGTAACCTACGCCCCTTAGGGCCGTAGGTTACGCCAGTTGATTTTTCCCTGGGCGTACCTTACGGTGCTCTCCATTTTCATTACGCCAAATTGCTTCTGTTTATGCCCCCTTTTCACTAGACTTTGCAAGGGCGTAACCTACGCCCCTTAGGGCCGTAGGTTACGCCAGTTGATTTTTCCCTGGGCGTACCTTACGGTGCTCTCCATTTTCATTACGCCAAATTGCTTCTGTTTATGCCCCCTTTTCACTAGACTTTGCAAGGGCGTAACCTACGCCCCTTAGGGCCGTAGGTTACGCCAGTTGATTTTTCCCTGGGCGTACCTTACGGTGCTCTCCATTTTCATTACGCCAAATTGCTTCTGTTTATGCCCCCTTTTCACTAGACTTTGCAAGGGCGTAACCTACGCCCCTTAGGGCCGTAGGTTACGCCAGTTGATTTTTCCCTGGGCGTACCTTACGGTGCTCTCCATTTTCATTACGCCAAATTGCTTCTGTTTATGCCCCCTTTTCACTAGACTTTGCAAGGGCGTAACCTACGCCCCTTAGGGCCGTAGGTTACGCCAGTTGTAATTTTCTGATTTTCTTGTTTGACCTAATTTCGGGTTTGAGCTCAAGAGGAAGTTTTGGTAAGTCTAATTCATCCCATTTACTTCTATTTATGTTAGTTAACTCATTTCTAGTCATCTCGTACATTTACAAGTTCTAAATCGCCTTAAAATGAGTTTTGGGTCGAATTAGGGTTTGGCTAGGTTTTGATCGATTTGGAGAATTTGATGATGTTATGGTTGGAAATACGGGTTTGGGCAAGTGTATTTAGGTGTTAGAAGGTCAAGGGTAACTTTAAAACGAGTCCATAAGCCTTAGATATCGATTTAGGGTTTTGAGTTCATGAATTAGGGTTTTGGGTCTTGATTTTCTGCATAAAATTCTGCAGGTCGTAGAGCTGCCCAGTAAGGGGCGTAACCTACGCCCCTTAGGGCCGTAGGTTACGCCAGTTGATTTTTCCCTGGGCGTACCTTACGCCCATTGTGGGCGTACCTTACGGTGCTCTCCATTTTCATTACGCCAAATTGCTTCTGTTTACGCCCCCTTTTCACTAGACTTTGCAAGGGCGTAACCTACGCCCCTTAGGGCCGTAGGTTACGCCAGTTGTAATTTTCTGATTTTCTTGTTTGACCTAATTTGACTTCCAGGACCTTTGTAATGCATCGGGCTTCGATCTAATTCACTTATTATTATTATTATTATTATTATTATTATTATTATTATTATTATTATTATTATTATTATTATTATTATTATTATTATTATTTATTATTATTATTATTATTATTATTATTATTATTATTATTATTATTATTATTATTATTATTATTATTATTATTATTATTATTATTATTATTATTATTATTATTATTATTATTATTATTATTATTATTATTATTATTATTATTATTATTATTATTATTATTATTATTATTATTATTATTATTATTATTATTATTATTATTATTATTATTATTATTATTATTATTATTATTATTATTATTATTATTATTATTATTATTATTATTATTATTATTATTATTATTATTATTATTATTATTATTATTATTATTATTATTATTATTATTATTATTATTATTATTATTATTATTATTATTATTATTATTATTATTATTATTATTATTATTATTATTATTATTATTATTATTATTATTATTATTATTATTATTATTATTATTATTATTATTATTATTATTATTATTATTATTATTATTATTATTATTATTATTATTATTATTATTATTATTATTATTATTATTATTATTATTATTATTATTATTATTATTATTATTATTATTATTATTATTATTATTATTATTATTATTATTATTATTATTATTATTATTATTATTATTATTATTATTATTATTATTATTATTATTATTATTATTATTATTATTATTATTATTATTATTATTATTATTATTATTATTATTATTATTATTATTATTATTATTATTATTATTATTATTATTATTATTATTATTATTATTATTATTATTATTATTATTATTATTATTATTATTATTATTATTATTATTATTATTATTATTATTATTATTATTATTATTATTATTATTATTATTATTATTATTATTATTATTATTATTATTATTATTATTATTATTATTATTATTATTATTATTATTATTATTATTATTATTATTATTATTATTATTATTATTATTATTATTATTATTATTATTATTATTATTATTATTATTATTATTATTATTATTATTATTATTATTATTATTATTATTATTATTATTATTATTATTATTATTATTATTATTATTATTATTATTATTATTATTATTATTATTATTATTATTATTATTATTATTATTATTATTATTATTATTATTATTATTATTATTATTATTATTATTATTATTATTATTATTATTATTATTATTATTATTATTATTATTATTATTATTATTATTATTATTATTATTATTATTATTATTATTATTATTATTATTATTATTATTATTATTATTATTATTATTATTATTATTATTATTATTATTATTATTATTATTATTATTATTATTATTATTATTATTATTATTATTATTATTATTATTATTATTATTATTATTATTATTATTATTATTATTATTATTATTATTATTATTATTATTATTATTATTATTATTATTATTATTATTATTATTATTATTATTATTATTATTATTATTATTATTATTATTATTATTATTATTATTATTATTATTATTATTATTATTATTATTATTATTATTATTATTATTATTATTATTATTATTATTATTATTATTATTATTATTATTATTATTATTATTATTATTATTATTATTATTATTATTATTATTATTATTATTATTATTATTATTATTATTATTATTATTATTATTATTATTATTATTATTATTATTATTATTATTATTATTATTATTATTATTATTATTATTATTATTATTATTATTATTATTATTATTATTATTATTATTATTATTATTATTATTATTATTATTATTATTATTATTATTATTATTATTATTATTATTATTATTATTATTATTATTATTATTATTATTATTATTATTATTATTATTATTATTATTATTATTATTATTATTATTATTATTATTATTATTATTATTATTATTATTATTATTATTATTATTATTATTATTATTATTATTATTATTATTATTATTATTATTATTATTATTATTATTATTATTATTATTATTATTATGTCATTATTATTATTATTATTATTATTATTATTATTATTATTATTATTATTATTATTATTATTATTATTATTATTATTATTATTATTATTATTATTATTGTGATTATTATTATTATTATTATTATTATTATTATTATTATTATTATTATTATTATTATTATTATTATTATTACTACTTAGGGCCGTAGGTTACGCCAGTTGATTTTTCCCTGGGCGTACCTTACGGTGCTCTCCATTTTCATTACGCCAAATTGCTTCTGTTTATGCCCCCTTTTCACTAGACTTTGCAAGGGCGTAACCTACGCCCCTTAGGGCCGTAGGTTACGCCAGTTGATTTTTCCCTGGGCGTACCTTACGGTGCTCTCCATTTTCATTACGCCAAATTGCTTCTGTTTATGCCCCCTTTTCACTAGACTTTGCAAGGGCGTAACCTACGCCCCTTAGGGCCGTAGGTTACGCCAGTTGATTTTTCCCTGGGCGTACCTTACGCCCATTGTGGGCGTACCTTACGGTGCTCTCCATTTTCATTACGCCAAATTGCTTCTGTTTACGCCCCCTTTTCACTAGACTTTGCAAGGGCGTAACCTACGCCCCTTAGGGCCGTAGGTTACGCCAGTTGTAATTTTCTGATTTTCTTGTTTGACCTAATTTGACTTCCAGGACCTTTGTAATGCATCGGGCTTCGATCTAATTCACTTCTTAACTTATGTAACATTGAATAAGAGTCTTAGAAGTCATTTAACGTCGAAAAACACTTTGGAAACCTAATTAGGGTTTTGCCGAATACTTGATAACTTCGTATATGTGACTATGCATGTTGATGTGAATGTATATGATCGATATTTAGGTTTTGGGCGCGAAGCGAACATCGAACGACTGTAACTCAACTTTGTATCAAACTTAACTTCTTTGCCGATCAGGTGAGTTTCGTAGCTCCCTACTCAATTGAGATTCGGGCTGAAAAGTGTAACTATACGTGTTTAGTTGTTTGATTGACCTGTTGATTGGCTTGAGTTTCCTTTGGTCTTATTGCTTAAATTGTCGTTTGTCAATTGATGGATTATATTGGCACTATTGATTGATTTCGTATATGATTGGGATAATTGTTAGTTAGGTTAGGATTAGTAGTGCATCCATGGAGGTCGGTCTTACTTTCAAAGAGTTTTAGGTGTGGTGGGAAGGCTGCGGTGACCCTATAATAAGCATATCGAATTCGGATTATACTTTGAATCATTCGTGTTAGTTGCTTGGCTTAGTGTATAATAGGGAACCGATATGCTTCATGGAAGTTGATTGGGTGGAGGGTTAGCCATTGGTACACCCTGTATACATACCTGGTCAATAACTAGAGAGCATATCGAATTCGGATTATACTTTGAATCATTCGTGTTAGTTGCTTGGCTTAGTGTATAATAGGGAACCGATATGCTTCATGGAAGTTGATTGGGTGGAGGGTTAGCCATTGGTACACCCTGTATACATACCTGGTCAATAACTAGAGAGCATATCGAATTCGGATTATACTTTGAATCATTCGTGTTAGTTGCTTGGCTTAGTGTATAATAGGGAACCGATATGCTTCATGGAAGTTGATTGGGTGGAGGGTTAGCCATTGGTACACCCTGTATACATACCTGGTCAATAACTAGAGAGCATATCGAATTCGGATTATACTTTGAATCATTCGTGTTAGTTGCTTGGCTTAGTGTATAATAGGGAACCGATATGCTTCATGGAAGTTGATTGGGTGGAGGGTTAGCCATTGGTACACCCTGTATACATACCTGGTCAATAACTAGAGAGCATATCGAATTCGGATTATACTTTGAATCATTCGTGTTAGTTGCTTGGCTTAGTGTATAATAGGGAACCGATATGCTTCATGGAAGTTGATTGGGTGGAGGGTTAGCCATTGGTACACCCTGTATACATACCTGGTCAATAACTAGAGAGCATATCGAATTCGGATTATACTTTGAATCATTCGTGTTAGTTGCTTGGCTTAGTGTATAATAGGGAACCGATATGCTTCATGGAAGTTGATTGGGTGGAGGGTTAGCCATTGGTACACCCTGTATACATACCTGGTCAATAACTAGAGAGCATATCGAATTCGGATTATACTTTGAATCATTCGTGTTAGTTGCTTGGCTTAGTGTATAATAGGGAACCGATATGCTTCATGGAAGTTGATTGGGTGGAGGGTTAGCCATTGGTACACCCTGTATACATACCTGGTCAATAACTAGAGAGCATATCGAATTCGGATTATACTTTGAATCATTCGTGTTAGTTGCTTGGCTTAGTGTATAATAGGGAACCGATATGCTTCATGGAAGTTGATTGGGTGGAGGGTTAGCCATTGGTACACCCTGTATACATACCTGGTCAATAACTAGAGAGCATATCGAATTCGGATTATACTTTGAATCATTCGTGTTAGTTGCTTGGCTTAGTGTATAATAGGGAACCGATATGCTTCATGGAAGTTGATTGGGTGGAGGGTTAGCCATTGGTACACCCTGTATACATACCTGGTCAATAACTAGAGAGCATATCGAATTCGGATTATACTTTGAATCATTCGTGTTAGTTGCTTGGCTTAGTGTATAATAGGGAACCGATATGCTTCATGGAAGTTGATTGGGTGGAGGGTTAGCCATTGGTACACCCTGTATACATACCTGGTCAATAACTAGAGAGCATATCGAATTCGGATTATACTTTGAATCATTCGTGTTAGTTGCTTGGCTTAGTGTATAATAGGGAACCGATATGCTTCATGGAAGTTGATTGGGTGGAGGGTTAGCCATTGGTACACCCTGTATACATACCTGGTCAATAACTAGAGAGCATATCGAATTCGGATTATACTTTGAATCATTCGTGTTAGTTGCTTGGCTTAGTGTATAATAGGGAACCGATATGCTTCATGGAAGTTGATTGGGTGGAGGGTTAGCCATTGGTACACCCTGTATACATACCTGGTCAATAACTAGAGAGCATATCGAATTCGGATTATACTTTGAATCATTCGTGTTAGTTGCTTGGCTTAGTGTATAATAGGGAACCGATATGCTTCATGGAAGTTGATTGGGTGGAGGGTTAGCCATTGGTACACCCTGTATACATACCTGGTCAATAACTAGAGAGCATATCGAATTCGGATTATACTTTGAATCATTCGTGTTAGTTGCTTGGCTTAGTGTATAATAGGGAACCGATATGCTTCATGGAAGTTGATTGGGTGGAGGGTTAGCCATTGGTACACCCTGTATACATACCTGGTCAATAACTAGAGAGCATATCGAATTCGGATTATACTTTGAATCATTCGTGTTAGTTGCTTGGCTTAGTGTATAATAGGGAACCGATATGCTTCATGGAAGTTGATTGGGTGGAGGGTTAGCCATTGGTACACCCTGTATACATACCTGGTCAATAACTAGAGAGCATATCGAATTCGGATTATACTTTGAATCATTCGTGTTAGTTGCTTGGCTTAGTGTATAATAGGGAACCGATATGCTTCATGGAAGTTGATTGGGTGGAGGGTTAGCCGTTGGTACACCCTGTATACATACCTGGTCAATAACTAGAGAGCATATCGAATTCAGATTATACTTAATCCATTTGTGTAAATTGTTTGATTTTATGATGTATTGAGCATGATTACATGAGTTAATGATGAACGATTGTAATGAAATTGACATGATAATATGCTAAGTAACAATCTCATAGGATTCTAGCACTCTTGCCTTAGCTTAATAATATGAAATGAGTATGTGGTATCGGTATGAGAGCATTGACTACTTGTGTGACTAACATGTGAGCATTTGAGACTAACTCTAGGATCAACGTGTCACTTGTTTTATAGAAATGGTGAGACCAAGGAGAGCCGGAACGAACTATAGGGCTGAAATGGAAGAACCTCAACAGGAAGCTCAACCGGAGGTACAAGGAGGTAGGGGCCGTGGTAGAGGCCAAGGAAGGGGTCGTGGTGAAGTTCCTGAGCCCAACATGGCTGAGGTGATCGCTCAAACGATCGCCAATATCATGCCAACCATCATTGCTCAAGTCACGGCAAGTCTTGGGCAGAACAATGTGGCTCAAAACATTGAAGCCCCAGAAAATATGAATAATGAAAATGCTCAACCTCAGGACATAGAAAACGAAGAAGAGGAACCAGTGAGAGTTGATAACCGTATACCCATGTATAATCAACATGGAGGATACCGTCAGGGGTGTATATTTAAAGACTTCAAAAGCTGTGGGGCGCCGGAGTTTAATGGAAGAGGCGGTCCCACAGAGTGTATAAGGTGGTTTGAGGAGATCGAGGCAGTGATTGAAAGAAGTCATTGCACATATGACGACCGGATTTCTTATGCATCCGGCATGTTTAAAAATGACGCCTTGAGTTGGTGGAACCAAGAGATAACTTTGGGGCGGACTTATAACTTGGAATGGATCGATTTCAAGAACAAGGTGAAGGCGAAGTTTTGTCCTCCCTATGAACTACAAAATTTGACCATCGAGTTTGTTAATCTCAACATGGACGGAGCTGATTACAAGAGCTATGTTAGACGATTTCAAGAGTTGTCTACCCTTATTCCTCACTTGGTGGATTCTGAGTCTCGAGCCATCGAGAAGTTTGTATTGGGCTTGAATCCTCAAGTCCGATCTTATGTGAATTCTAACATGCCTACTTCTTTGGCCGATGCTGTCAACCGAGCCGGTAGTGTGACTGAAGACTTGTTGAGGAGCGGTGTTTTGAGTAACTCCTCAACAAACAAGAGAAAGGAAGTGGGAGAATCAAGTGGGGTGAAGAAAATGGGAAGGTTTGATCCCAAAGATGCTAATAGGGGTAGAGTGATGGCGGCGACGGGACCGGTGAGGAAAGCTTATGCAGGACCTCATCCGTTATGTGAAAGATGCAACAATCACCACCCCACCAACGTTCAATGCAGGGCGTGTTTTAATTGCAACCAAGTTGGGCACATGTCCAAGAATTGTAGAGCACCGAAAGCGGCGCCATTGAATGTAGTACCCCTTCAAACCATTCATCCTCAAGGCAACTTTCCATGGGGTACGTGCTTTAAATGTGGAAGCCCTGATCACTACCGAAATAATTGTCCGCAATGGATTGGACAACAAGTTGAAGTGGCGGTCCATCCGAATCAACTCCAAATTACCGGGCCGAACCAAAACCGTGGCCAGCAAGGCCATCAAGTTCATCCTCGTGGCTGAGCTTTTGCGGGAATTGGCAATGGAGGCCAAAATGATCCAAACGTTGGTTAAGGTACATTCTTCTTAACAATCGTTATGTTATGACACTATTCGATATTGGAACAGACTATGATCTCGTTTATCCTAACGTTACTCCTTTGAATTACGCTCGTTCGTGTGTTTTGGAATTATATGTTTAAGATTTCGGGTGTTTAACGACTCACTAACCAAATTTGGTCAAATACCCCGTGTGTACATCTTGACTCTAGAAGACGACAACCTCTTCACGTACGTTGTGCTCTATGATATTAAGGTTCTTGACGATTAAGTGAGTACAATTTGAATACCAACGGTTAATACGGTTCTTAGTTGTGTAGTAGGGTTACTAATGTAGAAATATTTAACGGTAGGGTTTTTAGGGTTTCATGCAAATTGTCAAACTCAAGCGTCCTTAGAGCTACCGTCTTAAGAATCTGAAAACTAACGTCATCTCTGATAATCTTGAGTCTCCCGAGGTTTCTCCGGGTGACTTACCGGGCTTGTCCCATCTCGATAACTTAAATTTCGTATATGCTTAACTTCCTAACATCGCGCGCGTAGTCAAAACCCTTATAGACTTCTGAGATGCGAATAAGCGTGTAGTGAAAGACGGGAGAGAGATTTGAAGGAAAACAAATTGTGATGGACTTCATTATGAAGTCGCCGAAGACAAGAAATGGGTTGATGTGTGGTGGAGATCGCTAGAGTTGAGGCCTAAGTACCCACATTTGTTTAACGATTAGTGATTCGTTGAATTTCGGGACGAAATTCTTTTGACGGGGGAATAATGTAACATCCGTGAATTTTGACTCGTTGACTTTACGTGTAATATGACTAACAATATAGGTTAATGAAGTATTCGGGTCGTTTTGGTGATTAAATGACAATGTGGAAGTTATTTGGGTCGTTTCGTGAATTAAATGGCAATGTGTTGTATTCGGGTCAATAATGTGTTTTGATCGGTGTTTAAATGTCTAACGATTGTAATTTGGCTTGAGAAGAGAAACGGGTCGGCCCGTGGGTCATCCACGACCCATCAGCCCCTTGACCCATTTCCCTTATCTTCTCTTGCACCTCTCATTTCTCTTTTCTATCTTTCTTTCTCACTTTCTCTCAAGTAAAAGAAAAAGCAAGGAAACCATTTCATTTCTTCATCTCATCTACATCGACTTGGTGATTTGGAACTGATATAACATTAGAATCATAGTCATTTGTACCTCGTTATCGTCATATCGAAGAATCAAAGGTTGAAGTTCTAACTATTTTACCCATTTTGACCTAATTTGACTTCCAGGACCTTTGTAATGCATCGGGCTTCGATCTAATTCACTTCTTAACTTATGTAACATTGAATAAGAGTCTTAGAAGTCATTTAACGTCGAAAAACACTTTGGAAACCTAATTAGGGTTTTGGGTCTTGATTTTCTGCATAAAATTCTGCAGGTCGTAGAGCTGCCCAGTAAGGGGCGTAACCTACGCCCCTTAGGGCCGTAGGTTACGCCAGTTGATTTTTCCCTGGGCGTACCTTACGGTGCTCTCCATTTTCATTACGCCAAATTGCTTCTGTTTACGCCCCCTTTTCACTAGACTTTGCAAGGGCGTAACCTACGCCCCTTAGGGCCGTAGGTTACGCCAGTTGTAATTTTCTGATTTTCTTGTTTGACCTAATTTGACTTCCAGGACCTTTGTAATGCATCGGGCTTCGATCTAATTCACTTCTTAACTTATGTAACATTGAATAAGAGTCTTAGAAGTCATTTAACGTCGAAAAACACTTTGGAAACCTAATTAGGGTTTTGCCGAATACTTGATAACTTCGTATATGTGACTATGCATGTTGATGTGAATGTATATGATCGATATTTAGGTTTTGGGCGCGAAGCGAACATCGAACGACTGTAACTCAACTTTGTATCAAACTTAACTTCTTTGCCGATCAGG
>CM067168.1:29473007-29480507 GCA_034093135.1 Erigeron breviscapus
TATAAGATATGGTTTCTACACTTCTGCTCCAATAATAAGTTTGATAGTTTTGATATGTACATGACCATCTACCAATAAACTAAAACAAGATTGATAGGTTCTTCAAATGATACGTGACGAAATCTTTAATCGACAAGTGTATTTTTAATCTATTTTTTAATAAAGTATTATGTTTCCTTATGTTAGTATTAGTATAGAAATCTAATTAGGTTTATGTTGGGTTTTATATAGAGATACAACCTATATGCTTATATGCTTATAAATATAAACCTTTAACAAATATACACATTTAGTTTTAGGAAATAATTGTTCTAAATCAACAGGAATGTGTTGAATATCTCATTTAAAGGTATGTACGATAGTTTGATATCCATGTTAAACACCAGCCATCAACCTCTTTTTAATTTATTAAGCGTTATTGTTTAATTTTTTAAACTATATATATTTTAACCATTATTCGTCTAGATGTCCTTTCTATACGATAATGTTTTAAAACTCAGTTCTATTGTTTTCCATAAAAGGGCAAGGATATATGTATTTGTTATTATTAAAATATAAATTATGGTGTTTAGTGAAAACCTATTAAATTAAAATAAAAAACAAATAATTATTTTAAAATATGTTTAAATTTCATTCTTTATATACATGTAAACATAAATTTAATCAATCCGTACATCATACGGGTATTAGGACTAGTATATCATATATTATTGGAGATTGGGGGTGGTTCAGTTTAAAAAAACCTTTGTAGTAGTCGACTATGTGCTAGATTATCAACGGAAAGCATGGATGGTTGGCGGGGACTAAGCACCCCCAAGCCCCCCTATTCGCTCCGCCACTGGTCTGGGCCGCAATAACCGAAAAAGCCCAAAGACCCTCATTTTATGATGGTGAGATATTTTTATTGAGGGGGAGCTGCATTTTATTTTGGGGAAGACAGATAACGCACAACAGCAGCAGCTTCACTTTATTTCATCTCTTTTTCTTATCTTTTTTCTACGATAATCACTCAAACAAAAACTTTTTCCTACAATCAAAAATCTATCATCCATCCATCATCATCTTCTTCATCTATCCATCAAAAAAAACTTTTTCACCCATTTCATCATCTTTAAAGATTAAAACTTTAGGGTTAGAGATTTGGGGGCTTGGAGCTTTAGTGAAGAAGGAGAAGATTCCACCACCACTACATTTTTATTGTTAGAGATTGGGTTGTAATCACTTATTCTTTTCATTTATTCATACTTTTTGTGAAACATTAATTGATAATGTGTCTATGCATGAATATCGGTGTTTTATTTGATGATATGATTATGATGAGTGAGTAGATTATTTGTGTTTGTTTGGGCATATGATTTGAGCTCTTTTTGTGATGATTAATGAGTGGTTGTTGGATTGATTAAATTGGGGATTATGAATCTTGACTTCTAGAGTCAAAGTTTGATTAGTCATTGGTTAGGGTTAGCATTGTGGGTGAGTGTCATTTGCAATTAACCGATTGATTTGAACCCCATCTATTGATGAATAATTGTTTTGGATATTGTTCATTGCGGGAATAGTGAACGCGAATCCGGATGCTAATTTTATCTATCATTTGTCAAACTCGTCTTTTAAAACTAATAAAATATGATACTACTAGAAATGCAACCATTAAGTGTGTACATGTTTTATTGGGGTTTGTTTAATTATAAAAAGAGGACACTCACCTTATAATTGAATGAACCAACATGAGTCGTTTTTAATGTTTAGTTAGCAAAGTCAGGGAATACTTGTGACCGCAATACTCGGATTTGTTAGCACTAGTGGGTCTAAAATTGAAGTTTGTTATTAAAAGAGCAACCTCTAAATAGTAAATTGATATTTTGGCTTACGCCGCGCTTGTGAGAAGTCAAGGGTCATAAGTCTTAATTTGTCAATCCGTTTTGTATTGTTATAGTAATTATAAATAGTAAAGGTAGAAAGTAAATTTAAATAGTAAAGGTAGAAAGTAAATTATAAATAGTAAAGGTAGAAAGTAAATTATAAATAGTAAAGGTAGAAAGTAAATTATAAATAGTAAAGGTAGAAAGTAAATTATAAATAGTAAAGGTAGAAAGTAAATTATAAATAGTAAAGGTAGAAAGTAAATTATAAATAGTAAAGGTAGAAAGTAAATTATAAATAGTAAAGGTAGAAAGTAAATTATAAATAGTAAAGGTAGAAAGTAAATTATAAATAGTAAAGGTAGAAAGTAAATTATAAATAGTAAAGGTAGAAAGTAAATTATAAATAGTAAAGGTAGAAAGTAAATTATAAATAGTAAAGGTAGAAAGTAAATTATAAATAGTAAAGGTAAAAAGTAAATTCTAAATAGTAAAGGTAAAAAGTAAATTATAAATAGTAAAGGTAGAAAGTAAATGGTAAATAGTAAAGGTAGAAAGTAAATTATAAATAGTAAAGGTAGAAAGTAAATTATAAATAGTAAAGGTAGAAAGTAAATTATAAATAGTAAAGGTAGAAAGTAAATTATAAATAGTAAAGGTAAAAGTAAATTTTAAATAGTAAAGGTAGAAAGTAAATTATAAATAGTAAAGGTAGAAAGTAAATTGTAAAAAGGTAATAAGTAAATTATAAATAGTAAAGGTAGAAAGTAAATTATAAATAGTAAAGGTAGAAAGTAAATTATAAATAGTAAAGGTAGAAAGTAAATTATAAATAGTAAAGGTAGAAAGTAAATTATAAATAGTAAAGGTAGAAAGTAAATTATAAATAGTAAAGGTAGAAAGTAAATTATAAATAGTAAAGGTAGAAAGTAAATTATAAATAGTAAAGGTAGAAAGTAAATTATAAATAGTAAAGGTAGAAAGTAAATTATAAATAGTAAAGGTAGAAAGTAAATTATAAATAGTAAAGGTAGAAAGTAAATTATAAATAGTAAAGGTAGAAAGTAAATTATAAATAGTAAAGGTAGAAAGTAAATTATAAATAGTAAAGGTAGAAAGTAAATTATAAATAGTAAAGGTAGAAAGTAAATTATAAATAGTAAAGGTAGAAAGTAAATTAAAATAGTAAAGGTAGAAAGTAAATTATAAATAGTAAAGGTAAAAGTAAATTTAAATAGTAAAGGTAGAAAGTAAATTATAAATAGTAAAGGTAAAAGTAAATTTTAAATAGTAAAGGTAGAAAGTAAATTATAAATAGTAAAGGTAGAAAGTAAATTTAAATAGTAAATTTATATTTTGGCTTACGCCGCGCTTGTGAGAAATCAAGGATCATAAGTCGTAATTTGTCAATCCGTTTTGTATTGTTATATCTTGTTCAACCATTATCATCGCAAAAAGAGGGAGATTCGCCCAAGCAAACACATTTGTTTGTGATTGATATTGTTATTTCATTTATTTATTTGTTTTGCATTTTGTGACAACCGCCAAAATTTCAGGTTGATAAATTTACTATTATGTATACTACTTAAATGTTTATAGATCAAGCAATACGAACAAACATTTTATGACATAATAAACTGAACAAATATTCTTTGGATAAATCATGGACAAATTAATGTCAAGAACTCAAATAGTTATTTGAGAGTTGCTTGGAAATACTTTTTCATACTTATACTAACAATAACTGTATTTATGAATAGTACCGTATTCGTAAATAGTAACGTAAAAGTAAATTTTAAATAGTAAAGGTAGAAAGTAAATTATAAATAGTAAAGGTAGAAAGTAAATTATAAATAGTAAAGGTAGAAAGTAAATTATAAATAGTAAAGGTAGAAAGTAAATTATAAATAGTAAAGGTAGAAAGTAAATTATAAATAGTAAAGGTAGAAAGTAAATTATAAATAGTAAAGGTAAAAGTAAATTTTAAATAGTAAAGGTAGAAAGTAAATTATAAATAGTAAAGGTAGAAAGTAAACTGTAAAAAGGTAATAAAATAAAATAATAAAGCGGTAGGACCCACATGGGACCCACGTCAAATCATTCCTACGACTTTGAATTTCTGATTCCGAATAATTTCAAAAGTAAATAGTGCTGAATAGTAAACATCGCTTTCATACTTTTTTCTTATAATATAAACGTCCAAAACCCGCTCACAGGGGTTAGTTGAGTAAAAATTATTAAAATGAAAGTTGTAGATTTTAATTTTATGATCTTATAGAAACTTGAATTTTCTCAATAGGAGCTCGTATGCATAATTTAGGATTAAAACAATGTATAAATATATACTAATGAGTTTCCATATTCCCCTTTTAATTCTTTTATATGATTTATTTCGGGGACTGAGATACATGCATAAAAACTATTTATGTTATATATACTACGTGAGTTTCCATATTCCCCTTTTAATTCTTTTATATGATTTATTTCGGGGACTGAGATACATGCATAAAAACTATTTTATGTTATATATACTATGTGAGTTTCTATATTCCCCCTTTTAATTCTTTTATATGATTTATTTCGGGGACTGAGATACATGCATAATAATTATTTTATGTTATATATACTAGTGAGTTTCCATATTCCCCTTTTAATTCTTTTATATGATTTATTTCGGGGACTGAGATACATGCATAAAAACTATTTTATGTTATATATACTACGTGAGTTTCCATATTCCCCTTTTAATTCTTTTATATGATTTATTTCGGGGACTGAGATACATGCATAAAAACTATTTTATGTTATATATACTACGTGAGTTTCCATATTCCCCTTTTAATTCTTTTATATGATTTATTTCGGGGACTGAGATACATGCATAAAAACTATTTTATGTTATATATACTATGTGAGTTTCTATATTCCCCCTTTTAATTCTTTTATATGATTTATTTCGGGGACTGAGATACATGCATAATAATTATTTTATGTTATATATACTACGTGAGTTTCCATATTCCCCTTTTAATTCTTTTATATGATTTATTTCGGGGACTGAGATACATGCATAAAAACTATTATGTTATATATACTACGTGAGTTTCCATATTCCCCTTTTAATTCTTTTATATGATTTATTTCGGGGACTGAGATACATGCATAAAAACTATTTTATGTTATATATACTATGTGAGTTTCTATATTCCCCCTTTTAATTCTTTTATATGATTTATTTCGGGGACTGAGATACATGCATAATAATTATTTTATGTTATATATACTACGTGAGTTTCCATATTCCCCTTTTAATTCTTTTATATGATTTATTTCGGGGACTGAGATACATGCATAAAAACTATTTTATGTTATATATACTACGTGAGTTTCCATATTCCCCTTTTAATTCTTTTATATGATTTATTTCGGGGACTGAGATACATGCATAAAAACTATTTTATGTTATATATACTATGTGAGTTTCTATATTCCCCCTTTTAATTCTTTTATATGATTTATTTCGGGGACTGAGATACATGCATAATAATTATTTTATGTTATATATACTAGTGAGTTTCCATATTCCCCTTTTAATTCTTTTATATGATTTATTTCGGGGACTGAGATACATGCATAAAA
Organism: Erigeron breviscapus; assembly: GCA_034093135.1. Lineage (NCBI taxonomy): Eukaryota > Viridiplantae > Streptophyta > Magnoliopsida > Asterales > Asteraceae > Erigeron > Erigeron breviscapus. The sequence goes on from CM067168.1 coordinate 29,478,509, forward strand.
ACTATTTTATGTTATATATACTACGTGAGTTTCCATATTCCCCTTTTAATTCTTTTATATGATTTATTTCGGGGACTGAGATACATGCATAAAAACTATTTTATGTTATATATACTATGTGAGTTTCCATATTCCCCTTTTAATTCTTTTATATGATTTATTTCGGGGACTGAGATACATGCATAATAGTTATTTTATGTTATATATATACGAAACTTTGAAGAACAATTGCAAAACTATATGATATATAATATACTATGTGAGTTTCCATATTCCCCTTTTAATTCTTTTATATGATTTATTTCGGGGACTGAGATACATGCATAAAAACTATTTGTTATACTTATATGTATAATTGCAAAATTTTATATAATATATGATATATTATATAACTCCGTTTTCTTTATTTTACCCTTGAGGTAATATACACATTGCTTTATTTATTTTACCTTCAGGGTAAAATACAAACTCTTTACTGTTATAATGAACACAAGTATTTCAGAAATGTATATATGGTTGATTCTAAGTTGCTCTGTTCACTCAAAGTCCTCACCATCATGAACGATTAATTATGGAAACATAAACGTGGGTATATTGAATAGTACTATTGGGGTAGGCACCCCCATTCGTGTTGGTCATACCAACTGGATACGGATGCATTATGTCTGGAAAGCTTAGGGTACCCTGAACAAGGTACCTACTCTGGAGGCAAATAAACACACACTTGTCTAGTTTCGGTTCATGAGCTTAGAACTTGATGTATACAGTATCTACTCTTATATTCTATTTGATCCATTGTGTGATCAAATAGTTACTTTAAATCTTGTGGTTCATACTCTATATTTTTATTAAAAATCTATGATACTCTTTGCTTTATATCGTATCATAACTACTTGACATTGCGGTAAGGCAATGATCACACTGAACTCTGGTATTTTAAGAAACTATAAATTCTATATGAAAAACTTATGGAACTCACCAACTTTATGTTGACGTATTTTAGCATGTATTCTTAGGTAACTAGACGATACTCTATACATGGGACATTTTTCCGCTGCATACAACATACTGGACCATGACCTACCCTCAGACTCTAGTAAAGACAAGTCAATTTGCTAAAGTCTCTGTCTACTGTTTAATATTGTTTAATATTAAATAAATGTTTTCAAGAATAATATCTTTCATAAATTGTAATATAAATTTGTGAACAATGCTTTTATATAAATGTATTTTAAAACGACAATGTTTTGTGTCGTTCAGTATATCTTGTGTTGTGAATCCATGTACGTCACGCCCCGTTTAGGGTCGGTGTGACACATTTTATGTTTTTTTAGTTACAAATCAACCTTTCAAAGTTTTCTTTTAATTAACAAAATTCATTTCAAAAGATAAAATAATTCGCTTAAGTTTTGAATTCACCACCTCCTTGTTCGACATCCGAGTCATACTTGCCATATACTTTGTATTTGGTCAAGTTTTTGACTTTCCATCCATTCCATTTCATTTGCACTTCCTCTTTTATATACCGTGACCCGTTGACTTTCCAACGACGTCTTCGGGGCACGCGTCACTTTCATTCCCTTCTAGTTCTATCAAGACTTCTATAATATTTGAATTAATTCATGTTAATATGTGGGGACCTTACTCTAGACCTACTCATAATGGTTTTTGGTATTTCCTAACTATCGTTGATGATTTTTCTCGGTCCACTTGGACCATATGCTAGCCACTAAGAGTGCAGTTTTTCAAACTCTTATTGGTTTCATTGCTTATATTGAGAACCATTTTAAAACCACGGTTAAAATCATTCGCACTGACAATGGGATTGAATTCAAAGATACGAAAGCAAATGAATTCTATACTCAGAAGGGCATCATCCATCAGACGTCTTGCAATGCTACACCCCAATAGAATGGTGCTGTTGAACGCAAGCATAAACACCTTCTCAAAACTGCTAGAGCTCTTTTCTTTCAAGCCAATCTTCCCATTTATTATTAGG
>CM067168.1:29485507-29515507 GCA_034093135.1 Erigeron breviscapus
AAGTAAAAACAAATAAAACAATAGGTTTCTCTTCAATGAAAATCACCGTGCATCATGAAAATCATCATGCATCAATTGCTTTGTGAATATTTGTGCATCAATTTACCCATGATCTAAGGGTCAAGATCTAGTCCTATTTGTTTTACTTTAATACTTGTTTTACAATACCCAACCCCTATATATTGTAGATGAACTTAGGAACTGAAAAAAAGGTACACCATTTGCTTCATTAGATAAATAAACTATAATCAAATTTTGTAGCTTTTTTAAGGATTATAAAAATGTTTGTGAATGTGAATGCAACTTATGGTTGCTGCTACATTGGTCTTGTTATGTACAAGACTTCCTGAAGTCGCTATATTTGGGCAATTGCCGTGGTTATTGACTGTACCGGCAATTGCAATAATTGGTAGAGAGGTGTTCATCTTATTATAACACATTATTAATCGGTTTTGATTTTTGTTGAATCTTATTGATTATTAATGCTTATTTGTTGTATGTATTGAAGGTACCAATTTTCATATTTTTTTTTGTTATTGTTTTCTTCTTTGATCATATGAATGATAACACACATTCTTGAAGGAAGGTTTGTGGTTTTTCTTTCTATATATATCTTTACTCCATTATAAAAATTATAGCATATTGTTGAAAAGTTAGAAAAAGAAGAGTTTGAAAATGACCAATTTACCTTTAATGAACCCTCCTTTACTACTTATAAGAAATTACTTAAGTGCCCTTAATGAACTAATTTTACACCATAAGCTCTTATCTTATAAAATATATCAACTACCACCTTTATATTAATTACATTTATATCAACCTACACCATCCGCCGTCATCACTACCAGTCTCCGTCACCATCAAACCGTCCGTTTCCACCACCGCCGCATTGCGCGGGTACCGTGCTAGTATATATATATATATCAGTGCATCATATCTTTGAGGATTGCTCTGGAAGATGATGATGTTGATATAGAGTAAATATAGTAATAATATATTCTTGAAGATTAGAGAAGTTTGAAGCAAGTTTTTAAGGTAATAATACGCTAATGGTCATGTTTTCTTCATTTTATTTGGATCTTCCTCTAATTTCTTATAACTTATATTAGTTTTTTTGCGATTTACTTCATTCCCGGTCTTTGACGAAATTAGATATTGTCATTATTATTGTTTCTCATTTCCATGATTCTTCAGCTTTTTGACATTTGAATTTTGATGTATTTCTATTCTAGTTCTATTAAACATCATGAGAATCTTTTCATTTTATTGAATATGAATTAAAAAAAAAAAACATGAAAAGTTTTTAAGTGTGTAATTTTTAACATTGTATTTTTTTTTCTTTTTTTATACAGTACACAAGTGTCTCTTATTATTTAATTTAAACTAATATTCAACATATATAGTTATTAATTATTGATGTTTCATCCCATGCGTACATGGGGAAGGGAGTCTCATCACATGCGTGCTTGGGAAAGGGTACCAAGAAGGACTTCTTTTTTATTTCGGCTCCAGTTATTAAAATAGCAAATGGAGAGCATTTACTAATGACTACTATTTAGGTAATAGAGCGATCTACCCAACCTCAAGTTCATATTATGGTAATGATACAAGTATATGTTATGACTTTTTTTTTGCAAGGAGCAGTCGGAGTCCATAGTGGAAGATATTGAGAATGGTCTGTTCTTATTTATATGCAAGTATCTATATCCATTATTTACCTCAAGAATGTTGTTTAGAAGTATAGTGTGTAAACTATGTGAACCAGCAAAATGGTGTAAATTATTGTTGTCATGGCATTTGCTGCGCTATAATAGTTTTTGCAAGTTAATTGTCGCGTGACTGTTCATTTATGTTTCCATCTTAAGATCTTGCTTAATTTATTGCTCATTTATACTTTTTTTTTGGTAATCACGACATCAGACGTCCTTTCAATGGTATCCGCTGCTACCATGCTCGTAAAAGATTATAAAAAAAGTCAAGCTCTTATTTGGATTTTTGTTAATTTTCAGCCAAACACCCCCTTCCCTCACACCCACCACCCAAATACATCACCAAACACCACCCCATATGAGTTAACCAATCCATGCATCCCCAATACTCCTCTTGACCAATAAACAAGCACATAACCCACTACACTAACCCTAGCCACGTTTTTATGACCCCAAGACCTCACCCACTCTTACATTTTACACAAAACAAACACACACACATCTCAAAACTTTCTCTCAACTTTTCTTCACATTTTCTTCACCATTTTCGGATTTTGCAAGCAAAAATGGAGCTTAAATCTAATCTAAACTATTGTAATAATAATCTTTCTTGTTAATTTATCATCTAAGGTCATGTATGGAGTAATTTGGTGGTCTTGGATGTCACGAAAATCAGCCCCTTTTTCAAGTATAATCTAGTCTTTGAAGGTAGTTAAAAACACTCTTTTCTTGTTTAATAAAAACTTGTTTTAATCATGTTTTTCAAAAAGGTTTTCTTACAACTTGTATTTTATTCTTCTTTTCTTTCTAATCTTGAGGATGGAGTCTTGATGTTGGTAGAATCACGCACTAAGACACATGCATGTCAAGATCTATGAGGAGATTCGATGATCCAACCCATGTCAAGATAAAAAGTGTGTCTTATCGATTTAGCTTTTAAAGTGATGAAAGGATCTTGTTAAAAATCTGATTTTGATGAAAAATATGTGTTTATATTCTGTGATTTTTCAATAAAAAGGAGTTTTCAAAAAGTATGTAAAAGATTATAATTTATTTGTATGTATAATGGTTAGATCTTAACATGCATGCTTTAGATTTGTTCTAGTTTAATCTTGTTAGGAGTTTGGATTTAAGATAGATCTTTGGATGATGATTTTATATAATTTTGGATGTTAAATACATGTTAACAATCTGGATTTAAAGATAATATAACAAGAAGTATGAGTTTTTGTAAGAATCAAACAAGAACAACATCAATAATCACAAACCGAAAATCTCTAGTGTACAAAAATTGAAACCACCATTTTAATCCAACAACTTTGTTATTAAAAGTGAGTATAAAATCAGTAGAAAGTACAATCAAATAGCATAGGATGATATAAAATAAAGTTAATATATTAAAGATGTCAAGTTAGGTGTTAGGTGAAGTAATAAAGTAAAGACATGTGATTGTGTTTTCAAGAAAAGCAGATCAGAAAACTATGTTAAATTGGGGAGGTGATATCTCGAGTTTGGTATAACAGTTTTGAACGATTTTTGTGTCTAAAATTAAGTTCTAAGAGTCATCTTTTGAATGGCACTGGTTTCAGGTCATATTTCAAAGGAAAAGTCAGTGAAAAGTATTTTTGAAGTTAAGCTCGCAAAACTGAGATTTTTGGTCTGGAAATCAGTAGATTTTGATGATTTATATTTTTCAAAATACTAAGCTTCAGAAGCTCAAACTTGATTAAAAGTATGTTCTATGAGTCTGTAACTTAAAATAAAATTGGAGGATTTTTCTAAGGGTTCCATCATGATTAAATTTTCTAAAACATTTTGGGTCGCACAGCAGCACCCATTCTGACCAGTTTTGGTTTGGTAATTTTAGGGATAGCAAACAATGTCTAAAAATTTAGTAAAAGTTTACATAAATATAAGACACATATATGTCACTGTGAAAAAATCACCAATGTCCAAATAATTCAATTTAACCTCTAATGCCTAGTCAACATTTCATGAAAATGAGTGTTAAAGCAGAAAAATTCTAAGTAAAAGCTCTTTACAACAAAATAAGCTAAAAATCACTAGATTGCAACTTTAATCAACTCCAACAATCTTGTAACAAAGTTTATGTTAAACCTTCTGTGAATATGTCAAATAAAAGTTATAAAACTTAACCTGGTTGTTAAATAGCAAAGACAAGTCTAAAAATCACTATTTCGGTTCATTTGAGCACAAACCAAAAGCCATAAATAAAACCACACCACTACCAATATCACGAATTTAAACACTAGAATATAGTGTACATTCCGTAAGTATTGAGTTAAGGATGAAAATCCATTTGATAGTACTCGATTTGCCTAAGCAATGAGGCTAAAATCTCTATTTCGGTTTACGATTTTAACACTAGAAACCTCTAAATGATCAAAACACGAGAGAGGTTGAATTAATATGAATTATGGGTATTAAAAGTTAGCCAAGAACGCCTATACTTTAAAGCCAAGAAACTAAATGGAAATTTCAAAGTTATTATAACTAATTATCGAATCAATGGTAAATAAAAATAATAATTGATAAATAAGTCTAAGTTATTATATACATATAAACACCAAATATATGGAGATAATGATCACCATAATGATCAAGTGGACAAAAGATATAATCAAAACCACAACAAATGTTACCAAGAATTAAACGTATAAACAAAGGTGGCATTTCTAAGTGATGGCTTAAGATAGGAACTTACGTATATTAGTCCTCTCGTAGGGATAGTCTTGGCTTTTAAATGTGATTGAGGACCATGAGGGACATATGATCAAGGAAGCGATTGATGGGAAGTACCCATTTTGGATAGGTGGATATAATGTGCGGCATAAGAAGGTGAGTCATAGCCCTGTTTCAAACTCTTTTATATGTTTTAAATTGCGGGTGAAAAACATGATAAAATTTAATTGCTTTCTTTATATAAAAGACACTATTTTGAGAATAATGATGATATGAGAATTATATTGTATGTTCAACGTGTTACATGTTATATGATGAGCTTCAGTATTGTCAAAGTCTAGTCCCCGCTACACTACTATTAACTCAAAACGAGGCCTGTAGTAGAGGGTTGCGCAACTAGGATTCGTCCCCTCACCAAGATGGCGGCGGGTTGACTGGCTGCCTAGTGGCCGCCCTCATCTCCGGTCTGCCTAGGGGTGCTCTAATCTACTTTATATATTATCGGTCGTCTCCATGGCACGACCCAATTTTGGTTATCGCACGTGATTGGCAACATGTGCTTTTATTATTATTCACTGGGACATATTATGATGGTTGGGACATATTATCTCGTATGGACATATTATGAACCTCATGGAACTACCATCTTGTCTTCTTGGGAGATCTTTCATTTCTACAGATCTTCACATGTTGTTCATCATTGGACAAACGCTACTGAAGTCACACATAAAAGTGTTATTCGTAATGCCACATGTTTCAACAACTAAATCCGGTTCCAAATTTGTAACACCCGTCATTTTAAAATCTGGATTTTCAAAAACTTTTGCCTAACGGCGTTTAGAAATGCGGAATACAGAATCCTTAGAACATAACTAACCCTTAATGGATAGTTCATTTATAAAAGTGGTGTTACAGCATTCATATCATTAAAATAGTGTAAGATAATCCAGATGTGGCACCAACATAAATGCCAATAAAAACAATACATAAGTCATATTAAAAGTAGCCAAGCATCAAGGCTAACATAAATGACTAAGCGGGAAACTAGATGTCTTCTTCATAGAAACTACCCGTCTCACCAAGCTAAGTCTTTCACTAGCTCAACCTGCTTAACCTGAGGGAACAACGTTTTTCAAAAGAGCAAGTGTTAGCTTTAAAAGCTAAGTAAGATAACATGAGTTTAAGAAAACGTTTCCAATTCTTTATATATTAACAAAAACCTTTCATAATCGTTAACATCATATATTAGGCATAGCACGTTAAGATCACCACAATACTATGGTGTCTATCATATCACACGTCAACAAGAACATATCATCAACATTAAAGCAACATACATAAATTAACACATTAGGAATTCATCGTAATCCTAAATGTGCCTAACATCATAGATCCTTACGTTTCGTCTTTCTTTTCTTACATTTCTTTACTTTCTTTTCTTTTCTTATCTTTCTTATCTTTCTATTCTTTTGCCTAGACATAGGCTATGTGACATAAGCCACACATACTTAGGGTTGTGGGGTTGTGTGTAGGCGGTCATAAAACCTTTCATGGAGTCCTCACACCCGACTAGATAGGTAGACCTTACGGTGGTCCATCGTCGTCGTTAAGGAAAGACAAAGTCAATCCAACTGAGCATACCGTTTGAACTTTGCGCGTGTAGTGGTTAGTTACTCCACCCGGATACACTCATACATAACTATGCCACGGGGAGGTATCTAGATTCCCAAACCACGTGACCACGTACACACTAGCTTCGAAGAACTAGCATGGGTTAAGCTTAACACAAGACTTTACATATGCTCGAGACTTCTTTATTATATTAGTTTAGGCTACACTTTCACCTAAACTAACCACGTGTATCTTTCTTTACTTTTTATTAGCTTAGGCTACACTTTCACCTAAACTAATCACATCCATCTTTCTTTACTTTAGGGCCCTTAATCGTGCACGTGTCATGGCAAACCTATAGAAGTCTAGTGACTAGGTGTTCAAGCCATGCAATCAATCATAAGACATATATGCATCAACATATCATCATCGCATATTAACATCACATCATCATATCATAAAAGATCCATGTCAACGTATCATCATAGCATCGTATCATCATGTCATATAAGCATCATATCATCTTAAAGTGATAGCAACGTATCGTCATATCATTTCATAAGCATAACGTCATGACAATGCGTCATCATATCATTTCATAAGCATAGCATCATAACAATGCGTCATCATGTCATATATCGCATCATAACATCATACGTTTATATCATCATAGCATCTTATCGTATTAACAACTTATACATTTCAGTTTATCATTTCCCTTATTTCATCATAACATCATTTTATAACATAAACATATCATCATTTCATCATAGCATGCATAAGCTTACCGTTCATCATCAATGGTAACGTAATCATTCCCATAGTAACCTCCCATTCATTTCCGAATACATATAAACATACAAACATTCATTTGGGGAAGTTAACTTATGAAAACCTTATATTTTGTTGTCCCTCATGTGGTAAAAGATGTTATCTTACCTGGGTACAGCTAAACAATGAGTTACATAGGTCTTACAGTGCTTGCTAAGTGCTCCCTACAACCTAGAACGAGTATAAGATCGAAATATAAGCTAAACGAAACGTTTTGTGAAATCTGGGCATGTGGTGCGCCGCACCTGCCAAGTGGTGCGTCGCACCAACCCTTCAGAAATTTCAGATCACCTATAGGTGCGCCGCACCTACCCTTTGGTGCGTCGCATATCGGGCTTCTTAAGAAAATCAAATTCCCAAAACTGGGCTATGGTGCGCCGCACCACTCCCTTGGTGCGCCGCACCTGCCAAGTGGTGCGTCGCACCAACCCTTCAGAAATTTCAGATCACCTATAGGTGCGCCGCACCTACCCTTGGTGCGCCGCACCTGCCAAGTGGTGCGTCGCACCAACCCTTCAGAAATTTCAGATCACCTATAGGTGCGCCGCACCTACCAAGTGGTGCGTCGCACCAACCCTTCAGAAATTTCAGATCACCTATAGGTGCGCCGCACCTGCCAAGTGGTGCGTCGCACCAACCCTTCAGAAATTTCAGATCACCTATAGGTGCGCCGCACCTACCCTTTGGTGCGTCGCACCTGCCAAGTGGTGCGTCGCACCAACCCTTCAGAAATTTCAGATCACCTATAGGTGCGCCGCACCTACCAAGTGGTGCGTCGCACCAACCCTTCAGAAATTTCAGATCACCTATAGGTGCGCCGCACCTACCAAGTGGTGCGTCGCACCAACCCTTCAGAAATTTCAGATCACCTATAGGTGCGCCGCACCTGCCAAGTGGTGCGTCGCACCAACCCTTCAGAAATTTCAGATCACCTATAGGTGCGCCGCACCTACCCTTGGTGCGCCGCACCTGCCAAGTGGTGCGTCGCACCAACCCTTCAGAAATTTCAGATCACCTATAGGTGCGCCGCACCTACCAAGTGGTGCGTCGCACCAACCCTTCAGAAATTTCAGATCACCTATAGGTGCGCCGCACCTACCAAGTGGTGCGTCGCACCAACCCTTCAGAAATTTCAGATCACCTATAGGTGCGCCGCACCTACCAAGTGGTGCGTCGCACCAACCCTTCAGAAATTTCAGATCACCTATAGGTGCGCCGCACCTGCCAAGTGGTGCGTCGCACCAACCCTTCAGAAATTTCAGATCACCTATAGGTGCGCCGCACCTACCCTTGGTGCGCCGCACCTGCCAAGTGGTGCGTCGCACCAACCCTTCAGAAATTTCAGATCACCTATAGGTGCGCCGCACCTACCAAGTGGTGCGTCGCACCAACCCTTCAGAAATTTCAGATCACCTATAGGTGCGCCGCACCTACCAAGTGGTGCGTCGCACCAACCCTTCAGAAATTTCAGATCACCTATAGGTGCGCCGCACCTACCAAGTGGTGCGTCGCACCAACCCTTCAGAAATTTCAGATCACCTATAGGTGCGCCGCACCTGGGGTGCAGACCAGCAACTCAATTTTCAACTTGTTCCAAACGATACCCATTCGATCTCAAACCCTTAGCCCGACCTGGGGACATAAAATTGACCTTTTTTAATGATACTTTTGATGACTCAAATCAATCAATTGATCCTTTAATCCTTTACCACATGAATCAACCATTCAATCAACCGAATAACATGAAATCGGTAAACGTTTAATCAAATAACCCAACCCAAACCCCATGGCCTGGATTGAAAACTCAACTAAGACTCAAAAGATCAGATTTCAAAGATAATATTACCTATATTACTTGTAGATGACTTAGAGGATCCAAGATCTAAACAAAACTTGATCAAATCGGCCCGAAACGATTGGATCTTGAGAGAAACTTGCTTGGAGAAGGGAAGGGGGCTGCTTGGGAGTTTTTCTCACATACTCCAGATCTAGAGAATGACAATTAGGGTAGCCTAATTGTCATACAACCCCTGGGCATCCTTAATAAATTCCATCTTAAGCCCCTCGACTCTTTAAACGTTACTTTGTTGGCTTAACTTTCTCACCGGAACACTTAACGACTTAACGAGCACTTAACTTTCATGACTTTCCTTTAATTACTTTCATTTAACATACTTTAATTATATTATATTGAACGCATAAGCATTTAATCACATAATTCCATTTAGGGCACATAAACTTAACGAACCTAACGTTGATTAACGGTCAAGTCAATAAGTCAAACTCGAAAAGTTTGGGATGTTACAATTACCTCCCCCTTAAGAGGATTCTGTCCTCAGAATCATTTCGCCACTCATACATGAATAACTTATCCGTATCCTTAACTTTATCATATCATTTTAGGATTTCCTTGAGTTGTTCTTTAACTTAGCATAGCCAAACTCATTCGGCGTTTTACATAGTCTTTTCCACCTTTACTTTTCCATTTCAGCCGTTTCGTCATTTCTTGGTTCAATCTTTAAATCAAACCAAGTAATCAACTCATTTCTTCAACCTTCATAAGTAGTACCCACATTACATTTGGCGAAGGCTATTCATTTGGCGTTTAAGCCCTTCATACAGGTATCCTTATTAAATTGCTACCATAACTCACATAATTCATTTGAACAACGGGTCGACTCGCCATGGCTTTCGATGCATAACATATCCCTCCATAGAGTCTTATGGTTAAACCATTATACTCACTTGTCCAATATAAGCTTTCTTTGCTCACCACAAAACCTTCAGTCAATCTTGAGCTAAACAAAACACTCATTCAATAATTTTTAACTTTATGAGCTGCTATTTTCATGTCATTTGGCTCTACAACTTTCCTTTCAATAACAGGTCATAACATGAAGTGACCTCCATACTTACATCGTAGTTGTCCTTATATGTGAACTCAACAATGGAATGTGAAAATCTCAACGCACTTTCGCACGATCATATGACTGTTCCAAGTTTCTAAATCATCATTTCTCTTTCCCATCAATCTAAGGGTGATAGGCATCACTTGAGTTCTCCATTTCTTTCATACTTTGACAAACATCTTTAAGAATTAATTACCTTACGGCCGTCTCGATTCGAAACGTTCAACAATTAACTTCCACACTTTAAGATCACTTCTTTATCATACATCCTTTTCTTCCTTGTCCAATGAAATAGTGTAATATCTCACCAAGAGATAAGCATTCTTGAACAACTTTCCTGCCAACTACTCATGTCATATCATTACCTTTAACTTTCCACGCAACTTCGTCTCTTAGTCCATGATAACGTGACTTCACACTTCCGTTAAAAGGTCATTAAATACTTTATTTGGCTACAAAACTTTCGGTGTCTGGTCTTGGCTTTTAACCCTTATCACACATCAACGTATAAGACTTACTACACCGCGTATCATATTAGATCGTATCACATTTCAGGCGACATCCACATAAGCATGTCACCACGGTTCATAAGCCTCCTCAAGTACAACTTTTGGGTCATAAGATGACCGGATGAGACAAAACTCGGTTCTTAACAAATGTAGCAGACTCAAAAACCTTTCCAAAAATGCAAGGTTTGACTCTTGAAGAGCTCTAATGAATAAGATATGACGTTTTCAATACAAGTCTACAGAATTCGTCCGTAACCTGACCACTTCTGGAGATCGACGTTTTTTGCATATTTCTGGGCAAAATCACTGGAAACTTTGTTCATACAGAATTTAGGGGACACATAGAGGTTTTCAGAAATGTAAGATTCATCTCCTAAATCGTTCATATGAGGAAGATATGATTTTTGCAAGATGACTGAATTTTCAGACCTAATAAACTCTTTGTTTTGCAAACAATTTTCCTCCATCAACATCCATGTCAAGCCACCACAACCCCTACAGCTCATACACATCAAATTATGACATAGTTATCATTATGAAATCTTCATTTGATTCGTAGATTCATTATACTCATTTTACAATCGGTTTGACACCCGAATGACCTTAATCGACTCACAAACGCAATCGAATCCATATCAAACTTCAAGACCAGATGTGAACCCTTTATTGGTTCTATTTGAACATTAAAATGACACTAGAAACAACTTCATACCTGTAGGAAATCTCATGACACACATCGATTGCAATAACATTCGCCGAATGACCCGAAATCGTTAATTTAACAACAAAACGTTTATTATCCATCATTACCCAACAAGTCCAGGTATGGGAAAAATATATGGATGGATATGACTCATATTCTGCAAAGATTTCGTTCTTTACCTTGGAGGATGGTAAACGGATCGTTTACGTGCACCGATTGATCTTTAATCCACCCAAAACGCAAGAAATCGCACGAGGATCATTCCAGAAAAAGAAAGCGGTTTAGGGTTCTTAGGAGGAATGAATAATCTGAATTAGGGGATAATAATCTTACCTAATTACTCCCAATCATGTTTTGAAGTTCCAGGAATGGCAAGAATGGTCCCTAGACTTCTATACGACACATATATAGCTTAAATCGTCCTCCGGGAATTCTATCGACATATTAAACACATCTTGGCATCTTAAACACATAAACGTATATATCTTTAAGGCATTAAAGCCTCTCACATATAGCATATTAAACCCACGTAAGCATTAACTCGTTAAGAGACTTAACGGTAGCAAGGTGTTGACTTAACGACTCAAGTCAACCGTTACACAAAAATTTGAGATATAGCAATTACCTCGCCCTTAAGATACTCGTCCCGATCGTCACATATTGTCCCGTAGCGAAATCAAAATTAAATGGGTCATAAATCCAAAACAGGCCAGAATATTCGCCGCATGGATGGTTCATGCGTCGCATATCATCTGTCATCAGTAAAAATAATTTCAAACGAAACCTAAACGTTTTCCTTACACCCAAGCACAATGTTAACACTTCACAGCCTGATTATAGCTTCACATCATATCATAGCGTTCATAGAATAGAAGAGCTTCATGGTTAAAAGGTTCAATCAACCGTAGTGTTAACTTCTTTACTTGCCTCAACTTCATCCTCCTTTATTTCATTCATCCGTGTCTACTCTTCGCGTGGTTAAATATGATACCATTCAGTGATTCCATCATTCTCATCTTCACTTCATTCGGATCAACACAGACACAGTCTCACAAACAAACACATGTTGTGATACATTTACAATTACGTTCGCGACCGGAATTGTAACTATATCCTTTCATTCGTGTGTCCGGTAACCCTTCTATGCGTCACCTACTTATAATCCTTTAAGTATCCAGCATCAACTCTACTCTTCAAACTTCGAATCCATGTCTTTTAAACTAGTAGACCCAACGACATTGACTACCATCATAAGCATCATAAACTTTTAATCCGGCTATCACTTTCCACCGATCTTCACACGTTTCCACACACTTGCAGCATCAACATCACTAAAGTTGTAACACGGTGTTTACTTTCAACAAATAGGGATACAATACATAGAAATCCCCCAACTTTATTACTTTGTACACCGGTCAACACAAGCATGGCCATACAAGCACGTTCGTGTCGTGATACGCTTGCAATTATGTTTCGGACCATAATTGTAATCGTATCCTTTCACTCACACGTTCGTTACCACATTTGTGTATCGTCTTCTTTTTACCCAAATCCTTCAACTTTTGTGCATCTCAACAATTTCTCACGTAATATAAAGCACAAGTTTATCAAATTCAAATAGAGAATTAACACCTTACCTTTCACAGGACGTCTTTCATAGCAATAGATTAGTTTGGCGACGGGGAGCGCGAGAAACAGAGGAATAAGGGCTACACAAACAAGTGTATACACATAAAACACATCAATGAACATGAAGCCTTAATCCTACACTCTCACTCATCCCAACCCGTCCTAAAAACATTTCATCTCAAAGGCCAAGCATACTTACTTATGCCTATCTTGTCATCTATCGGTTTAAGTCCAATTCCTATGGCCAACCTATAGTCCTTGGTTCACTTAAACCATTTCTCTGATACCAACTTGTAACACCCGTCATTTTAAAATCTGGATTTTCAAAAACTTTTGCCTAACGGCGTTTAGAAATGCGGAATACAGAATCCTTAGAACATAACTAACCCTTAATGGATAGTTCATTTATAAAAGTGGTGTTACAGCATTCATATCATTTTTTCTTTCTTTCTTTCTTACATTTCTTTACTTTCTTTCTTTCTTATCTTTCTTATCTTTCTTATCTTTCTTATCTTTCTTATCTTTCTTATCTTTCTTATCTTTCTTATCTTTCTTATCTTTCTTATCTTTCTTATCTTTCTTATCTTTCTTATCTTTCTTATCTTTCTTATCTTTCTTTCTTTTCTTATCTTTCTTATCTTTCTTTCTTTTCTTACTTTCTTTCTTTCTTATCTTTCTTATCTTTCTTATCTTTCTTATCTTTCTTATCTTTCTTATCTTTCTTATCTTTCTTATCTTTCTTATCTTTCTTTCTTTCTTATCTTTCTTATCTTTCTTATCTTTCTTATCTTTCTTATCTTTCTTATCTTTCTTATCTTTCTTATCTTTCTTACTTTCTTATCTTTCTTTTTTCTTATCTTTCTTTCTTTCTTATCTTTCTTATCTTTCTTATCTTTCTTATCTTTCTTATCTTTCTTATCTTTCTTATAGGCTTTCTTATCTTTCTTATCTTTCTTATCTTTCTTATCTTTCTTATCTTTCTTTCTTTCTTATCTTTCTTATCTTTCTTATCTTTCTTATCTTTCTTATCTTTCTTATCTTTCTTATCTTTCTTATCTTTCTTATAGGCTTTCTTATCTTTTCTTATCTTTCTTATCTTTCTTATCTTTCTTATCTTTCTTTCTTTCTTATCTTTCTTATCTTTCTTATCTTTCTTTCTTTCTTATCTTTCTTATCTTTCTTATCTTTCTTATCTTTCTTATCTTTCTTATCTTTCTTATCTTTCTTATCTTTCTTATCTTTCTTTCTTTCTTATCTTTCTTATCTTTCTTATCTTTCTTATCTTTCTTATCTTTCTTTCTTTCTTATCTTTCTTATCTTTCTTATCTTTCTTTCTTTCTTATCTTTCTTTCTTTCTTATCTTTCTTATCTTTCTTATCTTTCTTATCTTTCTTATCTTTCTTATCTTTCTTATAGGCTTTCTTTCTTTTCTTATCTTTCTTATCTTTCTTATCTTTCTTATCTTTCTTTCTTTCTTATCTTTCTTTACTTTCTTATCTTTCTTATCTTTCTTATCTTTCTTATCTTTCTTATCTTTCTTTCTTTCTTATCTTTCTTATCTTTCTTATCTTTCTTATCTTTCTTATTCTTTTCTTATCTTTCTTATCTTTCTTATCTTTCTTATCTTTCTTTCTTTCTTATCTTTCTTTCTTTCTTATCTTTCTTATCTTTCTTATCTTTCTTATCTTTCTTATCTTTCTTATCTTTCTTATCTTTCTTATCTTTCTTATCTTTCTTTCTTTCTTATCTTTCTTATCTTTCTTATCTTTCTTATCTTTCTTATCTTTCTTATCTTTCTTATCTTTCTTATCTTTCTTTACTTTCTTATCTTTCTTATCTTTCTTATCTTTCTTATCTTTCTTATCTTTCTTTCTTTCTTATCTTTCTTATCTTTCTTATCTTTCTTATCTTTCTTATCTTTCTTTCTTTCTTATCTTTCTTATCTTTCTTATCTTTCTTATCTTTCTTATCTTTCTTATCTTTCTTATCTTTCTTATCTTTCTTATCTTTCTTTCTTTCTTATCTTTCTTATCTTTCTTATCTTTCTTATCTTTCTTATCTTTCTTATCTTTCTTATCTTTCTTATCTTTCTTATCTTTCTTATCTTTCTTATCTTTCTTATCTTTCTTATTCTTTTCTTATCTTTCTTATCTTTCTTATCTTTCTTATAGGCTTTCTTATCTTTCTTTCTTTCTTATCTTTCTTATCTTTCTTATCTTTCTTATCTTTCTTATCTTTCTTATCTTTCTTATCTTTCTTATCTTTCTTATCTTTCTTATCTTTCTTATCTTTCTTATCTTTCTTATCTTTCTTATCTTTCTTATCTTTCTTATCTTTCTTATCTTTCTTATCTTTCTTATCTTTCTTACTTCTTATCTTCTGATCTTTACGTTTCATCTTTCTTTTCTTACATTTCTTTACTTTCTTTTCTTTTCTTATCTTTCTTATCTTTCTTATCTTTCTTTACTTTTATATTAGTTTAGGCTACACTTTCACCTAAACTAACCACGTGTATCTTTCTTTACTTTTTATTAGCTTAGGCTACACTTTCACCTAAACTAACCACGTGTATCTTTCTTTACTTTTTATTAGCTTAGGCTACACTTTCACCTAAACTAACCACGTGTATCTTTCTTTACTTTTTATTAGCTTAGGCTACACTTTCACCTAAACTAACCACGTGTATCTTTCTTTACTTTTTATTAGCTTAGGCTACACTTTCACCTAAACTAACCACGTGTATCTTTCTTTACTTTTTATTAGCTTAGGCTACACTTTCACCTAAACTAATCACATCCATCTTTCTTTACTTTAGGGCCCTTAATCGTGCACGTGTCATGGCAAACCTATAGAAGTCTAGTGACTAGGTGTTCAAGCCATGCAATCAATCATAAGACATATATGCATCAACATATCGTCATCGCATATTAACATCACATCATCATATCATAAAAGATCCATGTCAACGTATCATCATAGCATCGTATCATCATGTCATATAAGCATCATATCATCTTAAAGTGATAGCAACGTATCGTCATATCATTTCATAAGCATAACGTCATAACAATGCGTCATCATATCATTTCATAAGCATAACATCATAACAATGCGTCATCATGTCATATATCACATCATAGCATCATACGTTTATATCATCATAGCATCTTATCGTATTAACAACTTATACATTTCAGTTTATCATTTCCCTTATTTCATCATAACATCATTTTATAACATAAACATATCATCATTTCATCGTAGCATGCATAAGCTTACCGTTCATCATCAATGGTAACGTAATCATTCCCATAGTAACCTCCCATTCATTCCCGAATACATATAAACATACAAACATTCATTTGGGGAAGTTAACTTATGAAAACCTTATATTTTGTTGTCCCTCATGTGGTAAAAGATGTTATCTTACCTGGGTACAGCTAAACAATGAGTTACGTAGGTCTTACAGTGCTTGCTAAGTGCTCCCGACAACCTAGAACGAGTATAAGATCGAAATATAAGCTAAACGAAACGTTTTGTGAAATCTGGGCATGTGGTGCGCCGCACCTGGGGTGCAGACCAGCAACTCAATTTTCAACTTGTTCCAAACGATACCCATTCGATCTCAAACCCTTAGCCCGACCTGGGGACATAAAATTGACCTTTTTTAATGATACTTTTGATGACTCAAATCAATCAATTGATCCTTTAATCCTTTACCACATGAATCAACCATTCAATCAACCGAATAACATGAAATCGGTAAACGTTTAATCAAATAACCCAACCCAAACCCCATGGCCTGGATTGAAAACTCAACTAAGACTCATAAGATCAGATTTCAAAGATAATATTACCTATATTACCTGTAGATGACTTAGAGGATCCAAGATCTAAACAAAACTTGATCGAATCGGCCCGAAACAATTGGATCTTGAGAGAAACTTGCTTGGAGAAGGGAAGGGGGCTGCTTGGGGGTTTTTCTCACACACTCCAGATCTGGAGAATGACAATTAGGGTAGCCTAATTGTCATACAACCCCTGGCCATCCTTAATAAATTCCATCTTAAGCCCCTCGACTCTTTAAACGTTACTTTGTTGGCTTAACTTTCTCACCGGAACACTTAACGACTTAACGAGCACTTAACTTTCATGACTTTCCTTTAATTACTTTCATTTAACATACTTTAATCATATTATATTAAACGCATAAGCATTTAATCACATAATCCCATTTAGGGCACATAAACTTAACGAACCTAACGTTGACTAACGGTCAAGTCAATAAGTCAAACTCGAAAAGTTTGGGATGTTACAATTACCTCCCCCTTAAGAGGATTCTGTCCTCAGAATCATTTCGCCACTCATACATGAATAACTTATCCGTATCCTTAACTTTATCATATCATTTCAGGATTTCCTTGAGTTGTTCTTTAACTTAGCATAGCCAAACTCATTCGGCGTTTTACATAGTCTTTTCCACCTTTACTTTTCCATTTCAACCGTTTCGTCATTTCTTGGTTCAATCTTTAAATCAAACCAAGTAATCAACTCATTTCTTCAACCTTCATAAGTAGTACCCACATTACATTTGGCGAAGGCTATTCATTTGGCGTTTAAGCCCTTCATACAGGTATCCTTATTAAATTGCTACCATAACTCACATAATTCATTTGAACAACGGGTCGACTCGCCATGGCTTTCGATGCATAACATATCCCTCCATAGAGTCTTATGGTTAAACCATTATACTCACTTGTTCAATATAAGCTTTCTTTGCTCACCACAAAACCTTCAGTCAATCTTGAGCTAAACAAAACACTCATTCAATAATTTTTAACTTTATGAGCTGCTATTTTCATGTCATTTGGCTCTACAACTTTCCTTTCAATAACAGGTCATAACATGAAGTGACCTCCATACTTACATCGTAGTTGTCCTTATATGTGAACTCAACAATGGAATGTGAAAATCTCAACGCACTTTCGCACGATCATATGACTGTTCCAAGTTTCTAAATCATCATTTCTCTTTCCCATCAATCTAAGGGTGATAGGCATCACTTGAGTTCTCCATTTCTTTCATACTTTGACAAACATCTTTAAGAATTAATTACCTTACGGCCGTCTCGATTCGAAACATTCAACAATTAACTTCCACACTTTAAGATCACTTCTTTATCATACATCCTTTCTTCCTTGTCCAATGAAATAGTGTAATATCTCACCAAGAGATAAGCATTCTTGAACAACTTTCCTGCCAACTACTCATGTCATATCATTACCTTTAACTTCCCACGCAACTTCGTCTCTTAGTCCATGATAACGTGACTTCACACTTCCGTTAAAAGGTCATTAAATACTTTATTTGGCTACAAAACTTTCGGTGTCTGGTCTTGGCTTTTAACCCTTATCACACATCAACGTATAAGACTTACTACACCGCGTATCATATTAGATCGTATCACATTTCAGGCGACATCCACATAAGCATGTCACCACGGTTCATAAGCCTCCTCAAGTACAACTTTTGGGTCATAAGATGACCGGATGAGACAAAACTCAGTTCTTAACAAATGTAGCAGACTCAAAGACCTTTCCAAAAATGCAAGGTTTGACTCTTGAAGAGCTCTAATGAATAAGATATGACGTTTGCAATACAAGTCTGCAGAATTCGTCCGTAACCTGACCACTTCTGGAGATCGACGTTTTTTGCATATTTCTGGGCAAAATCACTGGAAACTTTGTTCATACAGAATTTAGGGGACACATAGAGGTTTTCAGAAATGTAAGATTCATCTCCTAAATCGTTCATATGAGGAAGATATGATTTTTGCAAGATGACTGAATTTTCAGACCTAATAAACTCTTTGTTTTGCAAACAATTTTCCTCCATCAACATCCATGTCAAGCCACCACGACCCCTACAGCTCATACACATCAAATTATGACATAGTTATCATTATGAAATCTTCATTTGATTCGTAGATTCATTATACTCATTTTACAATCGGTTTGACACCCGAATGACCTTAATCGACTCACAAACGCAATCGAATCCATATCAAACTTCAAGACCAGATGTGAACCCTTTATTGGTTCTATTTGAACATTAAAATGACACTAGAAACAACTTCATACCTGTAGGAAATCTCATGACACACATCGATTGCAATAACATTCGCCGAATGACCCGAAATCGCTAATTTAACAACAAAACGTTTATTATCCATCATTACCCAACAAGTCCAGGTATGGGCAAAATATATGGATGGATATGACTCATATTCTGCAAAGATTTCGTTCTTTACCTTGGAGGATGGTAAACGGATCGTTTACGTGCACCGATTGATCTTTAATCCACCCAAAAACGCAAGAAATCGCACGAGGATCATTCCAGAAAAAGAAAGCGGTTTAGGGTTCTTAGGAGGAATGAATAATCTGAATTAGGGGATAATAATCTTACCTAATTACTCCCAATCATGTTTTGAAGTTCCAGGAATGGCAAGAATGGTCCCTAGACTTCTATACGACACATATATAGCTTAAATCGTCCTCCGGGAATTCTATCGACATATTAAACACATCTTGGCATCTTAAACACATAAACGTATATATCTTTAAGGCATTAAAGCCTCTCACATATAGCATATTAAACCCACGTAAGCATTAACTCGTTAAGAGACTTAACGGTAGCAAGGTGTTGACTTAACGACTCAAGTCAACCGTTACACAAAAATTTGAGATATAGCAATTACCTCGCCCTTAAGATACTCGTCCCGATCGTCACATATTGTCCCGTAGCGAAATCAAAATTAAACGGGTCATAAATCCAAAACAGGCCAGAATATTCGCCGCATGGATGGTTCATGCGTCGCATATCATCTATCATCAGTAAAAATAATTTCAAACGAAACCTAAACGTTTTCCTTACACCCAAGCACAATGTTAACACTTCACAGCCTGATTGTAGCTTCACATCATATCATAGCGTTCATAGAATAGAAGAGCTTCATGGTTAAAAGGTTCAATCAACCGTAGTGTTAACTTCTTTACTTGCCTCAACTTCATCCTCCTTTATTTCATTCATCCGTGTCTACTCTTCGCGTGGTTAAATATGATACCATTCAGTGATTCCATCATTCTCATCTTCACTTCATTCGGATCAACACAGACACAGTCTCACAAACACACACATGTCGTGATACATTTACAATTACGTTCGCGACCGGAATTGTAACTATATCCTTTCATTCGTGTGTCCGGTAACCCTTCTATGCGTCACCTACTTATAATCCTTTAAGTATCCAGCATCAACTCTACTCTTCAAACTTCGAATCCATGTCTTTTAAACTAGTAGACCCAACGACATTGACTACCATCATAAGCATCATAAACTTTTAATCCGGCTATCACTTTCCACCGATCTTCACACGTTTCCACACACTTGCAGCATCAACATCACTAAAGTTGTAACACGGTGTTTACTTTCAACAAATAGGGATACAATACATAGAAATCCCCCAACTTTATTACTTTGTACACCGGTCAACACAAGCATGGCCATACAAACACGTTCGTGTCGTGATACGCTTGCAATTATGTTCCGGACCATAATTGTAATCGTATCCTTTCACTCACACGTTCGTTACCACATTTGTGTATCGTCTTCTTTTTACCCAAATCCTTCAACTTTTGTGCATCTCAACAATTTCTCACGTAATATAAAGCACAAGTTTATCAAATTCAAATAGAGAATTAACACCTTACCTTTCACAGGACGTCTTTCATAGCAATAGATTAGT
The DNA here is from genome assembly GCA_034093135.1 of Erigeron breviscapus. Taxonomy (NCBI): domain Eukaryota; kingdom Viridiplantae; phylum Streptophyta; class Magnoliopsida; order Asterales; family Asteraceae; genus Erigeron; species Erigeron breviscapus. Next base: position 29,505,916 of record CM067168.1, read on the forward strand.
TTGGCGACGGGGAGCGCGAGAAACAGAGGAATAAGGGCTACACAAACAAGTGTATACACATAAAACACATCAATGAACATGAAGCCTTAATCCTACACTCTCACTCATCCCAACCCGTCCTAAAAACATTTCATCTCAAAGGCCAAGCATACTTACTTATGCCTATCTTGTCATCTATCGGTTTAAGTCCAATTCCTATGGCCAACCTATAGTCCTTGGTTCACTTAAACCATTTCTCTGATACCAACTTGTAACACCCGTCATTTTAAAATCTGGATTTTCAAAAACTTTTGCCTAACGGCGTTTAGAAATGCGGAATACAGAATCCTTAGAACATAACTAACCCTTAATGGATAGTTCATTTATAAAAGTGGTGTTACAGCATTCATATCATTAAAATAGTGTAAGATAATCCAGATGTGGCACCAACATAAATGCCAATAAAAACAATACATAAGTCATATTAAAAGTAGCCAATCATCAAGGCTAACATAAATGACTAAGCGGGAAACTAGATGTTTCATTTCATCTTTCTTTTCTTACATTTCTTTCTTTCTTTTCTTTTCTTATCTTTCTTTTCTTTTCTTATCTTTCTTTTCTTTTCTTTCTTTCTTTTCTTTTCTTATCTTTCTTTTCTTTTCTTATCTTTCTTTTCTTTTCTTATCTTTCTTTTCTTTTCTTATCTTTCTTTTCTTTTCTTATCTTTCTTTTCTTTTCTTATCTTTCTTTTCTTTTCTTATCTTTCTTATCTTTCTTTTCTTTTCTTATCTTTCTTTTCTTTTCTTATCTTTCTTTTCTTTTCTTATCTTTCTTTTCTTTTCTTATCTTTCTTTTCTTTTCTTATCTTTCTTTTCTTTTCTTATCTTTCTTTTCTTTTCTTATCTTTCTTTTCTTTTCTTATCTTTCTTTTCTTTTCTTATCTTTCTTTTCTTTTCTTATCTTTCTTTTCTTTTCTTATCTTTCTTTTCTTTTCTTTCTTTCTTTTCTTTTCTTTTATTTATTTTCTTTTCTTTTCTTATCTTTCTTTTCTTTTCTTATCTTTCTTATCTTTCTTTTCTTTTGCCTAGACATAGGCTATGTGACATAAGCCACACATACTTAGGGATGTGGGGTTGTGTGTAGGCGGTCATAAAACCTTACATGGAGTCCTCACACCCGACTAGATGGGTAGACCTTACTGTAACATCCGGGAATTTTGACCCGTTGACTTTATGTGTAATTTGACTAACAATCTTGTTGAATGAAATAATTGGGTTCATTTTGTGATTATATGACTATGTGGTATGTTAGTCGGGTCGATAGTGGGTTTAATCGGCGTTTAATAGTATAATCGTTTATAATTTGGCTTGAGAAGAGAATCGGGTCGGCCCGTGGGTAGTCCACGACCCACCAGCCACCCATGACCCTTTTCTCCCCTCCCTTATCCTTTCCTTCACCATTCTTTCCTTACTAATCTATCTTTCTCTATTTTCTCTCAAGTAAAAGAACCATCTCTTGTTCTTCACCATTTCTTGCATCAAATTAGTGTTGGAACGGTTATAACATAGGAATCATAGTCATCTTCATCTCACTTTCGCCTTATTGAAGAATCAAAATCAAGTTCTAGCATTTTACCCATTTAGGTCAAAATTTGGGTTTTAGCTCAAGGAGAAGTTTGTGTAAGTCTAATTCAACTCTTTTACTTCCATTTATGCTTGTTCATATGTTTCTAGTTGATTTGATGTGATTCCAAGTCTTGAAAATGGTAAAATTGAAATTAGGGTTAAATTTAGGGTTTGAATGATTTGGTGGTGATTTTGATGTTTTGGTCGAAATCGTGGATTGGGTTATGTGTATTTATGGTTAATGATGCTTAGTTATGCTTCAAAACAAGTTACAAGTCCTTACAAATCGTTTTGGTATGGTTTGGGTCGAAATTGGGGGTTTTGGTTCGTTCTTCCTGCACTTGAACTGCAGGTACTGACTGCAGAAAGAGGCCACTGTGGCGCAGTGGCATAGCCTTAGCCCACTGCGGCGCAGTGCCTAGGCTCTGGTCTGGGTTTGACTTAGCCACTGCGGCGTAGTGAGCATGGTTCTGGCTCACTGCGGCGCAGTGGATAGGTTCTGTGAAAATATGCGCGTCGATTTTTAAACGTTAATAACTTTTGATCCATAACTCCAAACAAGTCTTATGACCTATCGTTGGAATCTTAAGAGAGTCTAGTTTCTAGTAGTAACACTTTTTTTAGTATGAATCTTTTCTCATTTCTAAAAAGGTCGAGTCGAATGCGTCTTGTTCCTACTCGTTAAAGTTGTAAAGGTGTTTAGGGTTTGTGACTTGACTTAATTGTGCTAAACCAACTTGTTTATGATTGTAGAGTTGACATTACGGTATTATGATGTATAATTATAGGTTGTGGACGTGTGGATCCTATTACTCGTTTGTAATCTTATACTAGCTTCTTTGCCGGACAAGGTGAGTTTCGTATCTCCCTACTCGCTTGAGATTCGGGCTGAAAAGTGTAAACTTGCGTGTTTGCTTGCATTCGTTGATTGATTGATTGATTGTTCTAGTTGTTGGAATTATGTGATGGTTCATTTCGTTTGGGTGACTTGGTTTATGTTTGTTAAGTATTTCATTAATATTAGGATAGATGTACATACATGGAAGTCGGTTATGCCTTCATTGGGTTTTAGATGTGGTGGGAAGGTTGCGGGTGACCCTATATATAAGCATCTGGGACGTGAAGAAAGTAGAATCCTCTTAAGTGTATGTACGTATAGAATTGGTGTTGATATTGATCGCTGGCTTATGTTCACCGTATATTGATTGTTGGCTTATGTTTGTTGAATATTGATCGTTGGCTTATGTTTGTTGAATATTGATCGTTGGCTTATGTTTGTCGAATATTGATTGTTGGCTTATGTTTGACGAATATTGATTGTTGGCTTATGTTTGTCGAATATTGATTGTTGGCTTATGTTTGTCGAATATTGATTGTTGGTTTATGATTGATGCATTTACAATTGATTGTAAGCATTGCATACATTGCTGATGAGCCCTCGGCAGGGGATTGCCGACATCCTGGTGTATAGATGTATGCACCCATTTTTGGATGTAGATCTTGACCCCGAGTATATAGACATATATATATCGATGTTTTTGAGATGCCGCTTTGTTCATGGTGATGACAAGCGAGTATCGTTGCATAGGTGACCGGAGATCACGCATAAGATAGGCATTTTGGCTTACTTACGCATATGGCATTGCATTGATACTCATATCATTTATGCATTTCTTATTACACGCTTTTTGTACTTGTGTAATCTTGTTGTTAGACGTTATTGTGTTACTTAGAGGCTCGCTGTAAGTCATGCCTAGCCTCTACTCGTATATTGTGATTATTGACGCTGGTTCTTTATGGACCATTACTACGAACTCACCAACCTTGTGTTGACTATGCTTAGTACACTTTTCAGGAAATCAGGTTCTACCCGGACGTGGAGTCTAGTTGCTTGCTTGCTGTTAACCCGAGCCTCGGACTTTGTGAATCAAGGATTCATCGACCTCCTCTTTTACATTATGCTTAGGATCGATTTGCCATCATCTGGATGTTATTTTGTAACTTTGATGGTTATTTGCTCCTTATGTAATTTGGTACTTGTTTATCATTCTGTAAGGATTCACTGAATCCTTTATTTGCATTTAGTTCATGTTCTACATTAATTCCACCTTGTGCTATATGATTTCCGTGATATTTCGAGCCTCGACTTGGGGTGTTACAGAATGGTGGCCCATGCGTGGTCGTAGAGAATTAGGCGGTTTGACCTAGTCTACGGCTTAAGTTAAAACTCTTCATATAGCATGCATGGTTAGGAAATTCGTGTGCAATGTGAATTATGTGAATCCCCGTGTGAGTTCGTAGTTAAGACCACTTGTGTGATAGCTTGAATTCAATGTGATGAATGTGGATTATGGTTAATATGGTTTGTTGTTGTTAATTGTTGAAACTAATTTGATGATTTAGGGCAAAATGAAGGGATGCCATTAACTTAGTATAATATTGTGGCAACCCTAAAATAACCCGATCAACTCTTTTATGGTTACCCGATATTATAGCAAGTTCATGACATCGTGGATTGCGCATGTGTGGCTTAAAGTATAATAAGGAACCGATATGCTTAATGGAAGTTGATTAGGTGGAAGGTTAGCCGTTGGTACACCTTGTATACATACCCGGTCAATAACTAAAGAGCATATCGAATTCGGATTATACTTTGAATCATTCGTGTTAGTTGTTTGATTTCATGATGTAATGAGCATGATTACTTGAATTAATGATGAATTATTGTAATAAATTCAACTTGATGTTATGATATGTAAAAATCCCTTATGATTCTAACACTTTTGCCTTAGCATAATGTTATGAAATGAGTATGTGGTATCGGTATGAGAGCATTGACTACTTGTGTGACTAACATGCGAGCATTAGAGACTAACTCTCGGGTCAACGTGTCACTTGTTTTATAGAAATGGTGAGACCAAGGAGAGTCGGAACGAACTATAGGGCTGAAGAGGAAGAACCTCAACCGGAAGCTCAACCGGAAGTACAAGGAGGTAGGGGCCATGGTAGAGGTCATGGTAGGGGCCAAGAAAGGGGTCGTGGTGAAATCCCTGAGCCAAACATGGCTGAGGTGATCGCTCAAACGATCGCCAATGTCATGCCAACCATTATTGCTCAAGTCACGGCAAATCTTGGGCAAAATAATGTGGCTCAAAACAATGAAGCCCCAGAAAATGTGAATAATGAAAATGCTCAACCTCATGCCGAAGAAAATGAAGAAGAGGGACCAGTGGGAGTTAATATCGGAATGCCCATGAATAATCAATATGGTGGATACCGTCAAGGGTGTATATTTAAAGATTTTAAAAGTTGTGGGGCACCGGAGTTCGATGGGAAAGGTGGTCCCACGGAATGTATAAGGTGGTTTGAGGCGATAGAGGCGGTGATTGAAAGGAGTCATTGCACCTATGATGACCAGATTTCCTATGCATCCGGCATGTTTAGACATGACGCCTTGAGTTGGTGGAACCAAGAAATAACGTTGGGGCGGACTCATAATTTGGAGTGGATTGACTTCAAGAACAAAGTGAAAGCAAAGTTTTGTCCTCCGTATGAACTACAAAATTTAACCATTGAGTTTGCACATCTCAACATGGAGGGAGCCGATTACAAGGGCTATGTTAGGCGATTTCAAGAGTTGTCTACCCTCATTCCTCACTTGGTGGGTACCGAGCCTCAGGCCATCCAGAAGTTCGTATTGGGCTTGAATCCTCAAGTCCGATCTTATGTAAACTCCAACATGCCTACTTCTTTGGCTAATGCGGTTAACCAAGCCGGGAGTGTGACTGAAGATTTATTGAGAAGTGGTGTTTTGAGCAAATCCTCATCAAACAAGAGGAAAGAAGTGGGAGAGTCGAGCGGGGTAAAGAAAGTGGGGAGGTTTGACCCCAAGAATGCGAATAGGGGTAGGGTGATGGCGGCGGTGGAACCGGCCAGGAAAGCTTATACTGGACCCCATCCTTTCTGTGGGAGATGCAACCAACATCACCTCGCCAATGCCCAATGCAGAGCATGCTTTAATTGTAACCAAGTAGGGCATCTCTCCAGAGAATGTAGGGCTCCTAGAACGGGCCCAATGAATGTGGCACCCGTTCGGTCCGTCCCTCCTCAAGGTAATCAACGAAGAGGCGAGTGTTTTGAATGTGGTAGTCGTGACCACTACCGTAATAATTGTCCTCGATGGGTGGGACAACAAGTGCAAGTAGCCGTCCACCCCAACCAACTACAAATGGTTGGGCCTAACCAAAACCGGGGACAACAAGGCCACCAAGTGCAACCACGCGGCCGAGCCTTTGCGGCCAATGCAAATGAAGCCCGCAATGATCCTAACGTAGTAACAGGTACTTTTCTCCTTAATGGTCACTATGCAACCGTCCTATTTGATTCCGGGGCCGATTATAGCCTCGTGTCCTCTAACTTTGTTCCCTTGATTGATGTGAATCCTTGTGCTTTAAACTATGTGCTTGACATTGAAATGGTAAACGGGTCACTAACTAAAATTAGTCAAATACTTCGCGATTGCGTCTTGACTTTGGAAGATGTCGATTTCTTCATAGACCTTATGCCTTTGGATATTGGGAGTTTTGATGTTATTGTGGGTATGGATTGGTTGATGGCGGTAAATGCAACCATTGATTGTGGCGAGAGAGTAGTTAAGATACCTTTGACTAACGGTAGAATTCTTAGGGTTCAAGGTGAAATCTCCGATTCCTCTAATTCTAAAGTCTTTAGTGCTACCGTCACAAAGGTAGAATTGAAGACCGTTCCTATTGTTTGTGAATTTCCCGATGTCTTTCCGGATGACTTGCCGGGATTACCTCCAACTCGTGAACTTGATTTTCGTATTAATCTTATCCCCGAAGCCGCGCCCGTAGCAAAAGCTCCATATAGACTAGCCTTAACCGAAATGCAAGAATTACAAACTCAACTCAAGGAACTCCAAGAGAAGGGTTTCATTCGCCCTAGTCAATCTCCTTGGGGTGCTCCTGTTCTCTTCATCAAAAAGAAAGATGGGTCCTTCAGAATGTGTATCGACTACCGGGAATTAAACAAGCTCACGTGAAGAACCGATATCCTCTCCCTAGAATCGATGACTTATTTGATCAACTCCAAGGTGCTAAGCACTTCTCAAAAATCGATCTTCGCTCGGGTTATCATCAACTCCGGGTACATGAAGATGATATTCCCAAGACGGCCTTTCGCACAAGGTATGGTCACTTTGAATTCACCGTAATGCCCTTTGGGTTGACTAATGCACCGGCGGTGTTCATGGACTTGATGAACCGGGTGTGTCAACCATACTTAGACAAGTCTGTCATTGTGTTCATTGATGACATCCTTGTATACTCGAAGACGAAGGAGGAGCATGTTGAGCACTTGCATGAGGTGCTTGAACTACTAAGGAAAGAGAAGTTGTATGCAAAATTCTCCAAGTGTGAGTTTTGGTTGGAAGAGGTCCACTTTCTTGGTCACGTAGTGAGCAAGGATGGTATTCATGTGGACCCAAGCAAGATTGAAGCGGTCAAGAATTGGAGAAGACCCGAAACGCCATCCAAGATCCGCCAATTCCTTGGATTGGCGGGTTACTATAGAAGATTTATTGAAAATTTCTCCCGTATTGCACAACCACTCACTCTCTTGACTCAAAAGGAGAGAAATTTTGAATGGGGCGAAAGACAAGAAAACGCCTTCCAAACTCTTAAAGATATGCTATGTTATACTCCTATTTTGACGCTACCGAATGGAATTGAAGATTTTGTTGTTTATTGTGATGCCTCGGGACAAGGGTTGGGTTGTGTTCTTATGCAAAGGGGTAAAGTCATTGCTTATGCCTCTCGTTAATTGAACGTGAATGAGAAGAACTACCCGACACATGATTTGGAATTGGGAGCGGTTGTGTTTGCTTTGAAGTGTTGGAGGCATTATCTCTATGGCACCAAATGTGTGATTTATACCGATCACAAAAGTCTCCAACACATTTTCAACGAAAGTGAATTGAATATGAGGCAAAGGCGTTGGTTAGAACTATTTAGTGATTATGATTGTGACATCCGTTATCACCCGGGCAAGGCAAATGTGGTAGCCGATGCCTTGAGCCGAAAGGAGAGAGTGAAACCAAGACGGACTAGGGCTATGAGCCTCACGGTAGGGCCAAATATTCGTGATCGGATCATTGAAGCCCAAATTCAAGCCACCCTACCGGAAAACTTTGGAAACGAGAACCTAGATGGCATGGAACAACAATTTGACCGAAAGAATGATAATGGGCTATACTTGGTTGAAAGACTTTGGGTTCCTATTTTCGGTAACTTAAGAACACTTATTATGAATGAAGCTCACCTATCGCCTTATTCGGTCCATCCCGGGTCGGATAAGATGTACTTTGATTTGAAAAACTTGTATTGGTGGCCGGGCATGAAGCGTGATGTGGCTAAGTATGTGAGTTAGTGTCTTACTTGCTTACAAGTCAAGGCCGATCACAAGAAGCCACCCGGATTGTTGGTGCAATCGGTGATGCCCGAATGGAAGTGGGAACATATTTCGATGGACTTCATCACTAAACTACCAAAGACGAGAAGCGGTCGTGACACGATTTGGGTGATAGTAGATCGGTTAACGAAGTCGGCTCACTTTTTAGCCATTCGTGAAACCGATAAATTTGACACTTTGGCTCGTTTGTACATCAAGGAAATAATATCTAAACATGGAGTGCCAATTTCTATCATTTCGGATAGAGATGCCCGTTTCAAATCAAACTTTTGGGAAGCCTTTCAAAAAGCCATGGGTACTCGACTTGACATGAGCACGGCGTTTCACCCTCAAACGGATGGGCAAACTGAGAGAACCATTCAAACACTTGAAGATATGTTGAGGGCTTGTGCGATTGATTTCGGTGGAAGTTGGGAAGACCATTTGCCGCTAGTTGAGTTTTCATACAACAATAGTTATCATGCTACCATTCAAATGGCGCCCTTTAAAGCATTGTATGGTAGGATATGTCGTTCTCCTCTATCTTGGGCGGAAATTGGAGAGAGTCAACTTATCGGGCCAGAAATTGTGATTGAAACGACTAAGGTAATATCTCAAATTAAGGAGAAGTTGCAACTGGCCTGTGAACGTCAAAAGAAGTATGCCGATGTGAGGCGGAGACCGTTGGAGTTTGAAATTGGTGATTATGTACTTTTGAAAGTGTCACCTTGGAAAGGTGTTGTACGTTTTGTGAAGCGGGGAAAACTTACGCCAAGGTATATTGGTCCTTTCAAGATTCTTGAGCGGGTTGGAAAGGTTGCCTACCGATTAGAATTACCACAAGAGCTTAGCGGTGTGCATGATGTGTTTCATATTTGCAACCTACGCAAGTGTTTGGCGGACCCTACACATCATGTGCCCATGGACGAAATTAGGGTGGATTCGAACCTAAATTTTGTTGAAGAACCGGTAGAGATCTTGGGTCGTCAAGAAAAGAAACTCAAGAAGAAGCGCTATACTATTGTGAAGGTAAGATGGAACGCTAGACGTGGAGCCGAGTTCACTTGGGAGCGAGAGGACCACATGAAAACTAAATATCCGCATTTGTTTAATAATTAGTGTTTTGTTGAATGTCGGGACGAAATTCTTTCAACGGGGGAATAATGTAACATCCGGGAATTTTGACCCGTTGACTTTATGTGTAATTTGACTAACAATCTTGTTGAATGAAATAATTGGGTTCATTTTGTGATTATATGACTATGTGGTATGTTAGTCGGGTCGATAGTGGGTTTAATCGGCGTTTAATAGTATAATCATTTATAATTTGGCTTGAGAAGAGAATCGGGTCGGCCCGTGGGTAGTCCACGACCCACCAGCCACCCATGACCCTTTTCTCCCCTCCCTTATCCTTTCCTTCACCATTCTTTCCCTATCTATCTATCTTTCTCTATTTGCTCTGAAGTAAAAGAACCATCTCTTGTTCTTCACCATTTCTTGCATCAAATTAGTGTTGGAAC
>CM067168.1:29520507-29591627 GCA_034093135.1 Erigeron breviscapus
GTTCCTAACGAAGATTATCTTCGTTAGTACTAAATACCATCAACATCTATGCTTAGTTATTTTCCAAGTACTTTATGTACAAGAAACCTAACATATATTATGTTTGTACTTGTATGATATACATAACAAACATCATATATAAACATATAAATAACACCAAAACATGTAATCAATCATTACTAAAACACGAAGTCCATAATCTATCAATTACATATAAATGAATAAGACATAATCAAATCTAAGTTGCTGTTGTCACATCAACATGCATCAACAAACTCCCCCTTGACAGCAGCATCTTCGATTTCTTCAGTCTTCAAAAATCTTCATCATCCATCAAATAATAATCGTTTGCTATTTGCATGGATATTTTCATGTAAGCAGACTTGGAGAATCTTACGATATCGATCTTCTTCATTCTTCCAAAATGGTAAAAATGAGCATTCAGTATCGTATAATTTTCTCTGATCATTTCTTGAGAAGTTCACCAACTGCATTGGATCATACATCCTTCTCAACAATATCTTCTTCTTTGAGTCTGCATACATCTTAACTTCACCAGAATTTCGATCAATCTGTATCATCTGTATCATCTGTATCATCTGTATCATCTGTATCATCTGTATCATCTGTATCATCTGTATCATCTGTATCATCTGTATCATCTGTATCATCTGTATCATCTGTATCATCTGTATCATCTGTATCATCTGTATCATCTGTATCATCTGTATCATCTGTATCATCTGTATCATCTGTATCATCTGTATCATCTGTATCATCTGTATCATCTGTATCATCTGTATCATCTGTATCATCTGTATCATCTGTATCATCTGTATCATCTGTATCATCTGTATCATCTGTATCATCTGTATCATCTGTATCATCTGTATCATCTGTATCATCTGTATCATCTGTATCATCTGTATCATCTGTATCATCTGTATCATCTGTATCATCTGTATCATCTGTATCATCTGTATCATCTGTATCATCTGTATCATCTGTATCATCTGTATCATCTGTATCATCTGTATCATCTGTATCATCTGTATCATCTGTATCATCTGTATCATCTGTATCATCTGTATCATCTGTATCATCTGTATCATCTGTATCATCTGTATCATCTGTATCATCTGTATCATCTGTATCATCTGTATCATCTGTATCATCTGTATCATCTGTATCATCTGTATCATCTGTATCATCTGTATCATCTGTATCATCTGTATCATCTGTATCATCTGTATCATCTGTATCATCTGTATCATCTGTATCATCTGTATCATCTGTATCATCTGTATCATCTGTATCATCTGTATCATCTGTATCATCTGTATCATCTGTATCATCTGTATCATCTGTATCATCTGTATCATCTGTATCATCTGTATCATCTGTATCATCTGTATCATCTGTATCATCTGTATCATCTGTATCATCTGTATCATCTGTATCATCTGTATCATCTGTATCATCTGTATCATCTGTATCATCTGTATCATCTGTATCATCTGTATCATCTGTATCATCTGTATCATCTGTATCATCTGTATCATCTGTATCATCTGTATCATCTGTATCATCTGTATCATCTGTATCATCTGTATCATCTGTATCATCTGTATCATCTGTATCATCTGTATCATCTGTATCATCTGTATCATCTGTATCATCTGTATCATCTGTATCATCTGTATCATCTGTATCATCTGTATCATCTGTATCATCTGTATCATCTGTATCATCTGTATCATCTGTATCATCTGTATCATCTGTATCATCTGTATCATCTGTATCATCTGTATCATCTGTATCATCTGTATCATCTGTATCATCTGTATCATCTGTATCATCTGTATCATCTGTATCATCTGTATCATCTGTATCATCTGTATCATCTGTATCATCTGTATCATCTGTATCATCTGTATCATCTGTATCATCTGTATCATCTGTATCATCTGTATCATCTGTATCATCTGTATCATCTGTATCATCTGTATCATCTGTATCATCTGTATCATCTGTATCATCTGTATCATCTGTATCATCTGTATCATCTGTATCATCTGTATCATCTGTATCATCTGTATCATCTGTATCATCTGTATCATCTGTATCATCTGTATCATCTGTATCATCTGTATCATCTGTATCATCTGTATCATCTGTATCATCTGTATCATCTGTATCATCTGTATCATCTGTATCATCTAAGGTTTCTTGTGAATATATTTATATCTGGTTCAGGAACAAACTCACCCTCCTCAAGTTCATCACCATCGAAGAGTAATTCTGTATCATCTGTATCATCTATTAAGATTACACAAAATGAACACCGGAATACAATGAATAATCATGATAATAATAATAAAGATGAAATATAATTGCATTGAAATAAGATAAATTACATTCACATGTCGTAAACTTATTACATGCAACCTAATATACACTTTATCAATCTTTATCAAAATCATAAGTTGAATCAGAATTCAGAATCAGAATCAGATTCCAAGGCTGTTTGCCTTTGAATCTGTAATTCTTTTCCTCTTTCAGTTTCTGCTTCTTGCTGTTTATCTAATAAGTTATCAAATACAGAATGAAAAGCATTTTCTTCGGTATTACAGTCATGTCCAAATTTTGCCTTAACTTCACGCTTTAATCGTTCAGTTTCAGCATCAACTTGATCATCACTTAAATAATCAACCGATTTCGAAGAATTACCTGAATCAAGTGCTTCAATAACTTCAGCCTCTCGAGGAGCACTTGAACCACCCGCACCAGAAGTACCAGTCTGGGTAGTATCTCTTTCTGTCTCCCCCTGAGTCTCAACCCCTTTTCCTTTGTCAGAAACTGGGCGAGAATCACTCCTATTACCAGCATCATCATCATCATCATCATCATCATCATCATCTGACGTCTTGGCTGAACTGCTGATAATCTGCAGACTTCTTCAGGAACATCTCCCCCTTGATTCTTGACCCAGTTGATCAAAAAGGTCAAAGTACCTCGAACAGTCGTAAGATCAGACTCTAACGTATCAACACGAGCCTGAAGAACATCTATACGCCTAACTAGGGAGTAATCTGAAGGAATAGGAGGAAAAGTAGGCAATCTGGGCAATATTGATCTGGCAGGAGGCAAAAGTGGACGTAATGGTACACTGCCAGCAACAGTAGGAACTGGTGCTGTTGCGACAACAGGAATATCAGCAGCAGCGGCAGATACTGAAGTAGCCTCAGAAATTCGTGCACGCTTAGCTCTACGATAAGTGAGAGGAGCATCCAGTGTCCTCTTCGGTCCAACATTACTTGTACCTTCATGTAATGGACTTGATGCTATATCTCTAAGTTCCAATTGTTCTTGATAATCAGATACAACTTCTTGTTCAGCACCAACATTCTCATCCAGATTAACTTCTTCTTGAACAGATTGATTCGTTTCAGAAAGAACCGGTGAAGAATGACATGCCTTACTCCGACGCTCTCGGCGTAAAGCACCAGGTACATCTTCTCGAGAAAAGTGATATGAATTATCACTTCCTGAAGCAGCAGGTACATCATGAGCCATCTTCGTTCGATGCTCATTACCAGAATCAGCAGCGACACTATCATATTCATCTGTGTCTGCTTCAACTACATCATCATCACCATCATTCCCACTATCAGAATCATCAGAATCACCATCCGAACTATCATCTGAACTCTCTTCATCCTCATGATCAGAATTGTCTTCATCATCCACCAACATATCATTCTCAAAGCGAGATCGATAATTTGGATTAATCAAATGACCAAACAATGGTGGATTATTTAGACCAGCTACATTTCGAGTATTGGCATCTAAATCAGCAAATATACGTAAAGGCCAAGCATGTGGTACATAACGAGGACCTTGATCAAATACCAAATTCGGACAAAAATGTCTAACTATCGCCACAACAAAACGAGGATATAATAGAAACCTATTCTTCGCCTTGGCATTGATTTGATCAACAAACGCATGATAGAAGTATGTTGAAAACGGATAAGGTCGATTATAGACCAAAGCAACCATCTGCGAAGAAATCTGAGCAGAAAGCTGATCAAATCCAGCCTTACGATTGCTCAGACTTACTAACAACACGTAAGCAAGGTATCTCCAACGTCCTTGAAATCCACTCTTATCAAAAGGAAGCTTTATTTGACCAACATATCCCATTCTTTGAAAACACCGACGAATAAGGTCAAAATCAAAAGCTAATTCTACTGCGTCGTCTGATTCTTCACCCAAATGTAGAATTTCACGAAGTATCGCAGCATTAAAATCAAAAGTGATTCCTTCGACAGTTGCTCTAACAAAGCTACGACCATTAACCATGACCTGATGAGCAGTCCTCCAGAAGTCATCGATATACTGCCTCACCAATCTAGGTGAATCACAGAATGCAAAAGAAAGCCTAGAACGAGCAATAAAATCAAACATTTCATGATAGCGTTCACAATTATGTTGATCTGGATCCAGATTTAAAGCCAGATTGTGCTTCTTAAAGAACTGACGTGGAGCAAGAGCCATTGCTGCAAAACAGATCATAATTTAAAAAACAATTATAGGATTAGCACAAGAAATGAATAGCAGTCTTAGATGAACTTAATCAATAATCTCATAAGTTGGAACTGTACGAAATTAGTCTTTAAGTTCGTAAGTTAAGAATGTACGAAGATAGATCTTAAGTTCGTTAGTTAGGAATGAACGAAGATAGATCTTAAGTTCGTTAGTTAGGAATGAACGAAGATAGCTTAGAAGCATTACTAAGTTCGTTTGTCACAAAAACTCCTAAGTTCGTTAGTTGAAGAACGAAGATAGCTTAGAAGCATTACTAAGTTCGTTTGTCACAAAAACTCCTAAGTTCGTTAGTTGAAGGAAAAGTCTAAGTTCGTAAATTCTGTTTGAGAACCTAAGTTCGTAGAGATAAACGAAGTCTAAGTTCGTAGAGATAAACGAAGTCTAAGTTCGTAGCCATTCTGAACGACAGTCTGTTTCAAAATCAAATATTTGATTCTTAAAACATTGATGAACACTTGATTTGCCCAAAATTAATTACAAAAACATTTGTAACACTTAAAAGAAGCATAACCCATTTCAATTTTACAAACGAATTAAGGATTCAATGGATTAACATTAAAAACGAATTAAGGATTCAATGGATTAACATTAAAAACGAAATTAAACCCTAAAAAAAATATATATCAAAACCGAATGAGTTCATGTAAAAATTGGGCAAAAACAAGAATCGAGAATTGGGGATTTATGAATGACGATGCTCAATAATATACCTGAATCACTTATTTCAACAATAATCGAGACAACAAGTAGAGAATCAAATGAAATCAAGTGATTTAATTGATGAAAATATGGGGGTTTATTCAGCTTAAGTTCGTTTATCTTTAAGGAATGAACTAAGATAGCTTAGAAGCATTACTAAGTTTGTTTGTCACAAAAACTCCTATGTTCGTTAGTTAGAATGAACTAAGATAGCTTAGAAGCATTACTAAGTTTGTTTGTCACAAAAACTCCTATGTTCGTTAGTTAGAAGAACTAAGATAGCTTAGAAGCATTACTAAGTTTGTTTGTCACAAAAACTCCTATGTTCGTTAGTTAGAAGAACTAAGATAGCTTAGAAGCATTACTAAGTTTGTTTGTCACAAAAACTCCTATGTTCGTTAGTTAGAAGAACTAAGATAGCTTAGAAGCATTACTAAGTTTGTTTGTCACAAAAACTCCTATGTTCGTTAGTTAGAAGAACTAAGATAGCTTAGAAGCATTACTAAGTTTGTTTGTCACAAAAACTCCTATGTTCGTTAGTTAGAATGAACTAAGATAGCTTAGAAGCATTACTAAGTTTGTTTGTCACAAAAACTCCTATGTTCGTTAGTTAGAAGAACTAAGATAGCTTAGAAGCATTACTAAGTTTGTTTGTCACAAAAACTCCTATGTTCGTTAGTTGAATGAACTAAGATAGCTTAGAAGCATTACTAAGTTTGTTTGTCACAAAAACTCCTATGTTCGTTAGTTAGAATGAACTAAGATAGCTTAGAAGCATTACTAAGTTTGTTTGTCACAAAAACTCCTATGTTCGTTAGTTAGAATGAACTAAGATAGCTTAGAAGCATTACTAAGTTTGTTTGTCACAAAAACTCCTATGTTCGTTAGTTAGAAGAACTAAGATAGCTTAGAAGCATTACTAAGTTTGTTTGTCACAAAAACTCCTATGTTCGTTAGTTAGAATGAACTAAGATAGCTTAGAAGCATTACTAAGTTTGTTTGTCACAAAAACTCCTATGTTCGTTAGTTAGAAGAACTAAGATAGCTTAGAAGCATTACTAAGTTTGTTTGTCACAAAAACTCCTATGTTCGTTAGTTAGAAGAACTAAGATAGCTTAGAAGCATTACTAAGTTTGTTTGTCACAAAAACTCCTAAGTTCGTTAGTTAGGAATGAACGAAGATAGACTTTAAATTCGTTGGATAACAATAAACGAAAATAGATGAGACGAAGTTAACATTATCTTCGTAAGAACAAATTTGTACTTAGAAAATTTTCCAGATTTTTCATCACTAACTCTCCACGATGCGACCCTTTGACCTAATCCTGTACATAGCAACAACTCGTTAAAAGCAACTTGTTCATGCCTTGTACCAAAAAGTACCACCATCTAAAATCATCATCATAATGTAAGTATTTTACAAACAATTAAGGATTCAATGGATTAACATTAAAAACGATCAAACCCTAAAAATCACCAAGTTATTAATTAAATTCATAACTTGTAAACACTGAAACTTGTGATAATTCAAATAACATTGACTTGTCACATAAGATTTAAAAGATCATTTTCTAAACTTAAACAAATTAATGTCCATATCAGAAAATCTTCTTTTGAACTAAACACATAACCTCATCAAGAATTCAAATGAATGAATTCAGCAAAACATATACTCAACAGAATTTAAGTAGAATCTCTCGTGCAATAAGAACTTAAAAAAAAAAAAAAAAAAAAAAAAAAAAAAAAAAAAAAAAAAAAAAAAAAAAAAAAAAAAAAAAAAAAAAAAAAAAAAAAAAAAAAAAAAAAAAAAAAAAAAAAAAAAAAAAAAAAAAAAAAAAAAAAAAAAAAAAAAAAAAAAAAAAAAAAAAAAAAAAAAAAAAAAAAAAAAAAAAAAAAAAAAAAAAAAAAAAAAAAAAAAAAAAAAAAAAAAAAAAAAAAAAAAAAAAAAAAAAAAAAAAAAAAAAAAAAAAAAAAAAAAAAAAAAAAAAAAAAAAAAAAAAAAAAAAAAAAAAAAAAAAAAAAAAAAAAAAAAAAAAAAAAAAAAAAAAAAAAAAAAAAAAAAAAAAAAAAAAAAAAAAAAAAAAAAAAAAAAAAAAAAAAAAAAAAAAAAAAAAAAAAAAAAAAAAAAAAAAAAAAAAAAAAAAAAAAAAAAAAAAAAAAAAAAAAAAAAAAAAAAAAAAAAAAAAAAAAAAAAAAAAAAAAAAAAAAAAAAAAAAAAAAAAAAAAAAAAAAAAAAAAAAAAAAAAAAAAAAAAAAAAAAAAAAAAAAAAAAAAAAAAAAAAAAAAAAAAAAAAAAAAAAAAAAAAAAAAAAAAAAAAAAAAAAAAAAAAAAAAAAAAAAAAAAAAAAAAAAAAAAAAAAAAAAAAAAAAAAAAAAAAAAAAAAAAAAAAAAAAAAAAAAAAAAAAAAAAAAAAAAAAAAAAAAAAAAAAAAAAAAAAAAAAAAAAAAAAAAAAAAAAAAAAAAAAAAAAAAAAAAAAAAAAAAAAAAAAAAAAAAAAAAAAAAAAAAAAAAAAAAAAAAAAAAAAAAAAAAAAAAAAAAAAAAAAAAAAAAAAAAAAAAAAAAAAAAAAAAAAAAAAAAAAAAAAAAAAAAAAAAAAAAAAAAAAAAAAAAAAAAAAAAAAAAAAAAAAAAAAAAAAAAAAAAAAAAAAAAAAAAAAAAAAAAAAAAAAAAAAAAAAAAAAAAAAAAAAAAAAAAAAAAAAAAAAAAAAAAAAAAAAAAAAAAAAAAAAAAAAAAAAAAAAAAAAAAAAAAAAAAAAAAAAAAAAAAAAAAAAAAAAAAAAAAAAAAAAAAAAAAAAAAAAAAAAAAAAAAAAAAAAAAAAAAAAAAAAAAAAAAAAAAAAAAAAAAAAAAAAAAAAAAAAAAAAAAAAAAAAAAAAAAAAAAAAAAAAAAAAAAAAAAAAAAAAAAAAAAAAAAAAAAAAAAAAAAAAAAAAAAAAAAAAAAAAAAAAAAAAAAAAAAAAAAAATAAAAATAAAAAAAAATTACAGAATAATAAACTAGTCTATACACAATAGTTATCTTAATTTATTCATTATTTACATGTGACTAGGGTACTGCTGATCAGATCAGATTAGCATTTACATAAGCCTACCTGCGAGAAATAATTCTCTTATTATTAGTTATGAACAGTGATCCAAAAACGATTACCAATATGTTTGTCCTCTTAAACACTCGGTACTTCCAGTCTCCTTTTGGTTTGTGGCACTTTCGTATTACTTGAGCCAAGGACAGTCACCATGTAACCTAGTAAGTTACTCATGCCACAATTTTAGTTTGCGAACTTATGTGCCCCATATTCAGATACACTCACTTTTTTTTTTTTTTTTTTTTTTTTTTTTTTTTTTTTTTTTTTTTTTTTTTTTTTTTTTTTTTTTTTTTTTTTTTTTTTTTTTTTTTTTTTTTTTTTTTTTTTTTTTTTTTTTTTTTTTTTTTTTTTTTTTTTTTTTTTTTTTTTTTTTTTTTTTTTTTTTTTTTTTTTTTTTTTTTTTTTTTTTTTTTTTTTTTTTTTTTTTTTTTTTTTTTTTTTTTTTTTTTTTTTTTTTTTTTTTTTTTTTTTTTTTTTTTTTTTTTTTTTTTTTTTTTTTTTTTTTTTTTTTTTTTTTTTTTTTTTTTTTTTTTTTTTTTTTTTTTTTTTTTTTTTTTTTTTTTTTTTTTTTTTTTTTTTTTTTTTTTTTTTTTTTTTTTTTTTTTTTTTTTTTTTTTTTTTTTTTTTTTTTTTTTTTTTTTTTTTTTTTTTTTTTTTTTTTTTTTTTTTTTTTTTTTTTTTTTTTTTTTTTTTTTTTTTTTTTTTTTTTTTTTTTTTTTTTTTTTTTTTTTTTTTTTTTTTTTTTTTTTTTTTTTTTTTTTTTTTTTTTTTTTTTTTTTTTTTTTTTTTTTTTTTTTTTTTTTTTTTTTTTTTTTTTTTTTTTTTTTTTTTTTTTTTTTTTTTTTTTTTTTTTTTTTTTTTTTTTTTTTTTTTTTTTTTTTTTTTTTTTTTTTTTTTTTTTTTTTTTTTTTTTTTTTTTTTTTTTATTTATTATATTTTTGGATTTTTTTTTTTTTATTTTTTTTTTTTTTTTTTTTTTTTTTTTTTTTTTGTATTTTTCTGACACTAGATATATACAGACTTATACTAAGACAACTCTTTTTGTATTTTTCTGACACTAGATATATACAGACTTATACTAAGACAACTCTTTTTGTATTTTTATGACACTAGATATATACAGACTTATACTAAGACAACTCTTTTTGTATTTTTCTGACACTAGATATATACAGACTTATACTAAGACAACTCTTTTTGTATTTTTCTGACACTAGATATATACAGACTTATACTAAGACAACTCTTTTTGTATTTTTCTGACACTAGATATATACAGACTTATACTAAGACAACTCTTTTTGTGTTTTTATGACTCTATATATACGACTTATACTAAGACAATGTTTTTGTATTTTTCTGACACTAGATATATACAGACTTATACTAAGACAACTCTTTTTGTATTTTTATGACACTAGATATATACAGACTTATACTAAGACAACTCTTTTTGTATTTTTATGACACTAGATATATACAGACTTATACTAAGACAACTCTTTTTGTATTTTTCTGACACTAGATATATACAGACTTATACTAAGACAACTCTTTTTGTGTTTTTATGACTCTATATATACGACTTATACTAAGACAATGTTTTTGTATTTTTCTGACACTAGATATATACAGACTTATACTAAGACAACTCTTTTTGTATTTTTATGACACTAGATATATACAGACTTATACTAAGACAACTCTTTTTGTATTTTTATGACACTAGATATATACAGACTTATACTAAGACAACTCTTTTTGTATTTTTCTGACACTAGATATATACAGACTTATACTAAGACAACTCTTTTTGTGTTTTTATGACTCTATATATACGACTTATACTAAGACAATGTTTTTGTATTTTTCTGACACTAGATATATACAGACTTATACTAAGACAACTCTTTTTGTATTTTTATGACTCTATATATGTACGACTTATACTTAGATCTTTTTGTATTTTTCTGACACTAGATATATACAGACTTATACTAAGACAACTCTTTTTGTATTTTTGACTCTATCTATGTACGACTTAAACTACTAAGACACGAAAAGAGGTGAAGACACCATCATAATCAAAGTCATTAGCAGGACCAATGTGTACAGCAGGTTTATGACTGACAATTACCACATTTGTACCAAAATTTACTTTACCAGTTTTCTGATTGTACACACGCCGAATTGGTGTACTAGGTACATAACCTAAAAAGAAACCCTCCTCTGATTTAGGATCAAATTTACCCTGAGGAAGTACCGTAAGAAAAGTACAAGGAACACCAAATGGCTCAACATTTTGCAAATTGGGCTTTTTGTTGTGCAAAAGTTCATAACAAGTTTTCTTGAACCGTTTAACTGTTAAAACCCGATTTAAAATGTGACAAGCTGTATTCACTGCCTCCCCCCAGAAAGTAACAGGAAGCCCTGAATCAGCAAGCATCGTCCTGGCTGTTTCTATCAAAGTCCTGTTTTTCCTCTCAGCTACTCCATTCTGCTGTGGCTCATACGGTGCACTAAATTGATGTTGAATACCCTTGGTCAAGCAAAAAACCGTAAGAGTATTGTTCTTGAACTCAGTGCCATTGTCACTCCTGATTCTCTTAACTTTAACTTCATGGACATTCTCAACTTGTCTAACAAAATCCATAAACCGGTTTGCAGTCTCGTCCTTTGTCTTCAAGAAAAATACCCATGAGTACCTTGAGTAATCATCAGTGATCACCAAACAGTAGAACATCCCTCCAATGTTTCTTGCGTTCACAGGACCAAAGAGATCCATATGAAGTAGTTCGAATGGTTTGGATATAGTGTTGTGCACCTTTGATTTATGAGGATTCTTGTGTTGCTTTCCTTTCAAACATGGTACACATTTATCTTCCATCCCAAACTTCTTAACTGGAACACCATCAACTAATCCAAGATTAACAAGTTCATTCATCTTCCGAAAGTTGATATGTCCCATTCTTCGATGCCAGAGGAGAGATTCAGACCCATTTGCTTTGCTCAACAAACAGAGGGGCTCCGTTGGATTATCAACACCTAAAACTAAGCCATAGATGTCTCTCTTCCTAGGAGCTCTGAGCATAATCCATTCTTCTGGAATAACGAAACCCGGCTTCAAGATGAATGCCTCCTTTTCTGTGAAATGAACATTGTTGCCCTTGTCACAGATCTGTGAGACACTCATTAGATTATGAGTAAGTTGTTCCACATAGTTTACTCTTTCTAGAGTAAGTTGTCCATTGACGACATCTCCCTGACCGGTGATGTTGCCGCCCTTGGATCCAGCAAAACAAACATACGACCCATTTATACCAGTAAAATTGGACAAGAGTTTCCTGTCCCCTGTCATGTGCCTGGAGCATCCACTGTCAAGGTACCATAAATGGATTGGTTTCCTAGAAACTCCCTGCACATAAAATGAGAGAAATTAGTTTTCATTGGGGACCCAAACCTTCTGAGGTTTGGGTCGTCCCTTCTCATCCCTTAGAATCAGTTCAGTCCAATACCCATTGCTAGAAGCCGTGGGTAGAACATGATTCTCATCTCGTCTTCTCACAGGAGAAGACTTCTGACCTCTCGTCGGAGAAGATCTAGGAGAATGAGGGCCATAAGAAGATCGAACACTCGAATGAATTTGGTCATAGAATGAATTTTAACTTTTAGGAACAGAACGATCAGGTCGTGGAGGTGTTTGAAAATGATTTGAAATCCTATGAGCATTTCCTGATGAACCTTTCAGTGGAGATTCACGTCGTTGAGGTATAGTAAACAGTTTTGGAGAAGATTGAACTTTAGCCTCATAAACCTGTTTATTATTACCCAACCCCCTTTTTCCTTCTGAAGTGGAAGCCTTTGAAGGAGAACCTGATCTTCGAGGTCTATTTGGACATACACTATAAACATGACCCTTTTCATGACAAGCAAAGCAAGAGAGGACCTTGAACTTTTTGTTTGTATCTACCTTTTTATTGGTACCTACAGATTCATTATTAGCACTAGTGTCCACTGACTTACTTGTTTTTCTTTGATTTTCCTTTTCAGGGTCTTGTTTAGTTGGTGAAATCCTAGACTTCCTAGCACCATCTTTCTCATGTCTATCTTTACTTGAAGATTTCTTAAGTGCAGGCATTAAGATGTGCTTTAAAACCTTAGTTGCTTCTTCATTAACGGCTAAGTTATCTTCAGATTTTCTAATCCTAGACTGCTTAGGTAATGGAGTGAGACGTTGCTGACTTAATTTCTTCATATCCTCAATAGCAACATCCCAGACTTTATCAATCCTCTTAGGGTCAATAGATTCTAATGGGAATTCTAACTCAGTATAGACCCTATTACTCTTATGAAGTGTAAAGTGTACAATACTGTCTTTCTGTCCATAAGAAGTAGACTGATTTAAAGCAACACCTTTCAATTTCTCTTCCTTGTTAGGTTGAGAAGAAACTCCTTTAGACTCTTTTGTTCCCTCAGGCAATTTTGCCTCGGAAATTGAGTCTTTTGGTTTACCATCTACAACACTAGGTTGAAGAAGGATTTCAGGAATATTAGGTTCAACAGGAGTATAGTTATTATTGAAAGGAGGAGGCACATCTTTATAAGAAGTCTTAGCAGTTTCAAGACTCTTAGAGGAAGAATTCTCAAACTTTTTCATATGCATCAAAAGCTCAGAATGTCTAGCAGAATCAGATTTAGCCTTAAATTCCAAGATTTCTATCCTAGCATCAGCAAGTTCCTTTTCTACGGTAGCACACTTTCTAACTAACAAGGAATAAGCTTCACTACTTACTCTTTCTATAGCCACAGAATGATTGACTTTATCTTTCATTGCTCTAATGTCAGATTCTAAGGATCTAATCTTTTCTTTGAAAAATTTTTCCTTATCATTTACAGTTAGACCCTTTTTAATTAATTTATCTCTTTCATCATGAGCAGTATTGACAACAGATTCTAATTTCTTAATTTGTTCATTCTTTTGTTCAAGTTCATCAAACATGCGATTAACAATTTTGCAAACATGAACAATAGTATGTAAAGAATAAGATACCTGTTGGTCTGCCTCTTTGCAATCTGCCAAGTAAGCAACAAAGTCATCCACAGTCATGCCAGCCGGAATCTCGAAATCTTGCATCTGCTCCTCAATAGTCTTTTCACTCTTTTCTGTGGCAGAATCATCTTTAACCTCAGCTGCTTTCACCTCTTCAGTAGCTTTCACTTCATCAAGGTTCTTGACTTCTTCTAACTCATTGTCAGATTCGGAATCAGTATCATATACACCAGCAGCAACAGATTCCACATTCGAACTTTTAGTATTTTCATACAATTGCTCTTCACTGTGGTAGACTGTAGTGTCCATGAAATCATCTGGAGAATCAACTATTTGAGCCATATCATCAAGAATTTCGGCCAAATAAGCGTTATTGTTCTCATCATGAGGAAGATTCCAAACATAAGAACCATCTGGTTGAACAGCTACTATAGCCTTGTCATTTCCAGTGACATTTGCAATAGGATCATCAGTTAACAAAAGAGCTCTAGTAGGATTTTGATTGAACGGACGATTACCACCTCTATCTTGACGTGCAGGAGTAACATTTGCCTCTTTCTTAGGACGTTGACATTCTCTGGCAAAATGTCCAAAACCTTCGCAGTTATAGCATTTCACCTTTGACTTGTCAAATCCTTGAGTACCTCCTGTAAGCTGTCTTCCTGTTCTATTCATAAACTTTTGTACTCTCCTGGTGATCATTGCCAATTGCCATTTCAGATCCATTTCTTCAACATCATCTGGATCTATCTGATCGTAATCTTCATCAATAAGTGATGGATCTGTGATTCTTCCTGCAACAAAAGCTTCATGTGCAACACACATTGCAGCAAATACATTCATCCTACCCTCAGCTGATTTCATATTCATAGGCATGGATTTGTAACCCGCAGAAGAAGATGAAATGTTTCCGAATTTCATATTTCCAGTCTTTGCACCGTCATTAGCCCTTTTAATTAATTTATCTCTTTCATCATGAGCAGTATTGACAACAGATTCTAATTTCTTAATTTGTTCATTCTTTTGTTCAAGTTCATCAAACATGCGATTAACAATTTTGCAAACATGAACAATAGTATGTAAAGAATAAGATACCTGTTGGTCTGCCTCTTTGCAATCTGCCAAGTAAGCAACAAAGTCATCCACAGTCATGCCAGCCGGAATCTCGAAATCTTGCATCTGCTCCTCAATAGTCTTTTCACTCTTTTCTGTGGCAGAATCATCTTTAACCTCAGCTGCTTTCACCTCTTCAGTAGCTTTCACTTCATCAAGGTTCTTGACTTCTTCTAACTCATTGTCAGATTCGGAATCAGTATCATATACACCAGCAGCAACAGATTCCACATTCGAACTTTTAGTATTTTCATACAATTGCTCTTCACTGTGGTAGACTGTAGTGTCCATGAAATCATCTGGAGAATCAACTATTTGAGCCATATCATCAAGAATTTCGGCCAAATAAGCGTTATTGTTCTCATCATGAGGAAGATTCCAAACATAAGAACCATCTGGTTGAACAGCTACTATAGCCTTGTCATTTCCAGTGACATTTGCAATAGGATCATCAGTTAACAAAAGAGCTCTAGTAGGATTTTGATTGAACGGACGATTACCACCTCTATCTTGACGTGCAGGAGTAACATTTGCCTCTTTCTTAGGACGTTGACATTCTCTGGCAAAATGTCCAAAACCTTCGCAGTTATAGCATTTCACCTTTGACTTGTCAAATCCTTGAGTACCTCCTGTAAGCTGTCTTCCTGTTCTATTCATAAACTTTTGTACTCTCCTGGTGATCATTGCCAATTGCCATTTCAGATCCATTTCTTCAACATCATCTGGATCTATCTGATCGTAATCTTCATCAATAAGTGATGGATCTGTGATTCTTCCTGCAACAAAAGCTTCATGTGCAACACACATTGCAGCAAATACATTCATCCTACCCTCAGCTGATTTCATATTCATAGGCATGGATTTGTAACCCGCAGAAGAAGATGAAATGTTTCCGAATTTCATATTTCCAGTCTTTGCACCGTCATTAGCCCTTTTACCCCTGTTACCAGCATCAGTAGCCATGAATCCGGAAGAATCATCTCCATCCATTTGTGCACCACAATTGTCTGTCTCACCAGTAGTACCAACTCCAGAAAAGAAAGCATTAACATCAGCTGTTGGATTTTTCATAGTGGCATGATAGAGAGATGGATCTTGTGTGAAGTTGTCTTGAAGATCTTTTGCCTTATCCTTCATTTCTCTGTTTCTTAGAGTGGATATAACTCCATCTATTCGAAGAGAAGCATAATCAGCTCTTTCTTGTAATCCATGACGAAATTCTCTGTAAGCTTTCGGCAAACCATCCAAGAATTTATCCACTATCTCAGTAGGAGTGTATCTAAGGTCAAAATAAGCTAATTCAGCAAGAAGATGTTGATATCTCAGTATAAGATCCTCAACTAGTTCATTCTTTGTAGCATTGAAGCAATCAAATTGTTTCTTAAGCATTTTAATTCTATTTTGCTTCAATAATGGATCACCTTCACAATGAGCTTCAATAGCATCGAACAATTGCTTTGAAGTCTTTTATTCTTGTTTAGGAAATAAGTGCACCAACTCTTGAGGAATGCACATACGAAGTGTGGAAAGAGTCTTTACTTCAATGGCGTAGTTAGCCTTTTCTTCGCCCGTTAATTCTCCCACCTTGTATGTAGAAGTAACTCCATTCACAGTAAGAGTGGGCCATTCATAACCTTCAGTGATCATGAGCCACATGTTCAAGTCTTCTCGTTGAATGAAATCTTCAAATCGACCTCTCCACGCCCAAAAGTCAGCTAATGAGACTAACTTTGGTGGATGAATTTAGAACGAAATTAAGTTAACTTCGTTTGCTAACTTTGTTTCGCTAAGTTCGTAAGGTAAACGAACTTAACAACAGAAAGGTGTTCGGGAGGCTATTTTTGAGAAAATGACAATCAAACAAACGATCTCAACCCTTCGATAAGATATCAAATGGCTCTGATACCACTTGTGAGTCCCTCGATAGCCACTGATCGCTCTCGAGATCGT
This sequence comes from Erigeron breviscapus, assembly GCA_034093135.1. Lineage (NCBI taxonomy): Eukaryota > Viridiplantae > Streptophyta > Magnoliopsida > Asterales > Asteraceae > Erigeron > Erigeron breviscapus. Next base: position 29,537,017 of record CM067168.1, read on the forward strand.
CTATTGTTATGTCGTGAGTGCGGAATCCTCACGAGATAACTAGTTTGATTAGTTATCGTGTATATTGCTAATTATCTCAATATAATCAGCCTTATGTGATCTATCTTCGTTTTCTATAGCTTAGAAACGAACTTAGTCGCCTTTGGTGTGTGTGATATCAACTGGAATTTTTCAATTTAGGTTTTCCAATCGTTTATATATGTTCACGATCGATATTGGGCCTGCTGGGCTTTGTTCTTACAAACTTAGAAGCCCAGTCCATAAAACGAAGATTATCTTCGTTAGTTCCTAACGAAGATTATCTTCGTTAGTTCCTAACGAAGATTATCTTCGTTAGTTCCTAACGAAGATTATCTTCGTTAGTTCCTAACGAAGATTATCTTCGTTAGTTCCTAACGAAGATTATCTTCGTTAGTTCCTAACGAAGATTATCTTCGTTAGTTCTAAAAGTTATCTTCGTTAGATAAATCTGAACGAAGATAAGTTAAGTTCGTAGACTAACTTCGTTTGAAGAAGGTTCAAAATGAAAATGAAGATAACTTCGTTTTCTATCTTCGTTAGATGAAATTTAGAACGAAATTAAGTTAACTTCGTTTGCTAACTTTGTTTCGCTAAGTTCGTAAGGTAAACGAACTTAACAACAGAAAGGTGTTCGGGAGGCTATTTTTGAGAAAATGACAATCAAACAAACGATCTCAACCCTTCGATAAGATATCAAATGGCTCTGATACCACTTGTGAGTCCCTCGATAGCCACTGATCGCTCTCGAGATCGTCTATTGTTATGTCGTGAGTGCGGAATCCTCACGAGATAACTAGTTTGATTAGTTATCGTGTATATTGCTAATTATCTCAATATAATCAGCCTTATGTGATCTATCTTCGTTTTCTATAGCTTAGAAACGAACTTAGTCGCCTTTGGTGTGTGTGATATCAACTGGAATTTTTCAATTTAGGTTTTCCAATCGTTTATATATGTTCACGATCGATATTGGGCCTGCTGGGCTTTGTTCTTACAAACTTAGAAGCCCAGTCCATAAAACGAAGATTATCTTCGTTAGTTCCTAACGAAGATTATCTTCGTTAGTTCCTAACGAAGATTATCTTCGTTAGTACTAAATACCATCAACATCTATGCTTAGTTATTTTCCAAGTACTTTATGTACAAGAAACCTAACATATATTATGTTTGTACTTGTATGATATACATAACAAACATCATATATAAACATATAAATAACACCAAAACATGTAATCAATCATTACTAAAACACGAAGTCCATAATCTATCAATTACATATAAATGAATAAGACATAATCAAATCTAAGTTGCTGTTGTCACATCAACATGCATCAACACTTGCTTGCTGTTAACCCGAGCCTCGGACTTTGTGAATCAAGGATTCATCGACCTCCTCTTTTACATTATGCTTAGGATCGATTTGCCATCATCTGGATGTTATTTTGTAACTTTGATGGTTATTTGCTCCTTATGTAATTTGGTACTTGTTTATCGTTCTGTAAGGATTCACTGAATCCTTTATTTGCATTTAGTTCATGTTCTACATTAATTCCACCTTGTGCTATATGATTTCCGTGATATTTCGAGCCTCGGCTTGGGGTGTTACATTACGGTGGTCCATCGTCGTCGTTAAGGAAAGACAAAGTCAATCCAACTGAGCATACCGTTTGAACTTTGCGCGTGTAGTGGTTAGTTACTCCACCCGGATACACTCATACATAACTATGCCACGGGGAGGTATCTAGATTCCCACACTACGTGACCACGTGCACACTAGCTCCGAAGAACTAGCATGGGTTAAGCTTAACACAAGACTTTACATATGCTCGAGACTTCTTTATTATATTAGTTTAGGCTACACTTTCACCTAAACTAACCACGTGTATCTTTCTTTACTTTTTATTAGCTTAGGCTACACTTTCACCTAAACTAATCACATCCATCTTTCTTTAGTTTAGGGCCCTTAATCGTGCACGTGTCATGGCAAACCTATAGAAGTCTAGTGACTAGGTGTTCAAGCCATGCAATCAATCATAAGACATATATGCATCAACATATCGTTATCGCATATTAACATCACATCATCATATCATAAAAGATTCATGTCAACGTATCATGATAGCATCGTATCATCATGTCATATAAGCATCATATCATCTTAAAGTGATAGCAACGTATCGTCATATCATTTCATAAGCATAACATCATAACAATGCGTCATCATATCATTTCATAAGCATAGCATCATAACAATGCGTCATCATGTCATATATCGCATCATAGCATCATACCATCATGTCATATAAGCATCATATCATCTTAAAGTGATAGCAACGTATCGTCATATCATTTCATAAGCATAGCGTCATAACAATGCGTCATCATATCATTTCATAAGCATAGCATCATAACAATGCGTCATCATGTCATATATCGCATCATAGCATCTTATCGTATTAACAACTTATACCTTTCAGTTTATCATTTCCCTTATTTCATCATAACATCATTTTATAACATAAACATATCATCATTTCATCGTAGCATGCATAAGCTTACCGTTCATCATCAATGGTAACGTAATCATTCCCATAGTAACCTCCCATTCATTCCCGAATACATATAAACATACAAACATTCATTTGGGGAAGTTAACTTATGAAAACCTTATATTTTGTTGTCCCTCATGTGGTAAAAGATGTTATCTTACCTGGGTACAGCTAAACAATGAGTTACGTAGGTCTTACAGTGCTTGCTAAGTGCTCTCGACAACCTAGAACGAGTATAAGATTGACATATAAGCTAAACGAAATGTTTTGTGAAATCTGGGCATGTGGTGCGCCGCACCTGCCAAGTGGTGCGTCGCACCAACCCTTCAGAAATTTTAGATCACCTATAGGTGCGCCGCACCTACCCTTTGGTGCGTCGCATATCGGGCTTCTTAAGAAAATCAAATTCCCAAAACTGGGCTATGGTGCGCCGCACCACTCCCTTGGTGCACCGCACCTGGGGTGCAGACCAGCAACTCAATTTTCAACTTGTTCCAAACGATACCCATTTGATCTCAAACCCTTAGCCCGACCTGGGGACATAAAATTGACCTTTTTTAATGATACTTTTGATGACTCAAATCAATCAATTGATCCTTTAATCCTTTACCACATGAATCAACCATTCAATCAACCGAATAACATGAAATCGGTAAACGTTTAATCAAATAACCCAACCCAAACCCCATGGCCTGGATTGAAACTCAACTAAGACTCATAAGATCAGATTTCAAAGATAATATTACCTATATTACTTGTAGATGACTTAGAGGATCCAAGATCTAAACAAAACTTGATCAAATCGGCCCGAAACAATTGGATCTTGAGAGAAACTTGCTTGGAAGAGGGAAGGGGGCTGCTTGGGGGTTTTTCTCACACACTCCAGATCTGGAGAATGACAATTAGGGTAGCCTAATTGTCATACAACCCCTGGCCATCCTTAATAAATTCCATCTTAAGCCCCTCGACTCTTTAAACGTTACTTTGTTGGCTTAACTTTCTCACCGGAACACTTAACGACTTAACGAGCAGTTAACTTTCATGACTTTCGTTTAATTACTTTCATTTAACATACTTTAATCATATTATATTAAACGCATAAGCATTTAATCACATAATCCCATTTAGGGCACATAAACTTAACGAACCTAACGTTGACTAACGGTCAAGTCAATAAGTCAAACTCGAAAAGTTTGGGATGTTACAAAATTCAAAATTTTAAGTGTCATATATAAGTAGATACAAGGAGATTATGCATACAATTTTGTGTATGATAAAAAAAAAGTTTTAGACACATATCTTGTCCCAAACTTTCATAACACATACACAATTCCATTCAAAAATATCAAATGTCATGCCTATAGAAGTCGAGAAACATGTATATTCAAGTTGGGATTACAATAGAAATTATAAAAATAGAGGACTGAAGTAACCGTTTATAGGTGCCGGAAGAAACGACCTAGTGATTCTCCCCTGAGCACACTATGGTTTTGCGTATCCTCCAGATGCTTGCGTAAAGTTCTCAAGAATACGGGAAAAGTAGAATGGAAAGAAAATTCTAGAGCCTCCTTTGTCGTACCCATGAAAAGCAAATCATCTTTGCCCATCGGGACGTGGGTCTCATGATTATTGATATCCTTGACTCGATCACTGATCTCCAAGTACTGTTCCAGAAAGTTCCTAATGAATCTTAGAAGTTCAAGAGGAGTATTTTTATAAAAAGAAGCCACGAGTTTAGGAGCCGCGGATTGAGGAGCCATGGACGTAGGAGTAGCGGATGTAGGAGCCGCGGATTTAGAAACCTTAGGAGAAAAATTAGGATGCACGTAAACCCTGTCAAGGATCTTGCTGGCCTAATCCCCATCATATTACTCTAACATGTTACCACTCACGTGACCATCCAGGGTACCACTACCCGCACTACCCGCCTTCTTTAGCTTCTCTACATATCCACAATCATTATTAATAAATGCAATTCTTGTGTATTGAGGCCAAAGCTCGGTATCCGCTAATGCAAGTTCAAGAGAAATCCTGCAATGCGTTAAATTTATATTATTAGTAAAATTCATTGAAATGCAATAAAAACAGGTATATGATCATACTTGTCCATTATCAACAACTCAGCCAACTTGCATGCACCCCCAGCTCATGCGTACATTCCATCACGGTCGATTTTATCTTTGAATGATGACTCTGGGTAGGGTCTTTCGTTCTCAACCCTTGTCGGGTTTTGTGGTAAAAAACTCAATTAATCTCCCAATGTCAATTCTGTTCTTCTCTATAACCATTAAACAAAAATAAAATATACATATCTTAACTTAAAGTAACACAAGCAGAAATATTAAAGTATGAATTTCCAATCTACAAACACAAAAGTTCTTATGCTTGGAAAGTTACAATGTGTTAAAGTAACATATTATTGTAATGTGTCGATTCTTAAACAATTCATCAGAATTTATAGAATCAATTTCCAATCAATGACCCGTGTTTTCATACGGGTCATATGACTAGTATTAAAGTAACACAAACAGAAATATTAAAGTAAGTATGATCATATACCTGTTTTTATTGAATTTCAATGAATTTTACTAATAATATAAATTTAACGCATTGCAGGATTTCTCTTGAACTTGCATTAGCGGATACCGAGCTTTGGCCTCAATACACAAGAATTTCATTTTTTAATGATGCTTGTGGATATGCGGAGAAGCTAAAGAAGGCGGGTAGTTCTACCCTCGATGGTTACGTGAGTGGTAAAATGTCAGAGTATTATGATGGGTATTGGGCCCGCAAGATCCCTGATAGGGTTTACGTGGGTCCTAATTTTCCTCCTAAGGCTTCTAAATCCGCGACTTCAAAATCTGTGGCTCCTACATCCGCGACTCCTCAATCCGTAACTCCTAAACCCTTGGCTTCTTCTTATAAAAGTACTCCTCTAGAACTTCTAACATTCATTAGGAACTTTCTGGCACACCACTTGGAGATTAGTGATCGAGTCAAGGATATCAATAATCATGAGACCCACGTCCCGATGGGCAAAGATGATTTGCTTTTCATGGGTACGACAAAAGAGGCTCTAGAATTTTCTTTCCACTCTACTTTTCCCGTATTCTTGGGAACTTTACGCAAGCATATGGAGGATACGCAAAACCATAGTGTGCTCAAGGGAGAATCACTAGGTCGTTTCTTCCAGCACCTATAAACGGTTACTTGATTCTTGTATTTTTATAATTTCTATTGTAATCCCAACTTGAATATACATGTTTCTAGACTTCTATGGGCATGACATTTGATATTTTTGAATGGAATTGTGTATGTTTTATGAAAGTTTGGGACAAGATATGTGTCTAAAACCTTTTTTTATCATACACAAAATTGTATGCATAATCTCCTTGTATCTACTTATATATTGTTTTGGTCAAAAATTTACATAAGATAATCTACGTTGAAGACCTAGATTAATTATGTAACTAAACTTTCGTTCGTGAGGTTGTGTGCTTAAAGATCTTGAAAGGTCAGTATACTGAGATGTTAAAATAATTGCGAAAATGTAACGTATTTGCTAAATATTGAATAATCACGTAAAATAATGCTAAAATGAATGTTTTTATCAAGATAAGACTGTAAAAGTAAAGATCTACTTGTAAAACTTAACAAATGAACAAATAGAGTGTCAAGATCTTGAATAAATAACGTTAAAATGTGATAATACTTAAGAATTCGTTGAGAAACAGTATAAAAGCATGAAATATGACTAATTAAAGTACTTGAACGTAAATAAAAAGATTACTTTGTAAAAGTTGATCAAAAGTAAGCAAAATGTAAAGATATGAGCGATAATCGTAAGAAAAACGATATATAAAATATAAATAAAGTAAAATGCATAAAAGGAATAAGAACACCGTGATTTGTTGACGAGGAAAAGCCCTTAATCCTTCTGGATTGCCGGCATAAAAACCCCGGGAGGAAGCAATCGTCCCTCCGTGCTACTTTTATTATTATAAATCGAAGTTAATTACAATTCGAGAGCCCAAGTGATTGATCTAAGTGTTACAATGATGAAAAGTGTCAAGGTGTAATGTGTTTACAGAAGAAAATAGAGAGAAATAAGTGTTTTTCCTGAGATAAAACGGAGTCCTCTAGCCTAACAATCACTTGCCCCTTTTATAGAGAAAATATCCAACTAACTATCCTAAAAATCTGGGATCTTGAGCTAGAAATCAGGGATCTTGAGCAGTTTCTTCTCTTTGACTTGACGGCTGGGTAAAATGGACGTTGTAGAGCCATTTCCACACGTTTTCAACCATAAATTCCGACTTTGGGGGCAAGTCTTCCATTTTACCTGTTCCTGTACTACTAAGTCAAAGTAATAACGGTCAGATATCTTAGAGCCCCAAGATCTTGGACAAGGAAGATCTTGGACCACGAAGATCTTGGAGGTGAAAATCTCAGGCATAACATATATGACACTTGAAATTTTGAATTTGGAACCGGATTTAGTTGTTGAAACATGTGGCATTACGAATAACACGTTTATATGTGACTTCGGTAGCGTCTGGCCAATGTAGAAATGGAAGATCTCCCAAGAAGACAAGATGGTGGTTCCATTAGGATCTAGTATATAACGAGTTATGCGTAAAAGTTTGTAAAACATAGTCCCACGTACTTTTTGATGTGGTTCTCTTTCCTTTCTTTTACTTTCAATACTTATCCCAAAAAGTGGTAAAACTTAAATTTGCTCCATTATAAGACAGTAAGTCTCATGTACTTGTATAGTGGTAAGCATTTCCTAATGCAAGCTCAAAAAGTTCTACACCATTATATGTTTGTTTTCCTTGAGTTTTTGGAATGACATAATTTACACCATAAACATAATGGACACCGAAAAACTCAAACTTTTGCCATTTATCGGCCAGTGTTGGCCATCCGGTGTTTCATTCTGATCCCAGTGGGCCTTTTCCACTACATTTAGTTCTGTTTTGCACATTTTAACCATTTCAATCGTTTAAATAGTTGTGAAATAGTTAATTAAACATGCCTCAAAAATAGTTTACATCCTCTCAAGTTTGGTTTATTTTGAATCAAAGCACTCTACAACAAGCCTGTATAGTGATCAATGGATCACTCGATTGGCAAGTTTTCTACTTCATTGCTCAATGAATCAAACAACACACTTGATAAGTACCGCTCCCCAAAGCTTGGTGAGAAAACAGAGAGAATTTTGAGAATGCATAATTTCATTAACCTCAAAATAAAGCCATAAGTGGGCTTAAATACAATGAAAAATAAACTAATTACAAGCTAAGTCTAACAATTATTAGCTAATGATAAAAAGGACCCTACAGTATACATATAATATACAAACATATCTCTACACCCCCCCTCAAGATGGAGGATGGGATTTTGACATCCCCAGCTTGGATAACAACTGTTGAAACTGGTTTGAAGGCAAAATCTTAGTAAGAACATCAGCCAGTTGATTTTGTGTTGGTAGGTAGCTGAGCTCGGGTAGTCCCTCCATAACTTTATCTCTTGTAAAGTGACAATCAAGCTCAATGTGTTTCGTACGCTCATAAAAAATAGGATTCTTCTCAATGTGAAGAGCAGACTGGTTATCACAATGAAGAGTGTCTGGTTTTAAATTTGTGACACCCAATTCTTCAATAAATGAACCAACCATGTAAGTTCAGCAGCAACATTGGCAATAGCACGATATTCAGCCTCTAAAGAAGAACGAGAAATGGTAGACTGCATTTTAGACTACCAACTAATTGGAGAACCTCCGAATAGGATAACATAGCCTGTCACGGAACGAAGAGAAATGGGGCATGCTGCCCAACCGGAATCTGAGTAAGCATGAAGACTCAGGTTCGCTGAACTGTTCAGTAAAATACCTTGACCTCTAGTGCCTTTTAAGTATCTTAGCAAATGATGAACACCGTCTAGGTGAATCTGTTGTGGATTTTGCACGAACTGACTTAAAGTCTGAACTGCAAAAGCTAAGTCTGGACATGTGTGGTCAAAAAACTAAGCTTACTTATCAATGATCGATAAGTAAACTGGTCTTTTAGATAAGGGCTACAAGGGTCTGAAAACTTCATATTTTGAGGAAGAGGTGTAACAACAAGTTTTGTATCCAAGAACCTGTTTCAGCGAGCAATTCTTGGGTAAACTTCCTTTGAGTCAGAATGATCCCATCGTTAGAATAATGAACCTCCAATCCCAGAAAATAACTGAGAAAACCCAAGTCTTTTATGGTGAACTGTTGATGTAGAAAAGTCTTAAGTTGAGAAACAGAAGTAGGATCTGAACCAGTAACCAATATGTCATCAACATATATTGCGAGAATAGTCATTTGACCATCAACGGTCTTGAGAAAAAGACTATAATCATTCTTAGACTGTGTGAAACCTTGATCGTGAAGTGCAGTGAAAAGTTTCTGAAACCATTGTCGACTGACTTGTTTGAAACCATAGAGAGACTTTCGAAGTCGACAAACCTTGTTATCAGGATTAGGAATACCAAGAGGCATTTTCATATAAACCTCTTCAAAAAGATCACCATGAAGAAAAGCATTGTTGACATCCATCTGATGTATTTTCCAGTGCTTAGAAGCAGCAATAGCAAGAATACTGTGAACAGTTGCCATTTTGACAACGGGAGAGAAAGTATCAAAATAATCAACGGCCTCGCGTTGATGATTTCCTTGAATGACCAATCTGCCTTTGAAACGTTCCAATGAACCATCAAATTTGAGCTTAACCTTGTAAGCCTAACGATTAACCAATGCTTTCTTGTTGGGAGGAAGATCACACACTTCCCAAATGCCATTAGCTTGAAGAACATCAACTTCTTTATTCATTGCTTGAACCCAATCAGGATCTTTAGAAGCCTCGTTATAAGATCTAGTGTTAGGTCCAGATTTACTGGACTCGCTCAAGACTTGAAGACTGGAAAGTCTTTGAAGACTTGTCCAGAATAATATTTACCAGACTTGAATACTGGAGCGACCCTGAAGATTTGTCCAGAAATAATGGAAGACCAGTGAGCAAAATACTTGTATAGGAAAATCTGGAGACATCCTCCAGATTAGCTCACTGGACTTCACCCCAGTCCAGATCTATTCTACTGAAGACATTCTCGCTGAAGTCAAAGACTGAAGTCAGAATAAAGAAGACTGACAAATGGCAGAGTCCACTAGAAGTCTTACCAGATCTACGACTGGAGGAATTGTCAGTGTTCTAGACCTTACAAGTCTGAACACTGATTACGAGGAATTGACTTTTTGCCTTTACACACTTTTCAAAGAACATTCCACTTGTCTTTACAAAAGTGCTTACGTGTGTAAAGGTGGTTGGTTAAAAGGATTATTGTCATATTGATGTGACTTTATCCTTGTACCTTAACCAATGCATTTAATGACCTTGTTGGTTCATTAAATGCATACAACCATATTTGTACGGCACAAATTCACTGATGAATTTGTTTGCCTATAAATACAAAGTCATTTCCTTGTTAAAATTACATTTAGCATTAAAGGTGAATTTGTCTAAATACTCCCGATCATAACATGGATACTTCACAACTTTAAGTATCTCGACCAAAAGAGTTATTTGGCAAATATAGATCATTTGTAATTCATATGTTGTTAGGATACTTACATATTTATATTATCTTGATTCCGCACAACCTTGTATTTTATTTAACATCATAAATAAAATACACTTGAAAAATATTACATTGTGTTCCACCTTTATTTTATTGCTTTTAGTCTTGTATTACTTTGTTTATATACTTGCATTTATATTCAAGTAATACTAGTCCAATCTAGTGCTTATTAGACTTGTTGTATTTTACACTTTGGGTTAAACCATCTAGAGAGTTTGGGACTCACAATTGGTATCAGAGCAGAAGGCTAAACAAACTTGCCTAGATCTGCTTCTTTGATGGCCACCCCAGAAAATACACAAGGAGGTTTTAATCATGGTCCTGATCCTAATATTAATGATCAAAACAATGAACCACCACTTGTTAATAACACTAATCCACCACCTCCTCCTCCTACTCCTGCTTCTCCACATGTGCATGTGCACTATTCAATCAATCATGTTCCTACATTCAGTGGGAATAGCGATGAATTTGGTACGTGGAAGGCTAGGATGATATTGCATATCACTGGTATTGAGAGAAACATGATGAAAATCTTAAATGAAGGACCTTATGTCCCCACATCACCTCTCAATGCTCTTCTTGACCCAACTGGATCTAGAAGAGGTAGGGAAAAGAGGGAGGAACATTGGTCTGAAGAAGAGAGGAGATTGGTAAATCTAGATACCCTTCTCAAAAACATGATCCTCGGGGTTGTTCCAGAAACCCTAATTCCCACACTAGTTCTTTTTCCCAGTGCTAAAACCATGTGGGATGAACTGGTGAACCAGTTTGAAGGAGGAGATGACACCATTGTCACCAGAAAAGTCTCCTTAAACAAGAGGTATGAGTCATTTTTTGCTCAGCCCAATGAGTCTCTCACTGGTACTTACACCAGATTTATGAGTATCATTAACCAGTTGAGAGGACTGGGGGTTGAGAAAGACAAGGATATACTTCTGGAGAAATTTTGTGATATTTTACCCACCAAATGGTCTCACATGATCCTGGTCTTACGACAAGGTAAAACTCTGCACCCTCACACTCTGTCAACTCTGTATGGAGCTTTCAGATACACTGAGGAAAATCAAGCTCAGAGAGTTGTGGCAGAACAAGATGCCTATAACCATGCCTCCAGTAGTCCTATTGTGGTTAGTCATACTGAACCACAAGGTACAGCACTAATATCTTCTGAGAATGTATTTTCTATGAAGAAGATGGTGTCTGAACTCATGGAATCTGGAGAATCTAGTCAAATCTCTCAGACTGTGATGAGTCTGAAAATGATGACCTGCTTGCTATGATTGCTAAAATGTTTAACCGTTTCAAAGCAAGAGCAAATAGGCCACCTGGACAATTTGCATCCAGTTCTTCTACTGATAAGACCAATCTGACATGCTTTAAGTGTGGCAGAAAAGGTCATTTCATGAAAGATTGCAAGTCCAGACAGTTTTCATCCTAGCCTGGTCCATTACTTCAAATAAAAAGCCTGATGATAGCTATAAATCTAAATACAAAAAGCTTAAGGCTCAAATTGCTCTCATGGCACAACAAATGGAAAATAATAATAAGTGCATGATTGCAAAAACTGAAGAGAAATGGGTTCCTTCTGATGATTCATCTGCTGATGAAGAAGAAGAAAGAGATTGCTGTTACATGGCTCTGGTAGACGAAGAGCACCTGGTGAAGGAAGATGTCACATCTTGAAGATGGGTGGACATTGTTATTAAAAAGGTTAGTGATTATGATACTGAAACTGACCATGAATTAAAAATGGACATTGCTGAAGCTCTTAATTCTGATTTAATATTTGTTGAAACTGCTAGATCGGACTGTGTAAATGGTCTAGAAATAGATTTTTCTGAAATTACTGTTTTAAAATCAAAATTAAAAGAACTTCAAGACATTGAACTGGCATTTCAAGCCCAGGTTCTGGTAACTGAACAACTGATTCAAGAAAAACAAGATCTTGAAGTCATTTTAGAGAAAGAAAAACTGGTGATTAAATCATGGCTTGAAACCAGAAAGCCATATGATGCTGGAGTAAATTAATTTCCCACTCAAAAACGTGCTTATTTAGATGGAAATACTCATGTTGCATCATTAATACCAGTAATTGATCGGTTACCAGAGGGATTCAGGCCCATTACCATTTATGATGAGCCTGTAACTCCCAAGGCCAATATTTTCCCAGTTCAATCCCCAGAGGTTAAAACTGGAGCATTCCAGATGACTGCTCCAGTTAAAGAGGTCAATTGGAATAAACCTTTGCCTCAGACTGCTTCTAAAGAACCCAGGTTCAAAAGAAGAAGACCAGTTCCCTACCGAAGCCTCGAGTCCAGTCAACTGGAAAGGCTCAGGTGTCATCTGATGAAAATATTTGTCAAGGTTAGAGAGCCAGTTTCAATTACTGACTCGTCAATTTCAAAGTTTTAATGCAAGATTAAACTTTATTGAGGGTACTTCATCTGGCCCTAGACAAAATACCAAACCTTTTTCCAAGAAAGATAAATATATTTCTCCAGTTGAGAAAAAGAAAAAGGTTTCAAAACTATCAATCCCAGTGGTCTTTTCAACTAAGACTACTGTTGAAGAAAGTGAACTCAACCAGATACCCCCAGGGACCTATAAGGGAGGGTCCAGTGAACCCATCAGTCGATGGGTTCCTAAATCTAATTGATATATCTGGTGGATGTTGATGCGTGAAATCGAGTTTGTAAAATTTATAAATAAGTACCCACTAAAAACCGACTACTACACACTTTCAGGCAGTGGACCTGATCGCATATAGTATAGTAAGTAGTAAGTCCGAGATCGTTCGCGGGGATTGGTTTTGAAATAATTGTTTACTAAAGTGGTTTTAGAATAAGGATGGAACCGTAGCCAAATCGCTACCTCACTTTGACAATTTGAAATTAAAGAAATTTAAATAACAAGACAATTGAAAGTAAAGAAAGTTCAAACAATATAAATAAAGATCATCCACTTCGAATTCACTTGACTTCAGTTATGATTGCACATGTTAAAGATCAAACTATTTAGAGTTGACAAGATAATCGTGAAAGGATAAAAATGCTCGCGTGGTACCACCAACCGCTCGCAAATCACCCCAACACCTAAGTTGCTAGTTGAATTACCCAAGCCGGTACCACCAATGCCTAGAAAATCTCCCCAACACTTAGTTTGCTTGATTATCCAATTACCAATTATGCCTATGTGAATGAAAACGTGGTACCACCAACCGTTTCTAAACACGTTTACCAATTAATTCCTATTATAGATTTGACATTCACCGTCATACCATGACCCGGTGACAAACGACCATAGATAATCGAATTGCAACGATAAACATATTCACCTAGTACCACTAACGATGAACACATACACCATCAACATCAAAAGAATAAATCACAAGGAATTAATTGATAAAGATCACGACACAACGATAATTTAATCAACTCTTGAATTAAAATATTGCAATCATATCATTCGTCGAGTTTCATCAAAGTGGATGATTGGAAATCTAGCCACTCATGCTAAATTGAAAATAACAAACGAAATAGAAAGAGAACATATTGTACCAATGATTGTTGAATGTAAATTGCAAGACAGAAAATTAGATACGATCTAGATGGGTGTTCTTGAATCTTCAATGAATCCAATGATGAAATCTGAGATGATCCTTCGAAGAATTCGCGGTAGAACAGCTCCTAGAAAGAAAATTTTATCATTGGGAAAATAGGGTTTTTTTTTCTTTTTATACCTCCCAAAAATCTGATGCAAAGAGGCTGTAACCCTGATTTCCCCGAGCACTCACTACGGCGCAGTGAGCATGGTGCGCTCCCACTGCGGCGCAGTGGCAGGTCCCTGGAATTCTGTCCTTATGGTGACTGCGGCGCAGTGGGGTGTGAATACTCCCACTGCGGCGCAGTGGTAATCCACTGGAAATATTTTATTCTTGATCCAATTGCGACTGCGGCGCAGTGGGGCAGCATCCCTCCCACTGCGGCGCAGTGGTAATCCACTGGAAATATTTTATTCTTGATCCAATTGCGACTGCGGCGCAGTGGGGCAGCATCCCTCCCACTGCGGCGCAGTCAAATCTTGCTGAAATCTTTGTTCTTCTTTATCAACATCTCTCGAACACTCGGATCAACATCTTGGCCTAAAATCGTCAGAAAATGTACCAAATGACACACAACCTGCTAAGAACCTGAAAGCACTAACAAACACCATAAACGCGCCAAATGCATACAAAATTGACTCAAAACATATATGGAAAAGGCCAATAATGATGTGGGCGATCTATAAAAATTTGTCACATCAGATGTGCAGGGCAATCGAAAGAAATATATCTGGTATCTTGACAGTGCAGCTGGCAGGACGATGACCGGATGTAAGACCCTACTGGAGGAATTCATCATTTCTGATGGACCCTCCATTACTTTTGGAAATGATGGTTGTGGAAAAACTGAGGGGTATGGTGTTCCGAACAATGGACAAGTCAAATTCAGACGAGTTCCATTTGTGAATGGTTTGAAATATAACCTGATCAGTGTCAGTCAACTGTGTGATGATGGCTATCAAGTTCTATTCAATATTGCTCAGGGCATTGTATTCAACAAGGACTGGAAGGTAGTATTGATTGCTCTCAGAAGAGGGAATGTATATGTGATGGATATGGAAAGCTCTCCTTCAGAGCAGTGTTTCTATACTCAAGCTGATGAAGACACAAACTGGTTATGGCACAAAAGGTTATCCCATTTAAATTTCAAAAATATTAATAAGTTGTCTAGAAAACAACTGGCAGATGGGATACCTTCAGTTTCCTTCAAAAAGGAAAGGCCATGTCCAGGATGTGAGATGGGTAAGCAGAAACGTACCAGTTTCAAGACCAGACAGAATTTCAGCATATCTGAACCTCTTCATATGCTTCATATAGACCTCTTTGGTCCAGTGAATGTTCAGACTCATGCTGGTAAAAGATACACCCTGGTGATCGTAGATGAATTCTCCAGATATTGTTGGGTGATCTTTCTCAGGTCTAAAAATGAAGTTGCTGCTGAAATCATCAGTCTTATCAAGCAAATTGAGCTCAAGTACAGTCAAAAGGTGTGTCAGTTAAGAAGTGACAATGGAACAGAATTCCAGAATGCAACTCTGGAGTCATTCTGTACTAACACTGGCATCTCCCAGAATTTCTCATCAGCCCGCTCTCCAGAACAGAATGGAGTGGTGGAAAGGAAGAATCGAACGCTGATAGAAGCTACCAGGAGTATGCTTGCTGAATCTGGTCTGTCTACCAGTTTCTGGGATGAAGCAATTGCTACTGCTTGCCACACCCAGAACCGGTCAGTGTATGTGAAGCGACACAAAAAGACAGCCTATGAAGTGTTAAGAAATAGAAAACCAAATATTGGTTATTTTCACGTTTTTGGATGTCCAGTGTACATCCTAAACGACTCCAGTCAGTTAGGCAAATTTGATGCCAAAGCTGATGAAGGGTATTTCTTAGGATATTCAGCCATTCGCAAGGCCTTTAGAGTCTATAACAAGAGACTGGAGAAGGTCCATGAGTCAATTCATGTCACATTTGATGAATCAAATGCTCCAATTAATAAAAAGCCAGCCCTTGATACTCCCCCAGCAACTCCAATTGTCTTCTATGAATCTGATCCTATCAACTACAATAAAGATTCAGAAGACACAGTTTCCAGTCATCCTGATCTGGAACCTGTTCAGAAGAAGAAACTCTCCAGTGGTACTCCATTCTATCCTTCAATTATTTTCAAGCTACCCTCTGAAATTATTAATGGATCAGATGTACGTACTACTCCCCCAGTATCAGTATCAGTTGAAAATATACCAGAAATGTCTTCAATTGAAGAATTTCATGATGCAAATCGTGATTTAAATGACTCAGATGAAGATGTTGAATTAGTCTGGCAAGATCCTCCTCCTGAAGCAACACCAGAGGAGACTCAACTGAACTCTTGCACTGATATTGTTGTCAGTAACAATCCTGGTCAATACTCCAGATGGACAAAAGCTCACCCTATCGATCAGATCATAGGTGACTCCAGTCGAGGGGTTCTGACCAGAAGAGCCTCCAGTAATCAATGCTTATATGTCAGTTTCTTATCATTGATAGAACCAAAGAAGATTGACGAGGCTATGGAAGATCCAAGCTGGGTGACTGCTATGCAAGAAGAGCTTCACCAGTTTGAAAGGAACAAGGTTTGGTACCTGGTCCCTTTCCCAGTTGGAAAGAAAGAACCAATTGAACCAGATGGGTCTTCAGGAATAAGGTAGATGAAGATGGCCATGTCATCAGAAACAAGGCCAGACTGGTAGCACAAGGCTACTGCCAGTCAATACTCTAGGTGGACAAAAGCTCATCTTATCGATCAGATCATAGGTGACTCCAGTAGAGGGATTCAGACCAGAAGAGCCTCCAGTAATCAATGCTTATATGTCAGTTTCTTATCACTGATAGAACCAAAGAAGATTGACGAGGCTATGGAAGATCCAAGCTGGGTGACTGCTATGCAAGAAGAGCTTCACCAATTTGAAAGGAACAAGGTTTGGTACCTGGTTCCTTTCCCAGTTGGAAAGAAAGAACCAATTGGAACCAGATGGGTCTTCAGGAATAAGGTAGATGAAGATGGCCATGTCATCAGAAACAAGGCCAGACTAGTAGCACAAGGGTACTGCCAGTCAAATATCGATTTTGATGAATCATTTGCTCCAGTGGCTAGACTTGAAGCGATCAGAATATTTTTAGCATTCGCTGCTCATCATCAGTTCAAGGTCTACCAGATGGACGTGAAAAGTGCATTTTTGAATGGAAAACTTGAAGAAGAAGTTTATGTCAGACAACCACCAGGTTTCGTTGATGAAAAGCATCCACATTGGGTATATCGTCTGGACAAAGCGCTTTATGGCCTCAGACAAGCCCCACGTGCCTGGTATGATACTCTGACTAAACATTTATTAAAAAATGGTTTCAAAAGAGGTGCAATTGACAATACCTTATTTATTCTTCATGAAAAAGGTAATCTGTTAATGGTACAAATTTATGTTGATGATATTATTTTTGGGCTCTACTGATGATAAAATGTGCAAGAAATTTTCGAAAATAATGTCAACTGAATATGAAATGAGTTTGATGGGTGAATTAACGTATTTTCTTGGACTCCAGATTAAACAGACCAAAGATGGTATTTTTATTAATCAGGAAAATATGTTAGAGATCTTTTAAAGAAATATGATATGAACTCTTCACCATCTAAACCCACTCCAATTTCTGCACCATTAACACTGGACTCAGATCCAGATGGTAAACCAGTGAATACCACTGTCTATAGAGGCATGGTTGGTTCACTGATGTATTTAACTGCCAGTAGACCAGATATTATGTTTTCAACATGTTTATGTGCCAGATATCAGTCTAATCCAAAAGAATCTCATATGCTTGCTGTAAATCGCATACTGAAATACCTTAAGGGTGTCCCCAGTTTGGGTCTTTGGTATCCCAAAGGCTCAGGCATGGATCTAATGGGTTATTCAGATTCAGATCATGCAGGTTGTAAGATAGACAGGAAATCCACTACTGGTGGATGTCATTTCCTTGGTGGCAAACTGGTCAGCTGGACCAGTAAGAAGCAAACTTCAGTTTCATTGTCCAATGCTGAAGCTGAATACGTGTCTGCAGCCAGTTGTTGTGCTCAGATACTCTGGATGAAGAACCAGTTGCTTGATTATGGTATTAAGTATTTAAAGACCCCAATCTTTTGTGATAATACCAGTGCCATTGCTATCTCGAACAATCCAGTCATGCACTCTAACACGAAGCACATTGATCTCAGGTATCACTTCATTCGTGATAATATTGTGAAAGGCAATATTGAACTCCATTTTATTCCCACTAACAAACAACTCGCTGACATTTTTACTAAACCACTCGATGTTAAAACTTTTGAATATCTTTTTGGTGAGTTGGGAATGTTAAACCCTTAAATCTGGAACCTTGGTATTGAACGCCTTTGTGTACTATCAGGGATCCTTGATTTAACAGATTTATAAATCTATAACTGCTTAGATATTAAACGCCTTGATGTACTATCTTTGCATTAATAGATTTCTGGATCAACATTCCAGGGGAAGACTGAAAGATATATTTTTGTCCTTAAAAATGTTTTAATTTCAGGGGGAATTTATTAATTTATTTTCTCACTGGACATTTTCCAGAAAATATTACTGGTACCTTGTAAATGTGTCCCTCTCACTAGTAATTAGATAGGTTGAAGTGCATGTTTGAGGTAACTTTTGTCTCCTTGTAAATGTGTCCCTCTCATTTGTCTGTATTAGTTGACGTGCATGTTTGAGGTTACCAGTCTTTTCAAATGGTTTTCACTGGTACTTTACTGGAGTGTCCCTCCAGTGTACCATCAGTACATGCTTCACTGGACTAATCTACCAGTGATACTGGAGTGTCCAGTCAACCTCCAGATGTACTGATATGTCAGTCATAATACTCTTTATACTTGGTCATTGTGCGTGCCACGTATGCAAAATCTTTGAAAAGATATTTATCTTATTATCCTACGTGGCATGTCATTTTTTCAAAGAAATGATGGTATTTTTACCTTGGGAAGACAAAAAGTGCAAGTTGGTGATGTTTGTGGGCTGTAAACCGTCACACATTTATGTGTGATGTGATGTAATTAATGCGGATCTCAGAACCCGATCAAAATTATATTTGATAATTTCAAAATTAACCGTTTGAGTTCCACATTCTCTCTCCTATATAATACCCACTTTCACTTTCATTTGCATTTACTTCGAACATATTTACTCCCAAATTCTTCAAATTCCTTCATTTAATTTTTCATTCAATTTCCAATCATAAATCTCTCTCATATTAAATTCATCAAATCTTCATAAACCCTAATTCTTCAATTTCATCTTCATATCATCAATCTATCAAACAAAATGGCACCAAGACAATCTAATTCACCGAAAAATCTGCTTGCTGCAGAATATGCTCCGGTTGCCAATGTTGTTAAGGCACCCATATCACCTTAGAGGCAAAGGCCATAAGGATAAACATGAACAATTGGATGACTAGACTCACTAGCACCACTCATGCTCCCACCTCTCTTATCGGACGACTGAACGCCTTTTTCCTCAGTTGTCCACTTTATGGTGCACTTACTCTTAATCCGGGTAAAATGTATCATGACTATTTATGTGAGTTTTGGTATACTGCTGTATATGTTGAAAGCACTCAATCCATCAACTATACATTGCAACAAGGCACCAGGGCCTTTACACTCACTGCCGATTCTCTAAGAGATATTCTTCACTTGAATTATCTGTCTGAAAATGAGATGGCAATTACTCTTCCAACTGGTCTAAATTTTAGAGATGTGTGTAGACTAATGGGACACACAGATATACTGGATGAGCATGGCCAGTTATCAAGGAAAGGAACCATTTACATGAGCAAGCTGACAGACTCATGGAGATATTTCTTCACTCATCTGGTTGAGTGTTTAGGTGGCAGTTCTGGAGGGTTGGATCAGATTAATCAAATGCAACTCTAGATTGCCTACTGTCTTTGGTTTGGCTACAGAGTAGACTTTGCTCAGATCTTCTTTGATGATCTGGTTGACCGTCTAAAGGTGAAAGGTAGAAAACCCCATATTCCTTATATTCATTTTCTATCACTTGTATTTTTAAGAGCTCTAGGGTTGCTGAGTATGATTATGATACAAATCATTTCTCTATGAGTGAATATCTGAGGGAATTGAGCTCATTAAAATCAAGAGATGGTGAGGTTGAAATTCCTATCAATATGTTGAACCATTTTAGAAATGATGCACTGGAAGCATCATCAGATGAACGGGAAGTGGCTCCAGGAGGGAACCAGGTTGGTGAGGGACCCTCTGGAGCCCTAAATGTTGAAATTGTGCAACCAGTAACCCAGGTGGCTCCTGAAGTTCAACAGACTGCAAGTACTACTCGACCCAGAACTTCCAGACGCCTTAGAAGGGCTGGAGTTCAGGTAAATCCAGATAGAGCTGAAATGAGCCATCCAGGTGATGTAATGAATGTAGATGGGTCTCCTATTTTTGAGCAGGAAGAGAATGTTGTACAGGATGTTGAGCATGTAGAAAATGTACAGGTTGTTGAGCAGGAGACTGGTGAGCAAGATGCTCGATTAGATTTAAATGTAGAAGTTGGTAATCAGACAGATGATCAGACAGTTGGGATAGCTCCAGATTGGGATGAGGTAGATTCCCCAATGTCTGAAGGTAACATGTTTGATGTGAATATGAATTTCCTGGGTGATGAAGTAGATAATGTTGTCACATCTGTTATTACTTCAGTCACCCAACCACTTACTGAAATGCCACCACCACCAGAATCCATTTTTGCACCACCACCACCACCACCTTCAATTCCACAAACCACTCCATATTTCAATCCTCCCACACTTCAAATTCACAAACACAACCACCACCAATTGAAACTATTCTTAACTTTCCTGAACACCGTGCGCTGGACTCCACTGTAGTAACATCTGAAGTTTTAACTGAAGAGATCCAGGCACAAGTACCTATGGTGACGAGAATGACTTCAACTATTGATCCTCCCAGTGGTCTCTCCACTTCTTCTTCCACCGAGGTCCAAGGCCTTTTAAGTAAGGTGGCGGACCTGGAGAGATCACTCCAGTCTTCATCACAGATTGTTTCTGATTTCAAATCTCTTTTATCGAATAATCTTGCGTCAGAAATGAATGTGTTTGCTGGAAATGAGAAGCTGGTATTTGAAAAATTGAATGAGCTGGTACTGGCCACAAATAACAACTCTGAAAATATCAAAGTGGCAGTCCAGGGCTTAGAAGCAAGGCTGGTTAATTCTGTTCAGACTGCAGTAAAAGCTGAACTTGTTCAACCACTGGCAGGTCTGACAGATGAGGTTCAGAGGTTAACCACCAGGATTAGTTCTTTGGAAATCAGGCCAACTCTTGATCAGGCTGCTGTTGTTAGCACTATCAGTGATGAGTGTGCTCAGAAGTTCAGACATGGCATGTTAAAAGAAATCTGAAGAGATTTCTGGGTCTGTTCTTAGAACAATTCAAGATGGGTTGTTGCCACAGGTGGTGAAAATGATTGAAAATGAAATGCCAAAGCACTTGTCTTCAGAAATTCAAATCATTAAGAAGGAAGTGACTGAGCTAAGGCAGACAGTGAACATTACAACTCCAGTGGCTGGAAGAACTTTTGGTGCTACAGACAGGTATATGCTTGAACAGTTATGGAGTGCCCACAAGTCTCAAACTGGTGGACATTCCAAGGGGAAAAGTCTGAAGTACAGGTTGTCAGGGAAAAGTCTGTTCCAGAAGGTTTGATAAAGAAAAAGAAAGAAGTGGTTGTTAGTGCTATTGAAAAGGCGTTTGGCACTGAAGAAAGTGTGCAACAAGAAAGAGTGACTGGTACTGATGCCAGTGCACAAGAAGCACAGAAGGCACTTGGCACTGAAGCCATTGTGCAGGTTGAAGAGGCTACTGGTACTGATGCCAGTGAGCCCCAATTCGAAGCATTCCCAGATATCATAACTACTCAAGAGTCTGTAAAAAGAAAGAAACATGTGATATCTGGAGGTGAAACTGAAACTGCTGAAGGTTCATCAGAACTCCCTACTGCTGATGATGATACATCGAAAAGACTGGAACAAGAATGCATATTGATAGAAATATTCAAAAAAAATCAAAAGGATGAATTGCTGGCCCACAAAGGGAGATGGCAAACATGGAGACTCTTGATTCTTACAATGCTGGTAGGTTGGCATACATATTGATGTTTATAAAAGAATGAAGGAAGACCCCAGAATTCATCAATGTCTGGATGCATTGGATGATGTCTACATTCATTCCAGGTACTCTGAAGAAGAACAAACGTATGATGCTGTAACGTATGGAGTCAGTGTAGTTGAATTAATCAGGCAGAGAACGGAAGAACTGGTGAACCTCCAGAAGTAAATAAGAAAGAATGCTGGTGCTCTGGAGATAGAGTACAGGAAGAAGATAAAGGGCTTACCAAAACTGACTGCCAAACAGTTAAAGGAAATCAGAGATGCTGATCTGAGCACATTCATTCCTTTGGATACTTCACAAAGAATTGATCGTGAAAAACTCCAGTCTGCCATAGAACAGCAGAAAGTATCCAAGGAAACTGAATACATGATCCAGATGGCAAGGCAGAAAGCCAAGTATGAAGAAAAGTTGAATTTCAGGGCTGATGCCAGAAGGATTATTGGTGCAGAGATTAAGCTTGCTGAAAATCATGAAGGCATGAGCAGGTTTGAAATAAAGTTGACCAGAGAGGGTAACTTTACTGATGAAAGGAAGAGTGCTTCAGTCCAAGCTTTTGGATGGACTGAACTGAAGGAGATAGCCTTAACGTTCAGGGGGAAGACTGATTTGTCGACTGACGTTAAAGCATTTTTGAAGAGGATTGAGAAAGTATGGAAGAGAAAGCAACAGATGGAAGTTGCAATAGGTATGAAGCCACCAGAGTCTGTACCATCCTCACCATCTCCAAAGAGAAAGGCTACTGAAGATGCTCCAGGACAGACATCAAAAAGAAGGGCCTGACTCTTGATATCATTTACTTGTACTTGTATTTATTTTCACAAAATTGTAACTTATTTTCTGTTGATGGTTGTAAATATAGTTGCATATTTTGTTTCACAAAGTAAATGATCAAATTTAGTCTAAGTTAGAATTAAAAGATGAAACTGGAACACTGATGATCTATAAAGTGTTTCCCAGTAACATAAATTTTTAGACTAAGTCAAAACAAGTGTTTTTCAAGCATACAAAAATTGTATAGATATAAGCTTGAAAAACCTTGCATTATTTCTAAATAAATAGGGGGAATTTGTTAGGTCCAGATTTACTGGACTCGCTCCAGACTTGAAGACTGGAAAGTCTCTGAAGACTTGTCCAGAATAATATTTACCAGACTTGAATACTGGAGCGACCCTGAAGATTTTTCCAGAAATAATGGAAGACCAGTGAGCAAAATACTTGTATAGGAAAATCTGGAGACATCCTCCAGATTAGCTCACTGGACTTCACCCCAGTCCAGATCTATCTACTGAAGACATTCTCACTGAAGTCAAAGACTGAAGTCAGAATAAAGAATACTGACAAATGGCGGAGTCCACTGGAAGTCTTACCAGATCTAGACTGGAGGATTGTCAGTGTTCTAGACCTTACAAGTCTGAACACTGATTACGGGGAATTGACTTTTTGCCTTTACACACTTTTCAAAGAACATTCCACTTGTCTTTACAAAAGTACTTACGTGTGTAAAGGTGGTTGGTTAAAAGGATTATTGTCATATTGATGTGACTTTATCCTTGTACATTAACCAATGCATTTAATGGCCTTGTCGGTTCATTAAATGCATGCAACCATATTTGTACGGCACAAATTCACTGGTGAATTTGTTTGCCTATAAATACAAAGTCATTTCCTTGTTAAAATTACTTTTAGCATTAAGGTGAATTTGTCTAAATACTCTCGATCATAACAGGGATACTTCACAACTTTAAGTATCTCGATCAAAAGAGTTATTTGGCAAATATAGATCATTTGTAATTCATAGGTTGTTAGGATACTTACATATTTGTATTATCTTGATTCCGCACAACCTTGTATTTTATTTAACATCATAAATAAAATACACTTGAAAAATATTACATTGTGTTCCACCTTTATTTTATTGCTTTTAGTCTTGTATTACTTTGTTTATATACTTGCATTTATATTCAAGTAATACTAGTCCAATCTAGTGCTTATTAGACTTGTAGTATTTTACACTTTGGGTTAAACCATCTAGAGAGTTTGGGACTCACATCTAGGTTCAGTGAAAGTGCTAGCATGAACAGAAAAGGCTTGATGTGAAACTGGCAAACTGGAAAAAGAAACCAGATTACACCAATGTTTGGGAGTTGTCAATTTAGGACAGACAAAATCTTTCAGATGAGCAGGTTGCACCGGAATTCGCTCAGAGCGACGGGCAGGAACTGGCTCAGCATTAGTTTGGCTAATTGGTGAAGAAGTAACAGGTGTGGAAGCATTTGCGGAATCCAAAGTATTGTGAGCAGGAATGTCTGGAAAAGCATGTGCATAAAGTTCATCTTGTAAAGGGGTATTATGGGGAATTTGTGGTGCAATAGGGGTAGTGTTTCTTGGGACTTATTTGTGAGAAGGGTCCTCAAGTGGTAATGGAAATACAGTTGTATCAAGATGCTTTGGCAAATAGTGAAAAGAAAAATGTTGTTCATGAAAAACAACATCACGACTATAAATGATTTGACGGGTTTTAAGGTCAAGACATTTGTAAGCTTTCTAACCGAAAGGATATCCTAAAAATACACAAGGGATAGAATGAGACTCAAATTTAAGTCTGCCATGTTGAAGGGTGGAAACATAACACAAACACCCAAAGGAACGAATATGATCATACGAAGGAGCTTCATTTATCAACATTTCATAAGGTGTCTTATTTTGAAGGATCGATAAAGGAAATCAGTTTATCAAATATGAAGCAGTTAAAATGCAATCTCCCCAATAAGAAATGGGAAGATTGGCTTGAAAGAAAATCAGTCTTTGATAAACCATGATCAGTTACTAATAGTATAACAGGGACTGATTTTTCTAATTACGCCAGTTACAACAGGTTAGTCCCAGAAAGTGGGGTTACCAACTGAATATCTTGTATGCAACCAACTAGGAGTGAAGATCAGTTTCCAAAATAAAAAATTCAGTTATTAGTTGTATGTGTTGGTACCATGTTATTTTAGTCCTTGATGTATTTATCAGTGACTGAAAATCAGTCATAGATACTATGCTAGTTCAGTTACTAATACATAGATTTAGGGATTGAAAATCAGTCCATAAACATTACTTATAGTCACTAATACCTTTCGTTGTTTTATAGATTATCATACCAAATCAGTCTCTGATGATATGTTTGAAAGTAATTTTCAGTCTCCAAAAGTAGTAAATTAAGGACCGAAAATGTTTAGATTATGGGACTATTAATCAGTCTTTAAATCTTTTCATCAGAAACTGTTGTAAAACTAAAATTCAGTCTATGAAAGAAGCAAACTAAGGACTGATAGTGCCTAGATTTTTGGACTAATAATAAGTTTTTAAAACCGTTTATCAGAGACTGATTAGGTAACGATTTGAAACTAATTTTCTAGTTTCCGAAAGTAGTGAATTAAGGACTGAGTTTGTATAGATCTGGGACTATTAATCAGTGTTTAAAGCCTTTTGTCAAAGACTGATTTGGTATAATAATCTATAAAACAACGAAAGGTATTAGGGACTATAAGTAATGTTTATGGACTGATTTTCAGTCCCTAAATCTATGTATTAGTAACTGAAATAGCATAGTATTTGTGACTGATTTTCACTCACTAATAAATACATTAAAGACTGAAATAACATGGTACCAACACATACAACTAAGGACTGAATTTTTTATTTTGGAGACTAATCTTCACTCCTAGTTGGTTTCATACAACAAGGACTGATATTTAGTTCGTAACCCCACTTTCTGGGACTAACCTGTTGTAACTGACTAGCAACTAGCAAAATTAGTCCCTATTATACTATTAGTAACTGATCATGGTTTATCAAAGACTGATTTTTCAATCTCTAAAAGCCTATCTTTTTGTTGGGATATTTGCACCACTTGCCCGAAAGCACGAATGAATAGGCTTTCTGGTATTAGTCAAATTATATATGTTTGTGTTATAGTTTTAATGACTAATATCATTCATTTGTTTGCATTTTAATTCATAAATCATGTTGAAATAGTTACTTAGTACTTGCATAAGGTTTTGTGTAGGTACTTGGAGAAAATGTGGCCATATGGAGCTAAATCAATGATTCGGTGATCAATATTTGTGATTTGGATGAATACGGATGAAGCGGTTCGAGTCTTGGAATGTTGGATAAGCTAAGCTGTCAGGAAAAGGACCAGAACTGCAAATTTCGAGTGATTCCCGTCAAGAAAAGGATCATAACTGCAATGTTTTAAGTAACGCTTGTCAAAAAAAAGGACTAGAATGGCAACAGTTTTAGTCCCAGAACCTAACGAACGTTAAGTGGGCCATGGCTGCTATTTCTCACGGCTACCTTTCTTTCCAATTTAATGAATTCTCAAATGTGGAGCCCGCCACTCACAAAGCAAAGAGATTTAATTAGCTCAACCAATCAATAAGTGACACGTGACATCATTTCTTCAATTCATTGGATTTCTATGGTATTGTGCTAGATTTTCCAGACGAAAAGATAAGAAACCATAGACTCACCACTCAATTTTTATTGGGGCGTCCTATTTTACACCAAAGGTAACAAAAATGATGATATATGTTAAATATGGATCACTTAATTATTGTTAATTAGATGACAAATGAAGTATGGAACATTTATTTATCAAGAATAACAAAATAAATAACATATATTAAATATGGACCACTTAATTAGCATTAATTTGATGACATATGGAGTATCGCCACAACAAAAGATTTCGACACCCTTCAAAACTTAAACTCTATCCTTTCGCAAACAAACCCCAACACCAATGTATCCATCTCCTACATTGGCGGCCTCACCATTCTCATGAATTTCAATGCATCAACGACGGCTGAAACTTTTCTCTCAGCCAAGAAAGCTTCCTCGAAAAATGGTTCATTACTTTCGAAATATGGGATGGCCAAACCCATGACTATGGCAGGATTGTTACTACAAAAATCTATGGCGTCCCTCTTCGTCTCCGCGACCGCAACACCTTTGACAGAATCGCCCAATCGCTTGGCCTTGGTCAAATTGTATACCATTCCACAGCCTCTGTAAACGATTGGAACTTATCTTTCGATTAGGTCATCATGCTCATTCCTTCCCATCAAAAGATTGATCACCAAGTTTCTGTTAAATGGAAAAAGATATCTTTTACTGCCAGAATTGTCAAAGAAAATGTCGACTGGAGTCCTCCTTTTTTGGATTTTCCGGCAAGCATGAATGACAGAAATGATGCCACCTCGAAAAACCCTCATGACGGAAGCGATGCCACCTCGAAAAACCCAAACAACCCCAAGCAAGATTTCGCTCCCCATATCGAAAACCAAAAAGACTGATCGTTTGAAGACACCATCAATGCTGACACCATAAAACATTTCCATGTTCCCAAAGAAAATAATTACCCCGTTTTTGAAACCCCAAAAATCTCGTGGGCCCCAACACTTTTCAATTCCCCCACCCCCTCCACCTTTTCCATCTTTCAGCCACACAAATCCCAACATTCCCCCAAACGTTCTCTGTAATTCTAGAAAACGTCAACGTCAATCTTCACCCAGAGTCTTCATGCATGCACGAGGCTCTAAAATCACCTTTAAACACCTTCTCTTTCAACAATCAAAACCACCTTTCCCATTTGCCATACTGCCCCACCAAATCTCCCTCGTATCCCCATCCTATCCTTTCGAGAAAACCCTACCCCCATACCTTTTCAATCACTAATTAACGATGATACCTCCACCGTTCACCCTCATCCTCCCCCATCTCCATCATCAGAAATCGACACCTCTAATTAATCCACAAGCCCTGGTCAACTTAAACCAGCACCACCCCGACTCAGTCGCTCGAGACAAAGAAGTGGGAAACACGATGTTCATTGGAGATTGCATCGCAGGATGTGAAAATCTCGTGGAAGAGCAAATCGACCGTGAACAAAACCCAGCCCAATGAATTTCCTAACAATAAATATCCGTGGCATAAAAGGCTCTGGGAAGTCAAGTTGGATTAAACAACTAAAAACTGAGCACCGCATCAACTTCATGTGTATCCCGGAAACTCACAGGCCTGACCATCACAGCCTAAACCCCCAACATCTTTGGGGCTCGATTCGAATTTGTTCCTTCATCTGGCATTGAGGGCCGCTCTGGGGGCCTTCTCTATTTCTCTTTAACAAGCCACCTCAAAACTCCAAACTACCTTATCACTTCAGGCCATCTAAACGGCATCCTCACTCCATGCAATATTCTCAATCTTTATGCTCCCCAAGACCCACAAGCAAAACAACGAGATTTCTGGATCCTTCTTGGCGATTTCAATGAAGTGCGTGAACCATCCGAAAGAAAAAACTCTCTACTCCAGTGCACAAGCTTTTAATGCTTTTATCCATCAATGTGGTTTGCTGGAGTATACCATTACCATGCATGGGAATCTTTACACCTATGTATCTGACAACGGGAAGAAAAAAAGCAAAATCGACAGGGTTCTTGTCTCCCCATCTTTCATGAACGAATGGCCAACAGCAGCTCTCACTTCACTTCCAAGATCCTTATCAGATCACCGCCCTTTAGTCCTAAACACGACAAATCTCGACTTTGGCCCACCCCCCTTCCGGTTTTTTAATTCTTGGCTTTCTAAGCCCGGGATCGATGAAGTCGTTTCAAACAGCCTTCACTCGGGTCCTTTCTTCGGAAGACCTGATCAAATTCTCTTGATGAAACTGAAGGCCCTAAAATTTGCTCTGAAAAAATGGATCCGAGCTCAATCAGCCATCGAAAACCAGCAAATATCAACCCTCACAGATCAAATGGATACCCTCGATGCCATTATTGACCTCCGCAATTTCACGGATGATGAATTAAGCCTGTGGACTGAAACAAAAGAACAGCTCCAGCAACTGGAACATGCCAAGACCCTCGACCTTCAACAAAAGTCGAGAGCAAAGTGGGTAAAATGTGGCGACGAAAATACCAGTTATTTCCACAATTTCATCAATTGCAGAATTGCAAGAAACCGCATTCATGGTCTTGAAATCAATGGCAGCTGGTACATAGACCCTCCGACCATCAGAGAAACCGCCCTTAATTTTTTTAAAGAAAAATTCAAGGAACCCATCAAGCAAAGGCCTCCAATAATCTGCCACGGGCTCAAGACACTGACCCCCTCCAATGCTACCGGACTCGTCGCACCTTTCACCCTCACCGAGATCACCCAAGCAGTGTGGGATTGTGAAAGTGACAAAGCGCACCGGGTCTGGATGGTTTCAATTTTCGGTTCATCAAGAAGTATTGGGATGATCTAAAATTCGACTTTCTCAACATACTTTTAGACTTCCATTCCACCGGCACCATCAGCCACGGGTGTAGCGCATCACACATCACCCTCATTCCAAAAAACACCTCAATGAAATCACTCAATGACTATCGCCCAATCACCTTAATCGGTTGCATCAAAAAGACAATTTCCAAACCTCTTGCAAACCGACTCAAAAAAGTCATCCCAACAATCATCTCATCCACACAATCTGCATTCCTCACCGACAGGAACATACTTGACGGCCCACTAATGTTAAACGAAGTCATATCTTGGTTGAAAAGATGCAAACGAGAAGCCTTTTGTTTCAAGATAGATTTCGAGAAGGCTTTTGACACTGTGAATTGGAATTTCCTATTGTCCATTATGATGCAAATGGACTTCCCTCCTCGTTGGGTTTCATGGATCCGTGGTATACTCATGTCAACCAGATCGGCGGTTTTAATTAATGGATGCCCAACTTCTGAGTTTAATTGCGAACGAGGAATGCTCAGGGAGACCCGCTATCTCCTTTTTTATTCATTATAGCTATGGAGGCCTTCTCAAGCGTGATCCAAAGGGCCTCAAACTTGGGCCTTATCTCTGGAATAAAACTTCCAAATTTCGGGCCAACTGTTTCCCACTTTCTATACGCGGACGATGCAATTCTCATTGGTTCTTGGTCCGCGACCCATATGTCAAATATAGGTCGGATCTTAAGATGCTTCTATTTGGCCTCTGGACTAAAAGTCAATCTTCACAAGTCCAGCTTTTTCGGGATAAACCTACCTCCAGATGCTACTGCTATCTCCACCAGTATACTCAATTGCAAAAGTGATGAGTTCCCCATGACATATCTTGGCCTCATCGTCGGTTCTAATATGAATTTAGTCAAAAATTGGTCCCCAGTAATTCATACCTTCGAAAATAGGTTATCTCAGTGGAAAGCTTCCTCTCTCTCTTTGGGTGGTCGAATAACTTTGATTCGATCCGTGCTTGACAGTCTCCCAGCTTATTTCTTCTCCTTGTATAAGGCCCCTATAAGTGTCATATCAAAACTTGAGTCCATTCGTCGGTCCTTTTTTTGGGGAGGGTCGATCTCTAAAAAAAATTCCTTGGGTCTCTTGGGACAAAATCATTGCCCCTGTGGATTCGGGCGGGTTAGGGTTGGGCTGCTTACACGTTAAGAACCTATCTTTACTTTCAAAATGGTGGTGGCGCTTCCGCAAGGACCCGCACTGTCTTTGGGGACGTGTTATCTCTTCCATCCATTCTTCAAATCGGAATCATTCACTTGTCCCTGTAAAATCAGACTTGGTGGGAGTTTGGAAAACCATTGCCAAACTAAACTCCCACCTCGCCCCTTTTAATGTTTGTTTGGAGTCTTTAATCGTAGGTCATGTTGGTAAGGGAGACACTATCCGTTTCTGGCTAGACACTTGGAGTGGCCAAGCCCCGTTCTCAGTCCAATTTCCAGATTTGTACCAGTTAGAAAGAAACAAAAGATGCTTCGTTAGAGAGCGGTGTACCGGCAACGCCAATGGGAATGGTCCTGGTCCAGACCTCCCTCTTCCCCCAATGAACTCCAGCAGCTGCAAGCCATGTTATCTCAGATCTCGAGTACCATTCTCGCAGACAATGATGATACCTGGTCGTGGAAACCCGACCCTTCTGGTCACTTCACCACCAGGTCTATGCGACTCAGCCTCCAGAACACAACACACGGACCACACACCTGGATGTTTCCATGGAACATATTAGCACCCTACAAAGTTAACATCCTGGGATGGCGTCTCGAACTAAACCGCCTTCCTACCAAAGACCAGCTACTCTAACGTAACATAGCGGTTGCTTCACCTTCTTGCCTTCTATGCAACAACCACGTTGAAACCGCGATTCACCTATTTCTTCAATGCCAATTTGCCGACTATTTATGGACAATCCTCTCTTCATGGTGTCGTCTCCCCATGGCAAAACCATCTGATTTTAGGGAACTATTTGAACTACAAAGAAACACCGGTGTAGACAAAAGAAGGGCGAAATATGTAAGCTTGGTTATCCTGGCCTACTGTTGGATCCTCTGGAAGACCCGTAACGACTACATCTTCACAAATAGAGCCCCATCCCTCCGATACGCAGTCAAAGAACTCAAGTCCCTAAGCTTCCTATGGTTGACACATAGATCCTCTAGAGCTTCAATCGACTGGAAAAATTGGATTTCATTTAGTTTTTAGAGCTTCCCTGCACTTTCTTCCTTTCTATGTTTTGACATTTGCGAAGATGTAGTCCTAGCTTCTCGCTAGTCTTTAACTTAATGAAATATTTCGAATGTTAAAAAAAAAACTTAGTTTATTTAAATAATAAAACATGATAATAATAATAATAATAATAATAATAATAATAATAATAATAATAATAATAATAATAATAATAATAGATAAAAATATTTTATATTAATCATCAATATTAATACAAGTTCTCGCCTCTCCATAATTATGATTAGGAAATTTAAGTTGGTTGTACACATTTTGTCTATGCAAATAAGGATTTTCCCATGTCCGGTCGAATGCGTTAGGAGACCATAGTGGATGGTAGGAGGTATCGGGAAATCTCCCTGTAACACCAATCTTACAAAATGGTTACCATTGACGCGCGCAATAACCCAAATATTATGTGGTTGTGACATTGGTAGGCTAGTAAAAAGTGGTACAAACGTTGTCTCTCCTCTGTTGCTCAAAAAACAACCACATTATACCTTGAAGCAATGAGTAACCCCGTGTCTGACATATCCATCCAATGTGGTGGAGGTGCAGGTCCTTGAAAGTGACTTAGTGTGTGTTGAAGCGATCGCACGCCTTCTCTGTTAAACATATAAGTGTATGTTGCGTTATGGACAGATAACTCGTCCAATAAATCCATACGAACTTGAGACCAATTATCTTGATGATGACCCAGGCATACAACTATCCCTCTAAATCCACAGTTTCCATCTTCATTTACATTCTGAACCTGTGTGATATGTGGAAGAAAATTTGCAAGTCCTTGTCCAATTAAATAATATTGATTGTTCATAAATGGATCGACACTGTAGGTGGGGTTAGGTTTGGATTATGGTTATGCATATATGAATTTTGATTGTGGGTTTGGGTTTTAGTCATCAAAGGATCATCAAATTCCGGTTCTTTGTTTAAGTCGAAAAATATTGGGGTTTGGGGTTGGGGTTGGGGTTGGGCTTTTTCAAGCTTGGACGTCCTCGGTTATCTTTGTGATATTCGGGTTCACCAACTCTAGACGCCAGGCTTCCTCCAAAAAGCATGATCAATATCTTCAACAATTATACTCGGCTTAAGATCAAGCTTCCTCCAAAAAACATCCACCGATTGCAGTGGAATAGGCTCATTTGCATTGAAATGCAACATAATCTCATGTGCACATGGTAACCCATGACTAGATCTCAATTGACAACCACAGTTGTCAAGAGTTAAATCAAAACCGTCGGGTCTGCTAAGTTCTTTGAAGATTTTGTCTAAATCAGTTTCTGAAACACGCCACCATAATTCTTGAAATAATGGATGGTTGATCTTGTTTTTTGGGTATATTCTGCTTATTTCAATGCTTTCTTTTATTGAAGTATATTGTGAAAGCACAACTTTATCAATAACAGAAACCAATGTGTCCAGTCTTGCTTGAGATGCTTCCAAGTATAACTTTACTTTGGAATGTTGACCCTCAACTCTGTTTGTTGTTAAATGTCCAAAACTGAGATATTTGTCTGTCTTGATAGACACAAACTTGTCTTCATATTTGTTCAACCATGTATCATGCAAATATCTAAAAACACCTAAAAAGGTAAAAAAGAAAAGCAATATTAATGAGAGGTCATAAATATGTTAACCATTAAAAGTCACCTAAAAGGTAAAAACAGAATTAATGAGAGATCATAAATATTTGAACCATACGTTGATGAGAGATCAATTTGACTTGAAGATCTGAATAATGTTTCTGTACTTCTCTTTCGTTGGAGTTTCACAAATTTGTTCCATGAGTACTTAAAAGAAACATATTCAGAGTGAGACTTTAAACTTTGTCTGCAATGCTTCGTGATATTTTCATTGATATTTCATCTACAAAGTAACTTGTTAGCATTTGGAAATATTTTGTCACATGCATTCATGAGACCCGAGTCTCTATCGGTGATGATAACACGAGGAGTATAAGATGAGCTGATGCACATTTTAAGGCAATTAACTTTCTTGGATCTTTTGGTTACAAGAAGGTAACCATGAGAACGCGCCACATTTTGCGCCCATTCTACCATTTCTTCGTTAGAGTTAAACACCTGTAGTTATATTATTGTGAAAATAAATAGATATAATATATACATGTACATAGATATAGTTAACCACGAACAACACTATTATAATTTCACAAAATTACATATATAAATGAAGTAGTTAATTGAAAATGATCTAAGATAAATATCATACACACATATATATAATATAAATGATATCATATATAAATGTTAATTAAAATGCATGATTAAAGAAACAAATAAACATAAGATCAAATATGAATTACATATTGGTAAGATCAAAGATGATAAACTTCTTTTCTATTTTTTTTTGTTTTTTTTTTGTTTTTTTTTTGTTTTTTGTTTTTCTTTTTTGTATTCATTTGTATGTTTGTATGGAAGATATATATATAAAGATCACATAACACATTTATTTCAAGACATTGAGGTCAAATCAACTTCACATTAATTGTAATGATGTGAAGTATCACTATTTTGCTCTCTGTAGTTTCTAAAATAAATATCATATCACTTTATTTAACACTACCTAAAATAAAAGCCTACAAAAAATAACTATTTTTATGTAACACATAGCTAAACTATTAATGCTAAGAATTAAAAGCAAGATATCAGGCTTCTAAAAATAAAAATAAAAACGTGTGTAAAAAATAAATTGAAAACTAAATATATGTGGTCCCATTTGTTATAAGTGAATATATGTGGTCCTTACAAACAATGTCAACAAAAAAATGGAATGCAAAATCAATTTAAGTCTCTTTCACTTTGTGGTCCTATATGTGTTAGGTTTGAATTTGTTTGTATTCAGTCTCTTTCACTTTGTGGTCCTATTTGTGTCACATTTGATTTTGTTTGTATTGGGGTGAGAAGGGACTGCACCTTTTTATTTAGTTGAATTCTGCAGTGTTTGACTAGCCAATCGATCGCCTGACGCCCAACACCCTCATATTTGTTTTCGGTAGATGCTCCTTGCACACCTCCTTACTCTAAAAACTAGTATGGTCCCCTCTTTATTTTATTTTTTAATATTTGCATTTTGACTGAACTATACACTTTGTGGGCCTCTAATATTGTCCTGGCATTGCATCTTGAATGCACATTGCATTTTGAATTCGCCTCTCTCATCTTTCTTCTTCTATCTCTCTCCCTAATTTTTACCCTTCTCATCTTAACATATTTTCATATCTTTTCACACAGATTAATTTCCAAAACACCCCTTTCTCCCAAACCTTCTATATATGTATAATCATATCTCTTCACATTTTCATATCTCTTTCTCTCTTATCAGATTTAATGGTTGTGTAGATTCAGATTTATGTATAGATTTATATATAATCAGATCTTTATATCTGGTTGCCAGCGGTGGTCAAAGGTTGCAAGCAATAGCTGGCTGTGGTAGAAGGAGGTTTTGGTTGGAGGGTATGGTTTGAAAGCATACAAGAATTTATCATCATTAATTGTTATGCCTGAGATTTTCACCTCCAAGATCTTCAGGTTCCAAGATCTTCGTGGTCCAAGATCTTGGGGCTCTAAGATATCTGACCATTATTTCTTTGACTTAGCTGTACATGAACGATTAAAACGGAAGACTTGCCCCCAAAGTCGGAATTTATGGTTGAAAACGTGTGGAAATGGCTCCACAACGTCCATTTTACCCAGCCATCAAGTCAAAGAGAAGAAACTGCTCAAGATCCCTGATTTCCAGCTCAAGATCCCAGATTTTTAGGATAGTTAGTTGGATATTTTCTCTATAAAAGGGGCAAGTGATTGTTAGGCTAAGGGACTTCGGTTTATCTCAGAAAAAACACATATTTCTCTCTATTTTCTTCTGTAAACACCTTCACTTAACACTTTTTTATCATTGTAACACTTAGATCAATCACTTGCGCTCTCGAATTGTAATTAACTTCGATTTATAATAATAAAAGTAGCACGGAGGGACGATTGCTTCCTCCCGGGTTTTTATGCCGGCAATCCAGAAGGATTAAGGGCTTTTCCTCGTCAATAAACTTAAGCTCAGGATCTTAAAGCTCCGGATCTTAAAGCTCGGGATCTTAAAGCTCAGGATCTTAAAGCTCGAGATCTTAATGCTCAGGATCTTAAAGCTCAGGATCTTAAAGCTCAGGATCTTAAAGCTCAGGATCTTAAAGCTCAGGATCTTAAAGCTCCGGATCTTAAAGCTCGGGATCTTAAAGCTCAGGATCTTAAAGCTCGAGATCTTAATGCTCAGGATCTTAAAGCTCAGGATCTTAAAGCTCAGGATCTTAAAGCTCAGGATCTTAAAGCTCCGGATCTTAAAGCTCAGGATCTTAAAGCTCAGGATCTTAAAGCTCAGGATCTTAATGCTCAGGATCTTAAAGCTCAGGATCTTAAAGCTCAGGATCTTAAAGCTCGAGATCTTAATGCTCAGGATCTTAAAGCTCAGGATCTTAAAGCTCAGGATCTTAAAGCTCAGGATCTTAAAGCTCAAGATCTTAAAGCTCAGGATCTTAATGCTCAGGATCTTAAAGCTCAGGATCTTAAAGCTCAGGATCTTAAAGCTCCAGATCTTAATGCTCAGGATCTTAAAGCTCAGGATCTTAAAGCTCAAGATCTTAATGCTCAGGATCTTAAAGCTCAGGATCTTAAAGCTCAAGATCTTAAAGCTCAGGATGTTGACGCTCAGGATCTTAAAGCTCAGGATCTTAAAGCTCAGGATCTTAAAGCTCAGGATCTTAAAGCTCAGGATCTTAAAGCTCAAGATCTTAATGCTCAAGATCTTAAAGCTCAGGATCTTAAAGCTCAGGATCTTAAAGCTCAGGATCTTAAAGCTCAGGATCTTAAAGCTCAGGATCTTAAAGCTCAAGATCTTAAAGCTCAGGATCTTAAAGCTCAGGATCTTAAGGCTCAGGATCTTAAAGCTCAAGATCTTAAAGCTCAGGATCTTAAAGCTCAGGATCTTAAAGCTCAAGATCTTAATGCTCAGGATCTTAAAGCTCAGGATCTTAAAGCTCAGGATCTTAAAGCTCAGGATCTTAAAGCTCAGGATCTTAAAGCTCAGGATCTTAAAGCTCAAGATCTTAATGCTCAGGATCTTAAAGCTCAGGATCTTAAAGCTCGGGATCTTAAAGCTCAGGATCTTAAAGCTCGAGATCTTAATGCTCAGGATCTTAAAGCTCAGGATCTTAAAGCTCAGGATCTTAAAGCTCAGGATCTTAAAGCTCAGGATCTTAAAGCTCAGGATCTTAAAGCTCAGGATCTTAAAGCTCAGGATCTTAAAGCTCAGGATCTTAAAGCTCAGGATCTTAAGGCTCAGGATCTTAAAGCTCAAGATCTTAAAGCTCAGGATCTTAAAGCTCAGGATCTTAAAGCTCAGGATCTTAAAGCTCAGGATCTTAAAGCTCAAGATCTTAATGCTCAAGATCTTAAAGCTCAGGATGTTGACGCTCAGGATCTTAAAGCTCAGGATCTTAAAGCTCCGGATCTTAAAGCTCGGGATCTTAAAGCTCAGGATCTTAAAGCTCGAGATCTTAATGCTCAGGATCTTAAAGCTCAGGATCTTAAAGCTCAGGATCTTAAAGCTCCGGATCTTAAAGCTCGGGATCTTAAAGCTCAGGATCTTAAAGCTCGAGATCTTAATGCTCAGGATCTTAAAGCTCAGGATCTTAATGCTCAGGATCTTAAAGCTCAGGATCTTAAAGCTCAGGATCTTAAAGCTCAAGATCTTAAAGCTCAGGATCTTAACGCTCAGGATCTTAAAGCTCAAGATCTTAAAGCTCAGGATCTTAAAGCTCAGGATCTTAAAGCTCAGGATCTTAAAGCTCAGGATCTTAAGGCTCAGGATCTTAAAGCTCAAGATCTTAAAGCTCAGGATCTTAAAGCTCAGGATCTTAAAGCTCAGGATCTTAAAGCTCAAGATCTTAATGCTCAGGATCTTAAAGCTCAGGATCTTAAAGCTCAGGATCTTAAAGCTCAGGATCTTAAAGCTCAGGATCTTAAAGCTCAAGATCTTAATGCTCAGGATCTTAAAGCTCAGGATCTTAAAGCTCAGGATCTTAAAGCTCAGGATCTTAAAGCTCAGGATCTTAAAGCTCAAGATCTTAATGCTCAGGATCTTAAAGCTCAAGATCTTAAAGCTCAGGATCTTAAAGCTCAGGATCTTAAAGCTCAGGATCTTAAAGCTCAGGATCTTAAAGCTCAGGATCTTAAAGCTCAGGATCTTAAAGCTCAGGATCTTAAAGCTCAGGATCTTAAAGCTCAGGATCTTAAAGCTCAGGATCTTAAAGCTCAGGATCTTAAAGCTCAGGATCTTAAAGCTCAGGATCTTAAAGCTCAGGATCTTAAAGCTCAGGATCTTAAAGCTCAGGATCTTAAAGCTCAAGATCTTAAAGCTCAGGATCTTAAAGCTCAGGATCTTAAAGCTCAGGATCTTAAAGCTCAGGATCTTAAAGCTCAAGATCTTAAAGCTCAGGATCTTAAAGCTCGAGATCTTAATGCTCAGGATCTTAAAGCTCAGGATCTTAAAGCTCAGGATCTTAAAGCTCAGGATCTTAAAGCTCAGGATCTTAAAGCTCAGGATCTTAAAGCTCAAGATCTTAATGCTCAAGATCTTAAAGCTCAGGATGTTGACGCTCAGGATCTTAAAGCTCAGGATCTTAAAGCTCAGGATCTTAAAGCTCCGGATCTTAAAGCTCGGGATCTTAAAGCTCAGGATCTTAAAGCTCAAGATCTTAATGCTCAGGATCTTAAAGCTCAGGATCTTAAAGCTCAAGATCTTAAAGCTCAGGATGTTGACGCTCAGGATCTTAAAGCTCAGGATCTTAAAGCTCAGGATCTTAAAGCTCAGGATCTTAAAGCTCAGGATCTTAAAGCTCAGGATCTTAAAGCTCAGGATCTTAAAGCTCAGGATCTTAAAGCTCAGGATCTTAAAGCTCAGGATCTTAAAGCTCAGGATCTTAAAGCTCAGGATCTTAAAGCTCAGGATCTTAAAGCTCAGGATCTTAAAGCTCAGGATCTTAAAGCTCAAGATCTTAAAGCTCAGGATCTTAAAGCTCAGGATCTTAAAGCTCAGGATCTTAAAGCTCAGGATCTTAAAGCTCAGGATCTTAAAGCTCAGGATCTTAAAGCTCAGGATCTTAATGCTCAGGATCTTAAAGCTCAGGATCTTAAAGCTCAGGATGTTGACGCTCAGGATCTTAAAGCTCAGGATCTTAAAGCTCCGGATCTTAAAGCTCGGGATCTTAAAGCTCAGGATCTTAAAGCTCGGATCTTAATGCTCAGGATCTTAAAGCTCAGGATCTTAAAGCTCAGGATCTTAAAGCTCAGGATCTTAAAGCTCAGGATCTTAAAGCTCAGGATCTTAAAGCTCAAGATCTTAAAGCTCAGGATCTTAAAGCTCAGGATCTTAAAGCTCAGGATCTTAAAGCTCGAGATCTTAATGCTCAGGATCTTAAAGCTCAGGATCTTAAAGCTCAGGATCTTAAAGCTCAGGATCTTAAAGCTCAGGATCTTAAAGCTCCGGATCTTAAAGCTCGGGATCTTAAAGCTCAGGATCTTAAAGCTCGAGATCTTAATGCTCAGGATCTTAAAGCTCAGGATCTTGAAGCTCCGGATCTTAAAGCTCAGGATCTTAAAGCTCCGGATCTTAAAGCTCAGGATCTTAAAGCTCATGATGTTGACGCTAAGGATTTTGACGTAACTCTGGAATCTTCATACCAGAACCCAGGTCATAATATTTTTAACCCTTATTACTTCCTGGACACTAACGATCTGCAGGATCATGGAATCAGTTCTGAAGAAGTTCCACCAAGAAGCTATATCTCCAGATTTGCTCCTCCGATATGTGATATGGAGATCCCCAAATGTATCCAGCTTCTTAAATTGAAGCTATACGATGGCACTAAAGGTCCTAAAGAGCATGTTGCCAGATTTAGAGAAAAGATGGAAAATTTTCCTATTCCTACGCATTTGAAGGAAGGATACTTGTGCAAAGGTTTCGAATCTACTCTTACGGGTTCTGCGTTGGAATGGCTGCTAAGTTTTCCTCCCTACTCATTACTTCATTCTCTCATATGATTAACTTGTTTTACAATCATTTTTATAGAAATTTAATTAAAAACCTTTATAAGATCACCCAAGGTTCTAATGAATCTCTTGAAAGTTATCTTAACAGGTTTCTCCAAAAGTCTTTTCTTATCCTAGATTTGAGATCACTTCGGCGGTACACGCTTTCCATATGGGTTTGCGTAGTGATTCTCCACTCTATGATGATCTTTCAGAAAATCCATGTAGGAGCTTGTTGGAGGCAAGGATCCGAGGTTCAAGATATGCAGATGAGGAGGATAGGATGAGGATAAAGTTGCAATCTGCTTATGATCATCCCAACCGAAAATTGAAAACCTCATCTTCCAAATCTTTTAGGGCTAAACCCTATTCAAGATCTGACAACCACAGAGTCGATGGCGTGGATAAAAATAAGAATAATGAGGAATATCCTAGGATAAATGACTATGATTTTTCTGTTGACATTTCAGGTCTAATTTTTGCAATGTATCAACTTGGGAACAAAGTGAGATGGCCAAAGTTGAAAATTAAAAGTCATAAATGGAACGGAAGACCCGATTGGTGCGCTTTTCACGAGGATTTCGGCCACATGACTAAAGATTGTCTTGCTTTAAGGAAAGAAGTAAGCATTCTCGTGAACAAAGGATACCTCAATGAGATCCTGAGTAGAAATGAGGCGTGATCTCTACGTGAATAACATCAAATGTCAAGTAAGAATTTATCATATGCGGAAACCAGGTATTCTCTTCTTAAATATATTACTTTATCATTACTTATATCTTTTACAAAACATAAGAAATATTTGAAATGCTTGCTACATATATAGAGGATAATATCTTATAAAATACATAGCAACTAGAAATCTCCATTAGGATGACTGCATGTTGTGATTTAGAATATGATCCTAGAGCGGTGATAGAATCCCATATATTAGTAAACTTGTGACTAATTTTAGTAGTAATCTCTAACATAAAATAAATTTAGAAATCCTACTAATAGAAGTAGAAAAATAAAAAGGAACAAGATTAGATGTCATGCTAAAATTTTCACAGGGGACATAATACCCCAGTTTATTAGATGTTATTAAGCGAACTTAATATGAGGAATTGTTATGGGTGAAATTCTGAGCACCAATATCCTGAAGTACCAAGATTCTTACATGCTAAGATCTTGACATTGATAATATTAGTTTTAGCAACATACTTGGAAAATATGATAAACCTTGAAGACTTAGTTATTAACTTGGAATATGAATTTCAAAAATCTTTAAATTATGATTAATTTTTATCTATTTTGAAATTGCCTTAGTTATTAAAGGTATCAAATCATCATTACATTTAGTAAAGAAACTTGTGAAAATTTTTAATCTTTTACTTGAACTTCAAGATACTGGGGACAACCCAG
This sequence comes from Erigeron breviscapus, assembly GCA_034093135.1. NCBI lineage: Eukaryota > Viridiplantae > Streptophyta > Magnoliopsida > Asterales > Asteraceae > Erigeron > Erigeron breviscapus. Next base: position 29,578,169 of record CM067168.1, read on the forward strand.
GATCCTTAGGTTCTTAGATCTTATATTCATGTAATCATATATATATCAGAACTTTATATTCAACTAAAGATAGTATACCTATTATTTTAATCAATTTCAATTTTATAGAATTTCATTTCTTTCTATCACAATACTGACTTGAGCGTCGGAGTGGCGTTAGCCAACAGGCTAACGTCAGTTTCTCTTTGTCAAAGTCCAATTTTGCAGGTTAAACTTGAAGAGTGATCACTACCAACAAAGAGATTATAGCAATGTGGAACAAGGTCTTCACCTTTTGGCTTTCACGCCAACTTTTGTCTAAGCTTTTCACCTTATCGCCTTGGTCGCACGATCTTAATTTCTAGCTGAAGGGTTAAATTCCAAGGTATTAGAAATTAATCTGTTGGTTGTCGATGTGACCATCGATTTCAATTTGCCCCTAGTCGCACGTTGTTAATTTCATGGTTGAAGGGTTAAATTCCAAGGTCGTCGAAATTAATTCTACCGATTCTCGATGTTACCATCGATCTCCCGAATTGGCTAACCACGCCACCCATTAACATTCAAGGACTGGGGACACCCTCCAGATCTTTGATACAAACATCCCAAATGCAATGATCCGTTGAAATTAAGAGTCTCCCCTCTTAATTTTGGCTCCCTCATTGTAATCCTGGACACAGGATCTATATATATACATATATATTACTTTAATGCAGGGTTTGCAGATACTCTCAACGAACTTATGGATATTGATAGTGTAACACCCGTCGTTTAGAAATATGGATTTCCAAAAAAATTTCAAAAGATAGCGGAAGTAAACTTTAAGTGACCAAACCAAAAGGAAGTGTTTGGTTCATTTATTAAATGGTGTTACTAGCAATGTCATAACAAATAGTTCAAATGGAAATCCAACGGTTGCCCAACATTAAACAACCGACATCAAAGGTAACTACATAGTCGATAACATCTAAATAAACATCAAGTGTCTAATGAGAAGCAACTATGGGTAAACTAAAGCTACCTTCAAGATCATCTACCCATGCCTCGTATCTTCTCACATTTACCTGCTCACTATGTTGAACCTGAGGGCACAACACATTTAAAAAGAACAAGTGTTAGCTAACGAATTAGCTAAGTAAGATAACACATCATTAATAAAACATTTGTCCATTTAAACATTATATAAAAGTCTATATTAAATCGTTAAGGCACATATCACATCATACATTACATCTCATATCATTACATCTCATATCATTACATCTCATATCATTACATCTCATATCATTACATCTCATATCATTACATCTCATATCATTACATCTCATATCATTACATCTCATATCATTACATCTCATATCATTACATCTCATATCATTACATCTCATATCATTACATCTCATATCATTACATCTCATATCATTACATCTCATATCATTACATCTCATATCATTACATCTCATATCATTACATCTCATATCATTACATCTCATATCATTACATCTCATATCATTACATCTCATATCATTACATCTCATATCATTACATCTCATATCATTACATCTCATATCATTACATCTCATATCATTACATCTCATATCATTACATCTCATATCATTACATCTCATATCATTACATCTCATATCATTACATCTCATATCATTACATCTCATATCATTACATCTCATATCATTACATCTCATATCATTACATCTCATATCATTACATCTCATATCATTACATCTCATATCATTACATCTCATATCATTACATCTCATATCATTACATCTCATATCATTACATCTCATATCATTACATCTCATATCATTACATCTCATATCATTACATCTCATATCATTACATCTCAAATCATTACATCTCATATCATTACATCTCATATCATTACATCTCATATCATTACATCTCATATCATTACATCTATATCATTACATCTCATATCATTACATCTCATATCATTACATCTATATCATTACATCTCATATCATTACATCTATATCATTACATCTCATATCATTACATCTATATCATTACATCTCATATCATTACATCTATATCATTACATCTCATATCATTACATCTCATATCATTACATCTCATATCATTACATCTATATCATTACATCTCATATCATTACATCTCATATCATTACATCTCATATCATTACATCTATATCATTACATCTCATATCATTACATCTCATATCATTACATCTCATATCATTACATCTATATCATTACATCTCATATCATTACATCTCATATCATTACATCTCATATCATTACATCTATATCATTACATCTCATATCATTACATCTCATATCATTACATCTCATATCATTACATCTATATCATTACATCTCATATCATTACATCTCATATCATTACATCTCATATCATTACATCTATATCATTACATCTCATATCATTACATCTCATATCATTACATCTCATATCATTACATCTATATCATTACATCTCATATCATTACATCTCATATCATTACATCTCATATCATTACATCTATATCATTACATCTCATATCATTACATCTCATATCATTACATCTCATATCATTACATCTATATCATTACATCTCATATCATTACATCTCATATCATTACATCTCATATCATTACATCTATATCATTACATCTCATATCATTACATCTCATATCATTACATCTCATATCATTACATCTATATCATTACATCTCATATCATTACATCTCATATCATTACATCTCATATCATTACATCTATATCATTACATCTCATATCATTACATCTCATATCATTACATCTCATATCATTACATCTATATCATTACATCTCATATCATTACATCTCATATCATTACATCTCATATCATTACATCTATATCATTACATCTCATATCATTACATCTCATATCATTACATCTCATATCATTACATCTATATCATTACATCTCATATCATTACATCTCATATCATTACATCTCATATCATTACATCTATATCATTACATCTCATATCATTACATCATATCATTCATCATAGCATATCATTACATCTCATATCATTACATTATATCATTTCATAGCATATCATTACATCTCATTTCATTTATCATCAACATATCATTACATCTCAAGACATTACATAACATTTCTTAGCATATCATTACATCTCATATCATTACATAACATTTCATAGCATATCATTACATCTCATATCATTGGGATAACATTTCAGGCCTCAATAGTCATTTACATAGCCCATATCACCTCCCGTGTAACCCCGAATACCCATAAGCAATCAAAATATCATTTGGGAAGTTATTGTATGAAACTATGTTTTTGTTGAACCCTCAGCGTGACAAAATAGTGTATCTTACCTCGCGACGAGCACAACGATCAATAAGCAACGTTAAGGTATCTTGTTTGTGATCCCGACTACCTATATCGAGTTCATAGTCATTAAACTTGTATAAACCCATCCTAATAAGGTTATAAAACCATCCATTAACTTAAGTACACTTATAGGACCCTTAAACGCTTGTTTCGGACCTCAAACGGCCTCACAGACACTTTATGCGGCGCATGCTTTGAATATGCGTCGCATATTTGCTTCAAAAATCACCCAGAACCCTCCCAGGCCCCGATATGCGCCGCACATAAGTTATATGCGCCGCATATGGGGTGCTGGTCGAAAGACTGACTCGCGTCCTTCACTTGCAGGCGACTTTTCGACCTCAAGACGACCAAATGAGTCAAAACTTAGTTCTTAAGAAATGTAGGGAATTCAAAGACCTTTCCAGAAATATAAAGTTTGACTCTTGAAGTTCTCTAATGAATGATTTATGACGTTTACAAGATAGGCCTGCAGAAATCGTCCGAAATTCGACCACTTTTGAAAATCGACACTTTTCGCCTATCTATGGGCAAAATTACCAGAAGCTTTATTCATATCGATTCAATAGGACACATAGACCTTTTCAAAAATATAAGATTCATCTCCCAACTAGTTCATATAAGAAAGATATGAATTTTTCAACATGACAACAGTTTCAGGCCTGGAAATCCAATTCGTTTTGAAAGCAATATCGACCATCAGACATCCATGGCTGATAACCACGACCTTTACAGTTCATATAAACCAAAATATGAATCATTTGACTTTATGAAATCATCAATTGATTTATAGATTCATTACACACATTATACAATTGATTTGACACCCGATTTGACCTAAATCGGCTCACAAACGCAATCGAATCCGAATCAAACCTTAAGACCAGATGTGAACCCTATATTGGTTCTATTGGTACATAAAAATGGAATTGACAACAATTTCATACCTGAAGGAAATCTCAAGATACCAATTGATTGCAATAACAATCACCGAATGACCCGAAATCGTCAAATCTAACACAAAAACGTTTCCTATCAATCAAAACTCAACAAGTCCAGGTATGGACGAAATATATGGATGGAATTGACTGATTTTCAGCAAAGACTTTGATCTATACCTTGGAGGATGATTAATGGATCGGATACGTGCATCGATTGATCATAAATCCACCCAAAATCGCAAGAAACGTACTATGATTGCTCAAGAGAAAGGGGGGCGGTTCTAGGGTTCAAAGGAGGAGAGTGAGATCTGATTTTGGGGCTAATGATCTGATTAGTAACCCCTAATCCCGTTTTTTAGTTTTCACATATGTCAAAACTAGTCCCTAGACTTTCTTATGACTCATATTAGGCTAAAATGACCTTTTAGGAATACTTGTAACACATTAAACACTTGAAGCACCTCTAAGGCATTTAAAATACACCTTAAACACATAATTACATCAATCATTAAGGCATTAAAGCCTTACACATATAGCACATTAAACACATATAATCATTAAATCTCCTAGAGACTTAACGGACACGCGATGTTGACTTAACGACTCAAGTCAACCGTTAAATAAAAGTTTCGGGATGTTACAGATAGCTATAAATCCAATAATGACCTCCTAAACGATCGTCAAGACAGGAAAGGAACACCAATAGCGAATTGGGAAACAATCTTCCATGCACGGTCACTTCTATCCCTTATACTTTTGATTATCATTTTGAACTTTGATTTGACATTGTTAAAGATGTTTTCTGGAAAATTCTAACTCCGTTTAAGGAGCTAAACGTGAGTCAGAATTTTGGGGACAATTGTTATGCCTGAGATTTTCACCTCCAAGATCTTCAGGTTCCAAGATCTTCGTGGTCCAAGATCTTGGGGCTCTAAGATATCTGACCGTTATTTCTTTGACTTAGCTGTACATGAACGATTAAAACGGAAGACTTGCCCCCAAAGTCGGAATTTATGGTTGAAAATGTGTGGAAATGGCTCCACAACGTCCATTTTACCCAGCCATCAAGTCAAAGAGAAGAAACTGCTCAAGAACCCATATTTCCAGCTCAAGATCCCTGATTTCCAGCTCAAGATCCCAGATTTTTAGGATAGTTAGTTGGATATTTTCTCTATAAAAGGGGCAAGTGATTGTTAGGCTAAGGGACTTCGGTTTATCTCAGAAAAAACACATATTTCTCTCTATTTTCTTCTGTAAACACCTTCACTTAACACTTTTTTATCATTGTAACACTTAGATCAATCACTTGCGCTCTCGAATTGTAATTAACTTCGATTTATAATAATAAAAGTAGCACGGAGGGACGATTGCTTCCTCCCAGGGTTTTTATGCCGGCAATCCAGAAGGATTAAGGGCTTTTCCTCGTCAACAAATCACGGTGTTCTTATTCCTTTATACATTTTACTTTATTTATATTTTATATAACGTTTTTCTTACGATTATCGCTCATATCTTGCATTTTGCTTACTTTAGATCAACTTTTACAAAGTAATCTTTTTATTTACGTTCAAGTACTTTAATTAGTCATATTTCATGCTTTTATACTGTTTCTCAACGACTTCTTAAGTATTATCACGTTTTAACCTTATTTATTCAAGATCTTGACACTCTATTTGTTCATTTGTTAAATTTTACAAGTAGATCTTTACTTTTACAGTCTTATCTTGACAAAAACAATCATTTTAGCTTTATTTTACGTGATTATTCAATATTTAGCAAATAGGTTACATTTTCGCAATTATTTTGACATCTCAGTATACTGACCCTTCAAGATCTTTAAGCACACAACCTCACGAACGAAAGTTTGGTTACATAATTAATCTAGGTCTTCAACGTAGATTATCTTAGGTAAATTTTTGACCAAAACAGTTAATATTTTCGAAATTTAATTATACTTAAGTTATTTTATGAATATTCACATCTGGTCAATTTTGGATTTTAATTTTAGAGACCACACAATCTTGCATTTTATTTTGGTTTTTTAGTTTTGCATTTCAAAGGATATAAATGTTTTGCTGGGAGTTTCAAAGGATGTAATCTTGCATTTTAATTCTTTGTTTGTTTTTCTCGAGTTTAATTTTTCTCTTCCTTCAAGTGGTACCAGTTTTACCCAATTACCGATGTTGTCTTTGTGGTCCTGTACCTATATATTAGTTGTTGGGGGTGTGCTCCCAATAGCCCCCTTGTTTTCTGTCTGGGCCGCAATAACCGAAAAAACCCAAAGACCCTCATTTTATGATGGTGAGATATTTTTATTGAGGGGGAGCTGCAATTTATTTTGGGGAAGACAGATAACACACAACAACAACAGCTTCACTTTATTTCATCTCTTTTTGTTATCTTTTTTCTACAATAATCACTCAAACAAAAACCCTTTTTCCTACAATCAAAAATCTATCATCCATCCATCATCATCTTCTTCATCTATCCATCATAAAATCCTTTTCACCCATTTCATCATCTTTAAAGATTAACACTTTAGGGTTAGAGATTTGGGGAATTGGAGCTTTAGTGAAGAAGGATAAGATTCCACCACGACTACATTTTTATTGTTAGGGACTGGGTTGTAATACCTCCCTTGACCCACCTGAGCGCCACGAGGCTGAAGGATGTGAGAGTCAGAACCAATCCACAACTGTTGGACGGCGTCTGAGAATATGTACTCTGATGGAAAATCCTTCACAACCACGGGCAGCCCTGAAATCTGGGCTTGAAACACCCTGCCACTTATATTTTCGCCTAAAGGTTATGACTTCTTTACTGATTGTGGTTATCCATATATCACTCTTAACAATTGGATCTGTGATTTTAAAATCATCGCATAAACATTTTTTCAAGGATTCCACCGACTGACAATGGTAGACCTTCACATCCGAAGGCCTCTTACCACTTACCCATGTCACTCGATAAACACTATAAGCTAGTGTCCATGACCCACTGATTATTTGGTGTTTTTTATTTTGAACTTGGAAAATAGTCATTTTCTTTCTCTTTAGTTTTTTTTTCCCATGACAGTTGATAGAAAACGTATCGACACCTGAACATGCAACAGATGGAGCTTCAAAACGAGGTTTAATATATTCATTTGCTCCTTCATCGGAATCCCATGTATATTGCTGGAAAAAAACAAATAAATTAACAACCTTTATTTGTTTTTTTCAAGCCATATACATGGGATTCCAATGAAGGAGAAAATGAATATATTAAACAACGTTTTGAAGCTCCATCTGGTGCTAGTTCAGGTTTCGATACTTTTTTTCTAAACTGTCATAGGAAAAAAATTGAAGAGAAAGAAAATGACTATTTTCCAAGTTCAAAATATAAAACACCAAATAATTAGGTCATGGACACTAGCTTATAGTGTTTATCGAGTGACAACGATTAGTGGTAAGGGGCCTTCGGATGTGAAGGTCTGCCATTGTGAGTCGGTGGAATCCTTGAAAAAATGTCTATGCGATGATTTTAAAATCACAAATCTAAATGTTAAGAGTGATATATGGATAACCACAATCAGTAAAGAAGTCATAACCCTTGGTGAAAGTATAAGTGGCAGGGTGTTTCAAGCCCAGATTTCAGGGCTTCCCGTGGTTGTGAAGGATTTTCCATCATAGTACATATTCTCAGACGCCGTCCAGCAGTTGAGGACTGGTTCTAACTATCACATCCTTCAGACTCGTGGCGCTCAGGTGGATCAAGGGAGGTATTACATTGCTTTCAAGAAATGCTCCTCAACGTTGTACGATTACGTGACCCACCTTTATCAGTCTGGTAATTCATCATATATAAGCGAGACTATTAGGTATATCCTCTAATTTTTCTTATTATCAACCAATTATATACTTTATGTTTTTTTTTTCTTGAATTATGTTATATTTTTATGTAGGCAGTATACTTCTCTTTGAATTCTTTATTAGCATAAAATCTGCTAACACGGGTTTTGCTAACTCTTGCCGACATAGTGTCTATAACCGATGTGACTCATGAGTCCCTCCACACTCCAAGCTTCCACCGGAAGACTTGAGAGTTTTACCCAAACATGTATCTTATCATGTTCGGCTTTCTCAAAGCCTATTTTAGGATTCCATCTCTTAACCGTAAGTGGTTTACCATTTACCATCCAAGGTCATAGCCTCAAAACTTCATTCATACCAACCTCACTTTTAACTTTAAACAACCAATTCCCTTGTGATCATCAATCCCATATTTACCCACATTCTATGCCCCACCAAGTATCCACTTAAGGTAAGTTGCCACTTTTTAGAGACGGTTTTTGTTGATTGTATTGTGTTACTGTATGTATAATTGTGATTTACATGGGGAAATATATAGAAAACATATTTTCATTTCTGGACCCTATACTCTATAATATGTCGAATATTTAATACCAATATTCCTAATCTAAGATAACAACTTCCTCTCCTATATCATTCAACAGTCTTTTTGATGTGTATTCCTTTTCAAGTGTAATAGTTTTCATGTGTGCATTTTAATGTGTATCCCAAATGTAAGATTGTTTCTTCTTTCTTGAGTATTTGCTTACAATTGTTTTGCAACTGGCAGCATGCTTATTGGGAACCTCATCCAAGGTATACATGACCTTCATCAACATGGCATATTCCATGGGGGCATTACCCCATGGACAATAATGGTACTTGATGGAAAAGTGAAGATTAATTGATTAAAAGCTGTTCAATTTCCAATCTTGAGTCTGATCGATTCAAGTACTTTACTTTAATATTTATGTTTGTGTTACTTTAATACTAGTCATATGACCCGTATGAAAACACGGGTCGTCGATTGGAAATTCATACTATAAATATTGATGAATTGTTTAACAATCGACACATTGCAATAATATGTTACTTTAACACATTGTAACTTTCCAAGCATAATATGTTAGAACTTTTGTGTTTGTCGATTGGAAATTCATACTTTAATATTTCTGTTTGTGTTACTTTAAGTTAACATATGTATATTTTATTTTTGTTTAATGGTTATAGAGAAGGACATAATTGACATTGGGAGATTAATTGTGTTTTTTTACCACAAAACCCGACAAGGGGTTGCGAACCGAAGAGCCTACTCAGAGACATCATTCAAAGATAAAACCGACCATGATGGAATGTACGCATGGGTCGGGGGTGCATGCAAGTTGGCTGAGTTGGTTATAGTGGACAAGTATGATCATATACCTGTTTTTATTGCATCCCAATGAATTTTACTAATAATATAAATGTAACGCATTGCAGGATTTCTCTTGAACTTGCATTAGCGGATACCAAGCTTTGCCCTCAATACACAAGAATTGCATTTATTAATGATGCTTGTGGATATGCGGAGAAGCTAAAGAAGGCGGGTAGTGCTACCCTGGATGGTTACGTGAGTGGTAAAATGTCAGAGTATTATGATGGGGATTCGGCCAGCAAGATCCTTGATAGGGTTTACGTGGGTCCTAATTTTCCTCCTAAGGCTTCTAAATACGCGTCTTTTAAATCCACGGCTCCTACATCCGTGGTTCATCAATCCGCGACTCCTAAACCCGTGACTTCTTCTTATAAAAATACTCCTCTGGAACTTCTAAGATTCAAAAGGAACTTTCTAGCACACTACTTGGAGATCAGTGATAGAGTCAAGGATATCAATTATCATGAGACCCACGTCCCGATGGGCAAAGATGATTTGCTTTTCATGGGTACGACAAAGGAGGCTCTAGAATTTACATTCCACTCTACTTTTCCTGTATTCTTAAGAACTTTACGTAAACATCTGGAGGATACACAAAACCAAAGTGGGCTCAAGGGAGAATCACTAGGTCGTTTCTTCCAGCACCTATAAACGGTTACTTCATTCCTATATTTTTATAATTTCTATTGTAATCCCAACTTGAATATACATGTTTCTCGACTTCTATGGGAATGACATTTGATATTTGATTGGAATTGTGTATGTGTTATGAAAGTTTGGGACAAGATATGTGCCTGGAACCTTTTTTTTATCATAGACAAAATTGTATGCATAATCTCCTTGTATCTACGTATATATGACACTTGAAATTTTGAATTTGGAACCGGATTTAGTTTTGAAACATGTGGCATTACGAATAATTCTTTTATGTGTGACTTCAGTAACGTATGGCCAATGATGAGCAACATGTGAAGAACTGTAGAAATGGAAGATCTCCCAAGAAGACAAGATGGTGGTTCCATGTGGATTAAATATAATGAGTTATGCGTAAAAGTTTGTAAAACAAAGTCCCAAGTACTTATTGATGTGGTTCTCTTCCTTTCTTTTTGTAAGTCCCCTGTACGGATTGTTAATAGCTTGCTCCAGTTATCTTGAGGTGCGGAACCCCTCACTATAACTTGGTGATCAACAATAAGCCCCTAGATCACCTGTTGCCTCGCAAATCTTCTTCGGGCTAGCGGAACAACCTTTGACGACTTAACCTGCACAAGTATGCTCGAAATTTCGACAAATGTTCAACCCTAAACTCTGTTAGGGTTCGGTATTTATAGGAAACACCTGACATGGGCTTCAGCGAGTCGGCCTCGCAAATCCAGCCCAGCCCGTCACTAATGCGAGGTCGCATTCTATGATTGGCCTCGTATTTGACCCTGCAAATACGGAGTCGTATTCCCTATGTGAAATGCGAGGTCGCATTTCACACTTAGCAGATTTATTACACATTCAATACTTCAACTTAATCTAGTATTCTATGCATAATACTAAGTTCATTAATGACAATCACATTACAAAGACATATAACAATATAAGACCAAACAATCTAGACTGCTATTGACATGGATGTGCACTTACAGACTCCCCCTTGGCAATAGCTTCTAGACGTTAACATACCTATGTCTTTGTCTTGTCTTTGTCATCAATCTACTTCCTCTGCTTTTTCTTATCAGCCTTCTTCTTCTTCTGAACTTCCTCTGAATCATCTGCAGCCTTATAAAAATCACAGTCTGAATGTAAGCCGATCTTCAAGCACAAACTCACTGTATTTCTATATCGCAATGCTGGACCCTGAAAATCTGGTGGAAACCAAATATTAACACTGTTCAGCTTCAACAGATCTTTCTTACAGAAGTTCACTAGATGTAAAGGCTCATAAATCCTCACAATCTCATAGTAATGATCACCATACATCACAGCTTCATACGTCTTACTATCAAAGTACCAGCCTATCATATTATCCAATAAGTCCTTCTTGAATTTCTTCAAAGGCACTTCTTTGGCAAACTTGGTCGACTCATACTTTAAAGTAACAACAGGCTTCTTTGTCTTCGGATCTATCTTCGATTTATCCTTGACCATCTTGCCTCCCTGTGGATGATACTTTCTCTGAGATGGATCCTTTATCTTCATGTCTTTCGCTATAGACCTAGCAATATAATTTCCAAACTCAGATCCACTAGGATTGATTAGTTCTAGCCTAGCTAAGCACCAGAAATCAACATCAGTAAGTAAGTTGATGGCTTCTTCGTTATAGTCCAAATACTACACTCTGTCTGTTCTCCTGATGATGAGAAGTCTCAACTCATCATCCCAATGAAAACTCACGATTCTTGAGCATGCAGTAGTGGCGTAGGCTTCAACCTTCTCTCCCTGAATCTTGTCTTTATATTTGTTAGGTTTATGCGATGCCTCATACTTAGCCATGTTTTTCTTCCAAGTAATAACCCAATCTGGTCTAGTATCAACAGGCTCTGTATGTTGCACATCAGGATCTTCAGCAATTGGTTCTTGCATGACTGGAGCTTCAGGATCTTGGACTCGTTCAGACCTGTCCATTCTATCAAGCTTAGCTCTGAAGTCATCAATACTAAACCCTTTGCGCTCAGCATCTTTATCCACAAGCCTTGAAGCTGTAACTGGCATATCGACTTCTGCGATATCCATCCAGCTCTCATCACCATAGATTATCTCACCTTCTTCCCGCACAGCATCAGTTGTCTTAGAAGACCCTACCATACCAGTTGCAATCTCATTCAGAGACTCTATTGCCTTGGTCAGATCCTCTTGATGCTTATTGCCTTTATCTTTTGCTATATCTGGGTCTTGATTTGAATCATCATCTTTCTTTTTCGAAAGCTCATCACCCTTACAGCCTAGATCTGGCAACAATTTCTTCTCAATCAAAAATTTCTCAATCAACTTATTCAAATCAGATTGCGTCACACAATCCAGCATGACATCAGCAATCTTAGTCATCTGTTCAGCTACTCTAACTACTCCTTTATTCGCTCTAGTAGCCGAACTTTCTGCCTTAGTAGCTTCACAACGAACCATGTCAAAGTTGGACATGAGAGTGTTAATAAAGTCTTGATGATTCTTTCTTTCATCATTAAGAGCTTTCTTTAACGTCTCAACTTCCTTTTGTTTTCTCTGCATCTCTTTCTCATGGTTCTTCTTTTGTTTCTCTAACTCATCAAACAAACCATTAACTCTAGCCTCTAACACCGTCATCTTTCCTTTCATGTCAGCCATACCAAACACTGGTGGTAATATAGGAACTTGACGTGTAGTCGCTTCAGTTCTCGGTTCAGGATTAGGCACTGAATCCTTCATTCTATGAGTTGTAGACGGCCTTTCAAGATTTACAGTTGTCTTCTGAGATCTTCTTGGTATTACTGTCTCTGCATGTGATTCAACTGATCTCCTAGACCTCTGTTTAGGAACTCTGCTTGATACTTCTGGAGCTTTGATCGTCTCATCTACTCCACTAGCAGCAGTTTTCTCCTTGACTTTCAATTTGATAACAGTTTTCTTCTTTGGAGCAGGTACCTCTTCAACTTTTGGCACCTCAGATTCCCTAGAAGACTCTGTTCGTTTCCTTTTCAGACCTGAATCAGATGAAACTTTCTTTGAAGCACCTTCAGAAGTACTAGCAACATGATCAACGATATCTTCATGTGCTTCTGCTTCTTTTTCAAGAACCACATCTCTCTCAACTATCACATCTTCTGTGCCTTGAACCTGTGGTTGTCCTATGTCGCCAATTGGCACATCTGGCATCACCATCTGTAGAGGAACTGGATTAGCTACTGGCTCATGTGGAACA
>CM067168.1:29592627-29607800 GCA_034093135.1 Erigeron breviscapus
ATCGTGTGAGGGACTTTGACAACCTTTCATATTCAAACAATATATCTATGTCTAAGGTTACAAAAATATTAACTTAATAGCCTTTCACATTCAAATATTACATTTCTATGTCTAAGGCTTTACAAATAAACGATAACCTTCTACATTCACATTATGTCTATGTCTAAGGTTTTACATAAACGATAACCTTCTATATTCACATTATCTCTATGTCTAAGGCTTTACATAATCGATAACCTTCTACATTCACATTATGTCTATGTCTAAGGTTATATAAATATAAAGTTGATAATCTTCCATATTCAAATTAAATATTTCTATATCTAAGATCTTCAACTAATAAAAACAGCTATCATCATCTGTTATACTGTATACATAATACTTAAAAACCTGATGATCTTAGCCTTGTCTTGAATAAGTCAGACTTTTGCTCAGAAATCCTTCTTTAAGATTGACTTCTCTGCAAATGCTCTGAAAAAGATAACTTCGAGACCACAAATTTTATTGCTATACCTGAAACTTGATCTTCTGAAACTGCAAATTGATCAGCAAACTTCAAACTCTCTGTATCGTCATGATAATCAACTAATTCACCATATCTCATTGTAGTTCTCCCCTCAACGATAAATCCCTCCGAATTAAGCACATGCAATCTTCCTTCTAGGATCTATTGCTCGAGTCTCTGCTCGCCTTGCATAACCGGCATATAATAGAGAAGTTGAATTTCCAACGATCAACACTGAACTAGTTAACTTCCATAAAAACCAGAAACTTTGTAGCTTGAATCACAAACTGTAGAAGCATAAATCCTGTTCCAACAGCAATACTACCTATGTCTCCACATCTTCATAACTTCTTGAATGATATCTTCTGATCACTTTCCTCATGAACCATGATCAAAGTCTTACGGTTTGATCTGAAGACTTTCCATTTTGCTTCCTTGTGCTAAAACCTGCACATACAAGCTTACAACAAAACAAGATAAAAATGATAATGTTATTCTTCATTATTTCATATTTTTTTTAATCTGTGTTATTTTTTAATTTTTATTTTTTATTTTTTTTTTTTTTTATTTATTTTTTTTATTTATTTTTATATTTTTATTTTTATATTTTTTTACTTTTAAATTTTAAAATAATGTTATTCTTCATTATTTCATCACTACAAAACATAATAGCAATGACTTAATCTAGAACTACATTTTTCATTTTCTTCTCCATTTTGTTATTCTTCACTATTATAAGTCATAAAAATTCATATGACATTATCTTAGTCTAGAACTACAAAATAATTAACAAACCTTGAGAACACTGTCTCATTGTTAAATAAATGATGAGAACACTGTCTCAGATCTAGTCATTTATTATAACCTAGAACATTAAGATCCTTGTCCTATTGTTCTATGGATAACCTAAATTAAGGTCTTCCAAATATGCTGCCTCATCATGCAAATCTATACAGATTTCGTTTCTAATGTCACTTATCTTTAACTCTGTAAAGCATATGAACTGAAACCTAATCACTTATACTTTCGCATGATCAGATCTATCTTGCTTTCGTTGTGAGATCTTGCTTGATAACCTACAAAATCAAACATCTGTTCGTTGTCCTGCACAATCTCAACACAAACATCAAATCTTCTCAAAGTAATAACATACAATCTGAAGAATTGAATAAATTTACAAGATAAAATGAATATACTTAACAGTCTATTATTAACCTAAGGCACTTTAAGGTCAAATAATTCACTGTAAGCACATTCAAACTTCAGCAAAATTATTTAGAATCTCTGTTCCAAATATTTTTGATTTAAACGAAAATCTTTTCAAAGATCAAATTCAAACTATGAACATCTCTGTGTTCATTCTAATGAAAATCTTCTTTTTAAAGATCAGGCATTAACTCAATATCTGTTTACTGAAATCAACAACTCTGTGTTCTTTTCCTAAACTCATATTCTGTTAACATTAACAAATATCTGTTTATTGAAATCAACAACTCTGTGTTCTTTTCCTTAAACTCATATTCTGTTAATTATGACACACTTTCTTTTAGCTTTTGATCACAACACTATCGCTTAACTACCCTACTCGTTTATTCAGTGTTCCTTATAGAACGTAGTTGAGTCCTCTTGGAAACTAGATTCTATTCTGACTCTGTCTCTCGTGCAATAGGAACTTTTATTTAAACAATACAATACAAATAAAAATTAAACATTTCACGAAAAACACACACACACATACACTGAACATAAACGAATAACATAGTTACAAGAGCTAAAGTTACTGCTGATTAGATCAGATTAGCATGTTACATAAGCCCACAAGTGAGAAATAATTCTCTTATTATTAATTATGAACAGTGATCCATCAACGATTACCAATATGTTTGTCCTCTTAAACACTCGGTACTTCCAGTTTCCTTTTGGTTTATGACACTTTCGACATACCCTGGCCAAGGACAGTCACCATGTAACCCGAGTAGCCTAATATGCCACTTAATCAAGTTTGTGAACTTAAGTGACCCACATTCAGATATACTCTCACAATCGACACAAGCACTAAGATTAAGACATTTGGTGAGTATAGGAAGAAAGCCTTTAAGAATCAAGTCAGCGGTGACAGGTCGGTGATTCCTCACACGCAAAGCGACATAACTTGACTCACGTACGGAAATATACCCAACATTTCATAATGCTAAGTACTTGCATATTTGTGACATCATTTAAAACGCTTATGAAAACCCGTGACTTTCGATGAGACCCGTGTAGCGAAC
The DNA here is from genome assembly GCA_034093135.1 of Erigeron breviscapus. Classification (NCBI taxonomy): domain Eukaryota; kingdom Viridiplantae; phylum Streptophyta; class Magnoliopsida; order Asterales; family Asteraceae; genus Erigeron; species Erigeron breviscapus. The sequence continues at coordinate 29,595,403 of CM067168.1, forward strand.
TTTCTGACAACCTATCCCAAGTTGGAAGCTTTAGGTAGGCTAGGTATACAAAGACACCCCAAGGACTTACTTGTCCGAATCTCAAAGGCCACATTAGCTCCATAATTTTCAAAAGATTAATAAGATATTAGCATATCTTGTCACAAATATACATCCGAAAAGCAATACATACACATATATGTACCCGAGACCTTCTATATAAAGACCAAATATACATAATTACAATGCTAGATCTTTCGCAAGATTTAAGGACTAGTCTATATTTAGAACAAGCATTCTCAGCCATATATCTGAATATGTTTCCCATAAGAACATTGTATACATTAAGTTCAGATTTAAGGAAACCTTGGTACTTTGTGCCTACCGATACATCATATAATGGTATCACTGAACTGAGCAATTTAAAGTACAATTAAGTAGGCTTAAAAGCTAAAGTATCGTCACGTCTAATCGTCTTGATGCAGTGACCTTACTCTTTTTATTATTTTCTTTTTCTGACTCTATATGACACACATACATTACGACACAAACACTGACTCATTTTACAAAGTTCCTTTTGAGAGACAATGTCACTATAGATTTCTCATTCCAATCAATTGGACTAGCAACTCGAAACGAGTTCGGTTGAAAGCCTTAGTGAACAGATCAGCTAAATTAAAGTCACTCGGCACTTTTTCTAGGACTATTAGTTTCTTTTCATCACAATCACGTATAAAATGAAACCTTATGTCTATGTGCTTAGTCCTACTGTGCTTAACAGGATTATTGGTAATGGAAATAGTGGATTCATTGTCTATCTTTATGGGAGTACAAAGGAAATTCTGACCGTAATCACGCAGTTGTTGCTGAATCCATAGAACTTGTGAGCAACACCCACCAGCTGCCATGTATTCCGCCTCGCAAGACGAGATCGCAACAGATGTCTGCTTTTTACATTGCCATGACACCAATCTCTCCCCTAAGAACTGACATCCTCCTGAAGTCGATTTCCTATCAAAGTTGCAGCCGCCATAGTCAGCATCTGTATAAGCCACGAACTCAAAGCTCCCCCCAATCGAATGTGTCCTGCACGAAGTACATCGAATTTTGGAGATATCCCGTAATGTCCTTTTTGTACCTATATAAGGACGACCTCGAGAGAGCAGACGACCAGTAGAGTAGGTGCTCCATCTCGTTCCTGCTGCGTAGGTCTAAGGTAATTCACAGTGCTAGCAGATCAGAAGTACGGAAGTGGGCCCTCACCCTTCTCTAATAGGGGCAGTGCTACCTATAGAACGGGAATGTTCATCCTCTCTTAAAGTCCGTTATGGATTTCAAGTCGGGAATAGAGCTGTGGTAAGCAATATAGATCGCCCCTGACTCTCTCTCTATAAAAAAAAAGCCCTTCTTAATTCTTAACTTAATAAGGCTTCGGCCCTATGGAGTAAAGGGAAGTGCAGATCTGGAGTGTTTGGACGAGAAATAAAGGCTTTGCAGCAAGCGGAGTTGTACCGAAATTCAATTTTCCGAGCACTGGTTGCCCTTTGAGGTAGCGAAGAATTCGCTTAACAGCTTTCATATGGCTTTCCCTGGGACATGACTGATAACGAGCACACAAACAAACCGCAAACATGATATCTAGGTCTTGATGTTGTAAGATACATCAATGAACCTATCATGGCCCTGTAACGAGTAGGATCAACTTCTGGATCATTAAGAGAAAACATCCCAAGTTGATGGTTCTTTTGTATAGGAGTGTCCATCGGTGAAGTATCTTCCATTCCAAATCGCTTCAGAATATCTTGAACGTACTTCGTCTGATGAATGAAGAATCCGTCCTTTTTCTGTTCAACCTGCAAACCCAAAAAGAAGTTCATCTCTCCCATAGCACTCATCTCAAATGTCCCTTTCATAATCTGCTCAAACTCCTTGCACATCTTTTCGTCTGATGACCCAAAAATGATGTCATCCACGTAAACTTGTACAATTAGGAAATCCTCTCCTTTCCATTTTGTAAACAACGTACTATCGATCAATCCTCTTTCAAATCCATTTTCCAGAAGATGCTTCGAAAGCTTGTCGTACCATGCCCTGGGTGCTTGATGTAATCCATATAATGCCTTATTCAGTCGATAGACTCTATCAGGATAATCTGGATCTTCAAACCCTGGCGGTTGAGTAACATACACTAATTCCTGGACAGTACCGTATAAGAATGCGCTCTTGACATCCAACTGATATACCTTAATGTCCTTGAAGGCAGCAAATGCTAGAAACAACCGAATAGCTTCTAACCTAGTAACCGGTGTGTAGTCCAACCCTTCCTGTTGAGCAAAACCTTGAACAACTAACCGAGCTTTATTTCGTGTCACAACACCCTTTTCATCCTTTTTGCACCTAAAAACCCATCTGGTGCCGAAAGGATAATCTCCCAAAGGTAGATCTACTAACTCCCAAACCTGGAGTTTATCAAACTGAAGAAGTTCCTGCTGCATGGCTTCAACCCAAGATGGATCTTTTAAAGCCATTTGAATATTACTTGGTTCTTCTTGAGAAACAAAGCAGCTGAACTTACATTCATCAACAATACCGGTCTCTTTCATCTCTGCGAATAAACCAACAAGCTTGTTAATCTGAGCTCTTGTCTTAACCCTTGCACTTGGTTCACCAATGATATCCTCAACTGGATGATACTTGTTGACTCTGTGCTGTGTCACTTTGTCAACTTGAAGATTAACACCTAAATTTGAACCTATTTCTCCCTCACTGGTTGAACTTTGAGGTAGTGGAGTAACTGGTTCCGATTCTTGTGTACTTGCGTCTTCAGTATCCTTTGATAAACCATCTGCACCTGCATTAGACATAAGCTCTGGTGACTTATTCACGTCACTAACATCCTTTCTAATATCTTCACTGTCCTTTGATGTTGTAGCAGTAGAAGACTCTGGAGTTGTAACTGCATTAACACCAGTGATTTCATCACGAAGCAGCACAACATCATCTACCTCTGAACTACCTGCACCAAAAGAAATAGGACCATTAAAGGACGTAAAAACATCATCATAATTAAACAGGATAGCAGACCCTTGGTGTATAGGGGGATTATAGCTAGAAATTACGACATTGTAACCAACATCGACTATTTCAGCCTTAATATTATACACCCTCCTATTTGGAGATCCCGGAATGTAACCAAGAAAAATTCCCTCCTCAGCTTTTTCAGCAAATTTGGGTTGGTCACGGACTTTTAAAAACGTACATGGGACTCCAAAAGGTTCTAAGCCAGTTAAATTCGGTTTTCTATTGTTTAAAAGTTCATAAGGTGTTTTATTAAATCTTTTAACAATTAAAACCCTATTTAACACGTGACAAGCAGTGTTCACTGCCTCCCCCCAAAACATAGTAGGAAGCTTTGAATCAGCAAGCATTGTCCTGGCGGTCTCTATCAACGTCCTGTTCTTCCTTTCTGCTACTCCATTCTGTTGAGGTTCATAGGGTGCACTGAATTGATGCACAATTCCCTTGCTCAGACAATAGACTTCCATGATCTGATTCTTGAACTCTGTCCCGTTATCACTCCTGATTCTCTTCACTCTTGTGTTGTATTGATTTTCAATTCTTTCAAAGAACTCCATTAGGATCTGAGCAGTCTCATCCTTGGTCTTCAAGAAAAATACCCACGAGAATCTAGAATAATCATCAGTGACTACCAGACAGTAGTACATAAACCCTATGCTTCGAACGTTCACTGGTCCGAACAAATCCATGTGAAGCAACTGAAATGGAGCGGCAATAGAATTCTGAGTCTTCGGCTTGTGCGGCTTCTTGGTTTGTTTTCCTTTTAAGCATGGCACACATTTGTCTTCCACCATAAATCTCTTATTTGGAACGCCGAGAACCAATCCATTACTTGTGATATAATTCATTTTTCTGAAATGGATATGACCCATCCTTCTATGCCATAGCAGAGACTCATCTTCTGAAGCTTTTGTAAGCAGACAAACTGGCTCCACTGAATCAAGCACACCTAATTCCAGACCATAGATGTCCTTCTTTCTTGGAGCTTTCAGCAAGATCCATTCTTCTAGTATCACATAACCTGGTTTCAAGATCAAGGCTTCCTTTTCTGTAAAGTGAACTGGATTCCCTTTGTCACATATTTGAGATACACTCATCAGATTATGCTCCAGCTGCTCAACAAAGTTCACATTGTCCATTTTAATTTTCCCATTGACGACTTTTCCAATTCCAGAAATACTTCCGCCCTTGGGACCAGCAAAACTAACATAAGACCCTTTAACAGGTGTAAACTCTGTTAACAGTCTCTTGTCACCAGTCATATGTCTTGAACATCCACTATCGACAAACCATAATCCTTTAGTTCTCCTTAGTGGTTCCTTTTGTTCGATGACCTCAAGATGTGCCATAAAGCTTGTCTCAGCTTCAGTGAACACTTCTTCATTTTCAGCTCTTACTGGTTCTGATGGTTCAGGTTCCTCTTCTACCTTCTGATGAAAACTATCATGATCATCCGTGCTGACATACAATGTATAGTCGAATGAATTATCAACAAGATCGTTCATTCCTCCATCAAAGTCTTGAATTTCTGCCATAAATGCATGATTCTGATCATCGGTACTAGTCGAACCCCAATTATAAGTACCATCATTTTGAACAACCAAAGCTCTTGAGTTGTCCGTTTCTCCTGAGTTTCGGTTCCCAGTATTAGCATATTGACGCCCTGAATTCTGACCTTGCAATAGAACCACTCTGATTGAAGTTCTGACGACCTGTAGCTGAACTGTTGTCCCGTCTTGGCCTCTGACATTCACGTGCAAAATGTCCAAAACCATCACAGTTGAAACACTTCACTTTAGTCTTATCAAATCCCACTTTTCCGTCTATAACCTTCCTTCCGGTTCTATCAGTGAATCATTGAACTCTCAATGTTAGCATATAGCTAATTGCCAGTTCAGATCCATTTCTTCCAAATCATCTGGATCAACTTGCTTGTAATCCTCCCTAACCAAATCAGGATCAGTCAGTTTTCCTCCAATTAACTTCTCACGAGCAGACACAAATGAAGCGAGCATGCCCAAATGTCCCTCAGCAGATCTTATGCTCATCGGCATTCCTGATAAACCCGAGCTTGGAGAACTACTTTTCTGATTCCCATTATGAACAACCATAGCTGATTCCGGAGAAGTTACATACATCAAGTTGTTATCAGAATCCATCGTCATCTTCAATTTCTCATCATCCCCACTGTAGAAGGCAGTGATCCCTCCACTTGGAGATTTTCCAGAAGCAACATTTGGCTTGCTATGATAAAGTTCCGGACTGAAAAAATCACTGCTACCTGCTTCCTTTGACTTACGCTTCATATCTTGACCTCTCAGCTTTCGGATAATCTGATCCAGAGTCCATGTACTGAATTCAGAATTTTGCTGGATTGAAGTACAAACCCTTCCCACTTAGCTGGAAGAGAATCCAACAACTTCTCGATCACTTCATCTGAATCAGGCTTGTACCCAAAATATGCAAGCTCAACTAGCAGATGACTGTAACGAATCAATGTCTCATCAAGAGATTCATCCTTGAAACTTGTGAAAACATAATACTGTTTCTTCAACAAGTCCTTTCTTCTCTTCTTGAGATCTTCATCACCTTTACAATGCTCCTTGAGTGCATCCCAAAGCCCTTTGCACTTTCATACTTTTCAAACAAGTGCAAGAATTCCCCTTGGAGAGCCATTCGAAGTGATCCTAAAGCTTTACTTTCAGCCTCGTAGTCTTTCTTTTGATCAACATTCATTTGCTCATACGTAGCTGCTTTTCCACCACTCGAACCAGAAACTTCCTTGTCATTTTGCACGGTAGGATGAACATAACCATTGACAATACAAATCCACATCCTGACATCCATAAGTCTGCAATATGACTCGAATCTGCCCTTCCAATTGAAATATCTATCTAGGCTTATCAACTTGGGCGGTGAATTGGCCTTTCCGGTTTCATGATCCATCAGAATCAATTGATTCAGCAAGGCTTGGTAGTTTGCGGGTAATTGAGACGTCATTTTCTCCGAACTAGCAAAATTATACGAACTGTTTAGTAATAAACGAGGTCGCAAATTAAAACGAGGTCGCAAAGAAATACGAGGTCGCAAATTACAAACTCGAGGTCGTAATTGAACTGGTGAGGTCTTAAAGAGCTCACGAGGTCGCAAACGAAATACGAGGTCGCAAATTAACTGGCGAGGTCGTAATTAGCTACCCAGGTCGCAAATCGAACTGGATGAGGTAATACGAGCTGGCGAGGTCGCAAACGATGCTGAAACCTTTAATTCTCTTGAATTTCGAAACCCTAATACCCAAAACAACACCTCCGACTGCTGCAAACACAAATAGAGGTCACAAAAGGGTTTTCGATCGTAAACTCGTGAAAGAATCACGTATAAACGACCCTAAACCAATGTTGTCTATCACCAACAAACTATAACCTTCCGGTATGAAACCAAGAGGCTCTGATACAAGTCCCCTTGAAACGGATCGTTAATAGTTTGCTCCAGTTATCTTGAGGTGCGGAATCCCTCACTATAACTTGGTGATTCACAACAAGCCTTCAGATTATCTGCTGCCTCGCAGATCTTCTCTAGGCCTAGCGGAACAACTATTGACGACTTAACCTGCAAATATGCTTGATATTTCGACAAATGTTCAACCCTAATCTCTGTTAGGGTTCGATATATATAGGGAACATCACGACATGGGCTTCAGCGAGCTAGCCTCGCAAATCCAGCCAGCTCGACACAATTGCGAGGTCGCAATTCGTGTCCTACCTCGTATTTGACCCTGCAAATGCGAGGTCGTATTGTCTCTGTGAAATGCGAGGTCGCATTTCATACTTAGCAGATTTATCAACATTCAATACTTAAACTTAATCTAGTATTCTATGCATAATATAAAGTTCATTAATGACAATTATTTGATCAAATAATCGCACTATGGCTCAACCGGAGGTGTGAGTAATGGGATTAGGGTGTTAATGATGATTTGTAGGCGATTCCCTATCGGTAATAGGGCTACGGCCGCTTTACGCCTAAGATTGTTTACTCTCAGCCGCTAATGAGGCTGAGGGTTTGTTTTACGAAGGACGATTGTATTGGGATTTTGGATTTATGCATTGAATGTCGAATGGTAGTGAAAAGATGCCCTGCCGTATGGTTCCTCCTCTATTTATATAGAGGGTAAAAAACTTGGAGAGGAGGGTAAGAGAATTAGGGTAAATCTCTTCCTCTTTTGAGAATATCTTATTTCCTTCTTTGAGGAGATTTGTGGTGATCTTGCTACAAACCGTGTCCGAGGTAATCGGGCCTTGAATATATTATTTATTCGGATAATCATAGAAAGAATCTATATCCGATCTTTTTGATATATTTCCTCGGAGCTGGGTATTATTACCTTAAGAGCTCCGGAATGATTATGTTAAACGGAATTTCGCCTGTTTGAGCATGAATTGTTAAGCTCAATCACGAATGGATTTAACCACGAAAATCATCATAATCTCCTACTATGTAGTGCAAACCTAATAAATTCTTCGCGAATCTAAGGTGAATGATGATTTTCCCAGAGAGATGTATCGATCTCCGGAGGATATTATGTGTGTGTTTCTATGACTGAATGAATGATTGAATGTGAGAATGAATGATTTCTTGTGCGTTGTGACTTGTGCCTGTAATTCCCTTCTTGTTCCCTGATAAGCGAGAGATATATTTTTTTGTAGTATGAAGTCAATGTCCTCCATCTCAGATGGGAAAACCTTTTATGACCTTTTGTGAGGCCAAGGAGTTGGGCTTTTATATTGGTAAGGCTAGAGAGTTGGGCTTTTTCATTGTCAACCCAAACTTGTCATAAGCATATGTATATATTTATAACATATATAGTCGACTTGGCTAGTTACCAATATATAATGACTTGTTGTCATTTGTTTAACCTACATAAATAAACTTATATACTTCGTTTACACAATATACAATTCTTGTTAACGTATATGTAAATACATACGTGATCAAGCCCCCCAAGTTTAGACATAAAGAAGTTTCTCAAATATGCTTGTGTCTAAACTTACACAGTGCCACAACCTTCATACGGAGGAACATAATCCATGCCTGCCCTTATTACGGAGGAACATAATCCATGCCCGCCTTTATTACGGAGGAACATAATCCATGCCCGCCTTTATTAAGGAGGAACATAATCCATGCCCGCCTTTATTACGGAGGAACATAATCCATGCCTTCATATCTCTTTAGCTAATGCTAGTATGATGTCCCCAAATTCAATTGTTAAAGGACTTCTTATTAACATCTTTGGTTTTAAATTTTTATTTATGCTTTGCCCACGTCTAGGTCTTACAAATTTTATTGATCGTCACTTCCCGATGAGAAGTGCTTACCTTTTTATCCGATGAATAAAAAGATGAATAGAATATTATGCGCGCCGCTTCCCAATAGGAAGCGCTTACCTTTCCATCCAATGAATGTGAAAGATGAATAAAATCTTGGGTGTTGAGGTAACTACCTTTTCTATCCCCTTTGATAATATCACTCCCCGATGAGAAGTGCATACCCTTCTATCCGATGGATGTGAAGGATGAATAAAATTTTGGGTAAGGAGTCTGGCCAATATTTTATCCTACTACCCTTGTAATTAGGAAGTGTCTTCTTCCTTCCACGTATGAAGATTATTGTCATCCTTCCTAATGGGAAGGCTCTTCTTATTAACTTGGTCATCCCAAAATTTTTCACTATAATAATAGCAGAACCAAAGCTTTTAGCAGAGTTCAAATAGGTATGGTGGCCAAATGCACCATAAACACAGCAAACCAATAATCTCTTCACCAGGTGTGATGCCCCTGCTGTAAGATGCAACCTTGTATGCTCTACCACCTTGAAAACACTCGATAATGATAAAACCAACATGTGCTGGTAATGTCGAGGAAACAGTGCGGAAGATTTTCAATAATGCTTCCAGATTCAAACTTGGTAAATATGCAGATACATACATTGTGTCTGTACAATTATGAATAAAGGCTGCCTGGTTTCAAACCAATAGTAACATAGATGTAATAATATTCAGATAATCAAAAAAAAAAACTTTACGGATTGCACGGATTAAAACTGGCCCTTCCCGTGAATTTTGGGTTGACAAACATAAGACCCATCAACCAACCCACGTATTCTCGAGTTAATTTGATTCCAGGTTTCTTTCGGTCAGTGAGTTTTGGGATTCGCAAACATAAGACCTATGTATTCTCGAATGAACTTTATAGACTTCGTACATATTTGTATTTATAATTAGCTGTTTATCTAAGATAGACGAGAGCCGGGCTGTTGTTGGGCCCTGAGAAAACTCTAAACTAAAACTTTCAGTGAGATCACTCGGGTGTCGTGTTAACCTGACCAGTGTCAGGTTGTCATCAAGCATTCATTGGGCCAATCGGTAAACCAAGTGGTCAACTGTGCCTTGTGGGCAAATTTGAGCTAGATATATGCTTACATGTTTAGCAACCGCGATAAATGTAGCAAATGCACCACTTATTTTGCTGATGAATTTAAATCACAGTCTTTGATTCATTTACTGATCAAGAACCGGGCGGATATTATGTGGTTTACTAGCAACAATTCTCTAAAGCTTCTCAATTTCATCATGAAACTGATCACCGTTCCTCCATGTCACATAGTAAAGGCTTTTCAGTATTCTTTGCTTCCACCCCGAATTTTGAAATCCCAAAATCAAGAATTTCCATCCATGGAGTCATGCAAGTTAAAACTTGATCTTGTGCAATCATATCAACTGCCTCTAGCTTCCGTTGCATGAATTCCTCACAAGGAAGCTGAATCGGCTCCAGATGATCCTTGGCAAGTTTGCAAGATAACTCGTACTGAAATTATAGGTATGAGTCGGGAAGGTTTCCAACTACTGCAATCTGATGACTTCCTGTCCATCCACCTTATCTTCGGCCCATTCATGAATAGATAGTGTCTCAAGCATTTATAAAACATCATCACGAACCTGTCTAGATGGGTACACCATTTTGTACAGAATCAGACTAAAGAGTCGTTGACTTTTCACATTTAGGAATCTCTTGGCGGATGTACATTTCGGCCAAAACACTGAAGTATCCATCTGCTACACCAGCATCGGGAGAGTAGCACTCTTAGGATATGAAAGAGAGAATGAAAATATGGGCGACCTGGCAATTAGTCCAGATTAGAGTCAACCTGAGAATTGACCTGTATGCGTACGCCCCTTTAATGTTCTGGACCTTCAGTTTTGGCTTAGATTTAACTCGGTTAATAACTCTATGAACGAAAGCCCACCCGGGTGTAACTTGTAACTTAAGCCAACCCGAGTTATTGTGGGCTTACTTTTCTTTTACAAAGTGTATATCTTCCTCGGTATTTTTTTTTATTTGGCGAGGGAATGTTATTGACCAGGAGCAGGTGATCTATAACGAACCTGTGGAGAGTCTTCAATGATTGAACGTGATAAAATGCAACGGACACCCATATGGTGTATATCAGACTAGAAAGAGAAGAGTAGTAGTTAAAGTCCCTCACACGATGGTTTAACCCACGAGTGTAAAATAACAAAACAAGTATGAACTAGAATCGGACTAGTATTACTTCAATATAAATATGCAAGAATATAAACAAAGTAATAAATGACTTAAGCAATATTTAAACAAGTAAATAAATGGTGGAACACAAATATAGTTTTCAAGTGTATTTTCTTTATTGATGTATAAACAAAATACAAGATCGTTGCGGAACCTAGATATTACACGTATGTAAGTATCTAAATAATCTTTGAATTACAAGTGATCTATACTTGCTAAATAAACTCCTTTGATCGATATACTTAGAGTTGTGAAGTATAACTGTTTAGATCGAGAGTATTTAAGCAAGTTCACCAATTTGCTAAAGTGAATTTCTCAAAGAAATGACTTTGTATTTATAGGCAACAAAATTCACCAGTGAATTTTGTGCCGTACAAATATGGTTGCATACATTTAATGATCCGACAAGAACATTAAATGTATTGGATAAGGAATAAGGATAAAGTCACATCAAATGACTTGTGTCCTTTTATCCAACCACCTTTACACACACAAACTTTGGTAAAGAACAAGTGGATTGTTCTTTGGAAAGTGTGTAAGGGAAAAGTCAATCCTCGATATCAGTGTTCAGACTTGTAGGGTCTAGAACACTGACAATCCTCCAGTGTTCAGATCTGGTAAGACTTTCCAGTGGACTCCGCCATTTGTCAGTCTTCTTTATTCTTACTTCAGTCTTTGACTTCAGTGAGAACGTCTTCAGTAGTGTAGATCTGGACTGGGGGTGAAGTCCAGTGAGCTAATCTGGAGAATACTCCAGATTTCCTATACAAGTATTTGCTCACTGGTCTTCCATTATTTCTGACAAATCTTCAGAGGGACTCCAGATTCCAAGTCTGGAGTAGGTCCAGTAATATAACATTTCTGGACAGATCTTCAGTAAGGCTCCAGTAGTCGAGTCTGGAGCGAGTCCAGTAAATCTGGACCTAACAAATTCCCCCTATTTGTTTAGAAATAATGCAAGTTTTTTCAGGCTTATAGATATACAAATTTGTATGCCTGGAAAACACTTAGTCGATTTAAGTCTAAAAAATCTAAGTTACTGGAAAACACTTTATAGATCATGAGTGTTTTCAGTTTCATCTTTTAAGTTCTAACTTAGACTAAATCTGATCATTTACTTATATGAAATTAAAAATTGCAACTAATATTACTATCATCAACTGGAAAATAGTTACAACTTTCATCAAACGATTAATTACAATAAGTACATGATAAAAAGATTCAGGCCCTTCTTTTTGATGACTGCCCTGGTGCATCTTCAGTAGCCTTCCTCTTTGGTGATGGAGATGATGGAACAGACACTGGTGGTCTCAAACCCAACAAAGCTTCCATTTGTTGTATTCTTCTCCAGACCTTCTCAATTCTCTTCATAAAGGCCTTAACATCTGGAGATAAATCAGTTTTACCTTTAAATGTCAATCCTATCTCCTTCAGTTCAGTCCATCCAAAAGCTTGGACTGTTGTATCTTTCCTTTCATCTGTAAAGTTACCCTCCCTGGTCAACTTTATATTAAATCTGGTCATTCCTTGATTATTTTCAGCCAACTTGATTTCAGCATCAACAATTTTTCTAGCATTAGCCCTAAAATTTATCATTTGTTCATAAGAGGCTTTCTGCTTTGCCAAATGGACCATATATTCAGTTTCCTTGGATACACCACTCTGTTTTCCTTCAGTGGACTGGAGTTGTTGGCGATTAATTCTCAGAGAAGTATCCAGGGGAATGAAAGTGCTCAC
>CM067168.1:29608800-29736680 GCA_034093135.1 Erigeron breviscapus
AGAAAATGACTTTGTATTTATAGGCAACAAAATTCACCAGTGAATTTTGTGCCGTACAAATATGGTTGCATGCATTTAATGATCCGACAAGAACATTAAATGCATTGGATAAGGAATAAGGATAAAGTCACATGAAATGACTTTGTATTTATAGGCAACCAAATTCACCAGTGAATTTTGTGCCGTACAAATATGGTTGCATGCATTTAATGATCCGACAAGAACATTAAATGCATTGGATAAGGAATAAGGATAAAGTCACATGAAATGACTTTGTATCCTTTTATCCAGCCACCTTTACACGCATAAACTTTGGTAAAGAACAAGTGGATTGTTCTTTGGAAAGTGTGTAAAGGAAAAAGTCAATCCTCGATATCAGTGTTCAGACTTGTAAGGTCTAGAACACTGACAATCCTCCAGTGTACAGATCTGGTAAGACTTCCAGTGGACTCCGCCATTTGTAAGTCTTCTTTATTCTGACTTCAGTCTTTGACTTCAGTGAGAATGTCTTCAGTAGAGTTGATCTGGACTGGGGGTGAAGTCCAGTGAGCTAATCTGGAGAATACTCCAGATTTTCTATACAAGTATTTGCTCACTGGTCTTCCATTATTTCTGGACAAATCTTCAGAGGGACTCCAGATTCCAAGTCTGGAGTAGGTCCAGTAGAACACGTTTCTGGACAGATCTTCAGTAAGGCTCCAGTAGTCGAGTCTGGAGCGAGTCCAGTAAATCTGGACCTAACAGTAAAATAGTATATATATGTTTCCGCATACAATAAACGTAATGCTTTACAAGACAATGCCCAAATGACATATATTATTAAAGTGAATTTATGAATATGGATCAAACTCAAGAACTTAGATAAAATCGTGAGTGTCTTTAACCAGCTGGGCTGACATTAACTAATATTATTAAGCTAAATAATTAAATAAATAAATTTAGTATATATAATACATACCAAATTAATATACATGCATTTAATTAATATGATAGGAATTTTATAATATTATTTGTTGATAAATTGTTATGAAGTATGCTTAATTGCTGTTGCTCGATATTATATATTATCGTGTGTTTTTTGGAATAAACAAATCTTATTACTATAATTAAGAAGGATGTATTTTGACTACTCATATAAAGTATAAGTATTAATATTGTCATTAAATAAAGATGAAATAATTAAATATGATCTAATGGTTCTAAATCAAAGATGAAGTCCATCCAAGGGTTCTTATTTGTTTATGAATGAATTTAGGACTTTGTTATATATATATTTGGTAGATACTAATCTCTATTTTAAATAAATGGTATTTTTAGAGAAAAATTGATTTGGCAAGTTAGAAATATCCTATACACTTTAAAAAAAAAGATGATGCCATATTACAAAATATATTTGTGTCTTTAATTTAATAATTTTTTAAATTTTCTTTCTTTCCTTTCCAAATTTTCCCATTCAATTTTATATGTATTATTTTCTTATTTTTTTGACTCGCATTATCGCAAGTATGATTCTTTTATTAGTAATTATACTCATTGCATCTTAGCATTGTTATTTTTTGGTTTTTTTAAGACCACTTTTATATGTGTATTAATCCAAATACCCAAAAATTATAAATATACAATATGTACCGGTGTTTTGAATTTTTCAAATGATTGTAATGTTCAAAGAAAATCAAAGTTGACCTATTACAAATATTTTTATATTGTATTTATATATAAAAAGCATGTTTTTAACTGTCCGGACTAAATTCGGGTTGATTACATCAGGGAAATTGCACTGTCAATTTAACCAAAGAAGTTTCCTTTTCCTGTTCAATCAATTCTTACACAATGAGTTGAAAGGCAACAACGAGGATAATAAAAACAACCTACAGTGGAATTATAGGTCGAGAATAAAAACTATGTTAAAAAAAAAAACTAAAAATATATGATGATTTTATGCTTTAAAGTTTAACCTTAATTTTTCCTAAAAGACCGTCAATGTATTGAACTATATATTTTTCAATCCAGCTTACACATCGTCACTTTATGTGAACTGATAGCTTGCATCCGTGTCCAGAATTTGGAAATATTTGGTTCCAAGAATTTGACAAGAGTATTTGATAATAATATTTTTGGGTCTTAAATAGATATTTGACAAAAAGATTGTTTATAGTAGACATAATACTCGTAGTTGCTAACACATTCAGCCTTATCATAATTTAAATCGATATGTGAGAAATTTAGCAAGCTAAGGCAGAAACAAAATAACACAAGCTTAATTCCATTAACCTAAACTTTAGTCTAAAAATCCTCTTAAAACTATACAAATGTGACAAGTAGATTTCACTTAATCTCTTTCCTAATCTTAACCCTTGAATTTCCACATGTCACAATCCTATGAATTAGGAGGATTTTTAGGCTAATGAATTAGCAGGATTAATAACCAACAAGTGTTCTTTAAGCTCAATAACATATGAAAAATGCTAAATGCAACCCTGGTTGCACTTAACGTGAATAAAAAAAATTGTACCTTTTCTATCAAAAGCTCACCCCTGAATTTTATGGTAAGTGTATAACTATTTAATGCACCTTAAATACATCCTTAAAGGCTTCGTTTAGCAAAACCCATAACATATTTATCACGGATTTATTTGCTTTTTCAATGTTAGCTGCAACCCCGGAGATATTGTATGACTGTATCGCGATATACGCATCTAAATAACAAGATATCGATCTAGGGATAATATTTTGGCGACGATTAAGAAATGAAGTCGAGTCACAAAAGTGCATTGCCGAGAAGTTGTTCTGTGAAGAGTAAACTTATTTGGACTAGTGACTTGCGTGATAAGTTCCAGAAAGCAGTCGAAAAGCTTGGAATTGATAGTAAGATCCTAAATCGATCAAAAAGCTAGTTATCTCGTTTCTTTACCTATTATTTTGGTTAGATTTAATGTGTTTTTATATAATACCGTACGACAGATGCTGTTCCTAAGAAAATCTTAGAACTCATGAAAGTGAAAGGATTAACAAGAGATAATGTCGCAAGTCATTTACAGAAATATCGTATTGTTAAAAAGAGATTAGCTGCTTCACAAAACGGGGTTGTAATTACTTCAAAACTAAACTTGTTAGAGAGCTCAATGACTAATGAAGCAGCATCTTGGATGAACTCTGCATCAATGCTTAATGAACAACCGAAAAATGGTCCATCTAGTAGCGGTATTCATAAAACGACTAATCTTCCAATTTTAGACACTTCAAGCACCTACGTTCCAGTTGTTGAAGCTTCAAATTTCACTGCTGAATTCGAGTTAGCTTATCCAGGATCATTATCAGTTGATATGGACTCGTTATCTGGTGTACACTTGAACAATGAGTTGGAAATGACTTGGAATCATGAGAACCAGATAATCGCTGGAGATTCTATGAGTTCTAATTTTGTGGAGAACCGTAGTAGCTCTGAAAGTAATTATTCTAGACAAAGTGAATTTGTTGAAACGGGTTGGATGTATGGAGCTAGCTCGATAAATAATATGGAAAAAGAGATAGGAGAACATGATTTGATTTGGAATGGAGCTCATATAGATGATCTTTTATCATGTGGAAGTGATAATCTGAAGTATCATAATATTTCAAACAATCTACCTGTAAGTCTTGATCTTCCTAATCAGGTAAGTAACTAATCCTCATCCAGTGTAATGCAAACCAAAATTTCGAAATTGATATTGACTTGTCATTTTGTCATGTTTGTTTGTAGGTTGTGGCTGCAGAAGACTTGCTTAATAATGATTCGTTTGATTCATATGTAAATGAAGCAACAACATCCAACGATTTGCATCAAACTTTAGATGAATATCTTCATGATTTTGATCATCATTCCAACATGGTGAGTATTGTGTTTTACTTGAAATTTTGACTCTTTTTTTTTTTTTTTTTTTTTTTTTTTTTTTTTTTTTTTTTTTTTTTTTTTTTTTTTTTTTTTTTTTTTTTTTTTTTTTTTTTTTTTTTTTTTTTTTTTTTTTTTTTTTTTTTTTTTTTTTTTTTTTTTTTTTTTTTTTTTTTTTTTTTTTTTTTTTTTTTTTTTTTTTTTTTTTTTTTTTTTTTTTTTTTTTTTTTTTTTTTTTTTTTTTTTTTTTTTTTTTTTTTTTTTTTTTTTTTTTTTTTTTTTTTTTTTTTTTTTTTTTTTTTTTTTTTTTTTTTTTTTTTTTTTTTTTTTTTTTTTTTTTTTTTTTTTTTTTTTTTTTTTTTTTTTTTTTTTTTTTTTTTTTTTTTTTTTTTTTTTTTTTTTTTTTTTTTTTTTTTTTTTTTTTTTTTTTTTTTTTTTTTTTTTTTTTTTTTTTTTTTTTTTTTTTTTTTTTTTTTTTTTTTTTTTTTTTTTTTTTTTTTTTTTTTTTTTTTTTTTTTTTTTTTTTTTTTTTTTTTTTTTTTTTTTTTTTTTTTTTTTTTTTTTTTTTTTTTTTTTTTTTTTTTTTTTTTTTTTTTTTTTTTTTTTTTTTTTTTTTTTTTTTTTTTTTTTTTTTTTTTTTTTTTTTTTTTTTTTTTTTTTTTTTTTTTTTTTTTTTTTTTTTTTTTTTTTTTTTTTTTTTTTTTTTTTTTTTTTTTTTTTTTTTTTTTTTTTTTTTTTTTTTTTTTTTTTTTTTTTTTTTTTTTTTTTTTTTTTTTTTTTTTTTTTTTTTTTTTTTTTTTTTTTTTTTTTTTTTTTTTTTTTTTTTTTTTTTTTTTTTTTTTTTTTTTTTTTTTTTTTTTTTTTTTTTTTTTTTTTTTTTTTTTTTTTTTTTTTTTTTTTTTTTTTTTTTTTTTTTTTTTTTTTTTTTTTTTTTTTTTTTTTTTTTTTTTTTTTTTTTTTTTTTTTTTTTTTTTTTTTTTTTTTTTTTTTTTTTTTTTTTTTTTTTTTTTTTTTTTTTTTTTTTTTTTTTTTTTTTTTTTTTTTTTTTTTTTTTTTTTTTTTTTTTTTTTTTTTTTTTTTTTTTTTTTTTTTTTTTTTTTTTTTTTTTTTTTTTTTTTTTTTTTTTTTTTTTTTTTTTTTTTTTTTTTTTTTTTTTTTTTTTTTTTTTTTTTCCGTAGGACGTAAATGATCATAACTCTCCTAATATTATCCCATTTGGTTCAAATGAAGAACTAACATCGATCAACGAGGTTCATACTACAAATGGAAATCTTCCTTGTTTTGATCAAACATTCCACATGGTGAATATTTTTCTTTTAAGTTATTAATTCATCTGGTATATCCATATAAAGACATTGTTAGTCTTTTTGAAGGAATTAAAATCACTGATATCTAACTATTGATTTCTTAAACAGAACAACATTACCCTTGACTCCCCAAATCAGGTAACTTGCTAATCATGATATTGTCCGGCGAAAACAAAAGTTTAGAACTCTTGATTTTGAGCTTGTGTCGTGATCTTTTGTTGTAGGTTGCAAATGGGCAGTACTTTCTCGATAACTTTGCACTTGATTCAAATGAAGCAACATCCATCAATGAGGATCAAACTTTAGCTGGATTCTTTCCTAGTTTTGATCCTACATACAACATGGTGAATACTTCTCTTGTATCATATCATATGATATATATTAGTCCTTGTAAAACCATCAAAATCACTTATATATGCGTGTTGATTTCTTAACCAGCAAAACAATGATGAACTCATCGAGCCCATATGGAGTCCCGAGCCTATTACAAATGATATGATTCGCCAAGGCTACTTTTGAATTCATATATATTCAAGATGAGAATAAATTGGTTTGTTGTTCATGTTCTTAGCTAGATTTTTAGTTGAAACCCGATAGTGGTTCCATTCGAACTCAAGGCTTTAGAGAAGATAGCAAAACTTGCATTTAATTTCTTTTAATAATATCACATACTCTTTTTTCCTTCTAATTTTGAGATTCGATAATATGATCATAACGCAAAGTATTAAGAGATTAATTGTGATTTTTCAAGATATTTCTTTTCAACGGCAAAGAATTGTATACACACCGATCCACATAGTCTCTAACATGACTCAAAAACAAACAACCTTGATATGTGACGCATCCTCTTCACCATGGAGCCAAATTGAAGGCATGTTCTCAATTTTCGCAAATTTATTTCTTAACTTGATCGTTCAATCAAAGTTTGGTTGAAATATAGTATCAAGTTTTTGTATGAGAACATCATTAAATGCTTTTAAACCATGACTTTCCTTTTGCAATGACTTTGATTGAATGATCATGAAATGCTTTAAAGAACTTTGATTGAATTTTCAATTCATTTTGATGATTAAACATATGATAAATGAAAAAAGAAAGTAAATAGACTACCATAATTGAACTCTCATCCTGTTCCACAAAATCGCTGCTGGTCATTTCAAACGTGACATCCATGAAACCGCCGCTGGAGAAATCCGGTGAATATGCCGAAAAAGCTTCAAAAAAGTACTCAAAATCACTGATAACCAAATCATGCGTAAAAGATAAATGACATAGATGAAAAAGTACTCAAAATGAAAAGGATGCTAAAATCACTGATAAGGTATGCTCATACGGGCAAGAACTTGAATCAAATGGAATACATGAAACTATTATGAAGAACGTTTTACCGAATATTAGAACAACTACCTTTCAAAGATATTGTTATCGTAGTTAAACAAGTTAGTCTTGGTGTTTGTAAGGCTGCCTTTGTAACACCCGTCATTTTAAAAACCTGGATTTCAAAAACTTTTGTCAAACGGCGTTTAAAACATAGCGGAAAAGGATCACTTAAAAACTCACATTGTAATCCCACGTCTTAAATTACATGTACATCTTTCTCACGTATTCTTATAATTATCTTAATCAACTTATTCCCACATCTTACATCTTTAATCAGTTTACATATTACGCACTAGCTTTACAACTAGCACGATTTCCCACGTCTTAAATTACATGTACATCTTTCTCACGTATTCTTATAATTATCTTAATCAACTTATTCCCACATCTTACATCTTTAATCAGTTTACATATTACGCACTAGCTTTACAACTAGCACGATTTCCCACGTCTTAAATTACATGTACATCTTTCTCACGTATTCTTATAATTATCTTAATCAACTTATTCCCACATCTTACATCTTTAATCAGTTTACATATTACGCACTAGCTTTACAACTAGCACGATTTCCCACGTCTTAAATTACATGTACATCTTTCTCACGTATTCTTATAATTATCTTAATCAACTTATTCCCACATCTTACATCTTTAATCAGTTTACATATTACGCACTAGCTTTACAACTAGCACGATTTCCCACGTCTTAAATTACATGTACATCTTTCTCACGTATTCTTATAATTATCTTAATCAACTTATTCCCACATCTTACATCTTTAATCAGTTTACATATTACGCACTAGCTTTACAACTAGCACGATTTCCCACGTCTTAAATTACATGTACATCTTTCTCACGTATTCTTATAATTATCTTAATCAACTTATTCCCACATCTTACATCTTTAATCAGTTTACATATTACGCACTAGCTTTACAACTAGCACGATTTCCCACGTCTTAAATTACATGTACATCTTTCTCACGTATTCTTATAATTATCTTAATCAACTTATTCCCACATCTTACATCTTTAATCAGTTTACATATTACGCACTAGCTTTACAACTAGCACGATTTCCCACGTCTTAAATTACATGTACATCTTTCTCACGTATTCTTATAATTATCTTAATCAACTTATTCCCACATCTTACATCTTTAATCAGTTTACATATTACGCACTAGCTTTACAACTAGCACGATTTCCCACGTCTTAAATTACATGTACATCTTTCTCACGTATTCTTATAATTATCTTAATCAACTTATTCCCACATCTTACATCTTTAATCAGTTTACATATTACGCACTAGCTTTACAACTAGCACGATTTCCCACGTCTTAAATTACATGTACATCTTTCTCACGTATTCTTATAATTATCTTAATCAACTTATTCCCACATCTTACATCTTTAATCAGTTTACATATTACGCACTAGCTTTACAACTAGCACGATTTCCCACGTCTTAAATTACATGTACATCTTTCTCACGTATTCTTATAATTATCTTAATCAACTTATTCCCACATCTTACATCTTTAATCAGTTTACATATTACGCACTAGCTTTACAACTAGCACGATTTCCCACGTCTTAAATTACATGTACATCTTTCTCACGTATTCTTATAATTATCTTAATCAACTTATTCCCACATCTTACATCTTTAATCAGTTTACATATTACGCACTAGCTTTACAACTAGCACGATTTCCCACGTCTTAAATTACATGTACATCTTTCTCACGTATTCTTATAATTATCTTAATCAACTTATTCCCACATCTTACATCTTTAATCAGTTTACATATTACGCACTAGCTTTACAACTAGCACGATTTCCCACGTCTTAAATTACATGTACATCTTTCTCACGTATTCTTATAATTATCTTAATCAACTTATTCCCACATCTTACATCTTTAATCAGTTTACATATTACGCACTAGCTTTACAACTAGCACGATTTCCCACGTCTTAAATTACATGTACATCTTTCTCACGTATTCTTATAATTATCTTAATCAACTTATTCCCACATCTTACATCTTTAATCAGTTTACATATTACGCACTAGCTTTACAACTAGCACGATTTCCCACGTCTTAAATTACATGTACATCTTTCTCACGTATTCTTATAATTATCTTAATCAACTTATTCCCACATCTTACATCTTTAATCAGTTTACATATTACGCACTAGCTTTACAACTAGCACGATTTCCCACGTCTTAAATTACATGTACATCTTTCTCACGTATTCTTATAATTATCTTAATCAACTTATTCCCACATCTTACATCTTTAATCAGTTTACATATTACGCACTAGCTTTACAACTAGCACGATTTCCCACGTCTTAAATTACATGTACATCTTTCTCACGTATTCTTATAATTATCTTAATCAACTTATTCCCACATCTTACATCTTTAATCAGTTTACATATTACGCACTAGCTTTACAACTAGCACGATTTCCCACGTCTTAAATTACATGTACATCTTTCTCACGTATTCTTATAATTATCTTAATCAACTTATTCCCACATCTTACATCTTTAATCAGTTTACATATTACGCACTAGCTTTACAACTAGCACGATTTCCCACGTCTTAAATTACATGTACATCTTTCTCACGTATTCTTATAATTATCTTAATCAACTTATTCCCACATCTTACATCTTTAATCAGTTTACATATTACGCACTAGCTTTACAACTAGCACGATTTCCCACGTCTTAACTTTTAGGAAAGGCAAAGCCATTTCCATAGTATCCCGTCATGCTTTTAACATTGGTGGTTAGTCACTCCACCCGGAAATACTAGTCCCACGTAACTATGCCGCAAGGAGCCACTCAAGCGACCACGTACGCACTAGTTTGGCATAAACTAGCACGGGTTAAGCTTAACATTTCCCACATCAATCTCACGTATTTATATCTTTCTTACTTTTACGCACTAACACTAAGGCTAGAACGGTTTCCCACATCTCACATTTTACTTTAACATTAGGTATATACATTACCTAACTAGTCCCACATCTACTTTAACGTTTAATCCCACTAACGTGCACAACTCATAACATTTCTTACGTGTATCTAGTGAACTAGACATTTCATACTTAATTCTCACATATAAGCCATCACACATCAACATCAAGACATATCAACAACATTATCAACAATATATATCATAATCAGTTCATAGCAACATCATTAAAGTCATCACACTACTTATGCACACAACTACTTTTACTTTAAACGTCAACATAACAACATAGGTCATTTCAGCATACATACATTCCCATATAACCTCCCGCATAACCCGAAAACCCAACACACATAAGATAATCCGATTAAGAGGTTAATTATAGAAACCACATTTTGTTGTGCCTCCAGCGTGATAAAAGTCATGTATCTTACCTGACGACGAGCACAACGATCAACAAGCAACTTTAACGTATCTTTCTTGAGTTCCCAACTACCTAGCACACACATATAATCGACATGTAACATAAACGGGACCTTAAAGAACATCTCCAAGTTCCTTAAACATCAACATAACGACCACCAGACCCCCCAAGTGCGCCGCACCCCCCATCTGTGCGTCGCACCAAACACCCAGCAACTTCAGCCCAGCACCAGGTGCGCCGCACCTCGGGTGTCGACCAGCAAAATCAACTTTGTTTCTCTTCGTTCACCTTCCAAACGGATCCCAAACCTCCACCACGACTTACACCCATTAAATTGACATCAAATAGGTCACAATTAAGCATTTGAAAACATCAATCAATCCTTGAATCAATTGCATAAATGAATCCCTCTTTTTGATCATCAAAACGACTCGAAACCGCAACGTTTGGTTCCAAAAACACAATTGAACACACATGGATCTAATTAAACACCTGGGATTCACTTATTTACATATAAACAACATTATTCAACATTAAAGTTTGCATCTTGACATAGTTAATCAACTCTATTAATGATTTTACTCACGAAAACATCGTTTTTAACCGAAATCATCAACTTTAAACAACCCCAACCCTCAAGGTCGGATCTACAGGGACAAAACCTACTTTAAAACTTAATCAACAATCAAATGATGATATAATACCTGTAGGGTTGATCAACGGATCGAAAACTAGAAGAAACCACCACCGAATCACCCCGAAATTGCTCTAAACTTGAAGGAGGCTCTTAGGGTTTTGTGTGTGAAAGTTTCTAGGGTTTAGATCTGATTATCCAGCATTATGGTCGACCTACATGCTCTATATATGCTGGAGCAACTTTGCAAACTTTACATCTAGGCCCTCGCACTTCGTTACAACTCGTTTCAGCCCTTAACGGCTCTTTTAACGCATACCGGAACACTTATCGACCCTTATATCTTATCGGAAACATTAATTGACTTTATTAATCATTATCAACTTTAATTTCATTACTTTAAATCACTTTAACACATATCTCACGTAAATCATTTAATTCACATAAGCACATACAAAATACATAGTAACTAACGGTCTCTAACGACAAGTTGACGGTCAACGTCAAAAGTCAAACTTGAAAAGTTTGGGATGTTACGGCCTGGAAGGCTGAAAGTAAGAAGAAAAAAAACTAATTCTTTGGATGATAGACGTTATGATTTTGGGCCTTCAAGTTGAGTGGAGAAGACTCTGGTGGCCCGATCATATTAATAAAGTTGGATTGCTTATAACTTTTCAGTGTGGATTTTGTTATAAAGTTAAGCCCACATATAATTGGGCCCATCAGACTTTATATAAGCTTTTAGGCATTTCACTATTTATGTAAAACTACATATCTTGATGCTAGTTCCCGCGACGTGTCTTATAACCGGGAGTTATGCGAATCATTAATATACAAAGTTTACTGTTACTAAACACCCAGAACCAGCCACCAGTGCGCCGCACCTCCCATTTGTGCGTCGCACCAAACACCCAGCAACTTCAGCCCAGCACCAAGTGCGCCGCACCCCCCATCTGTGCGTCGCACCAAACACCCAGCAACTTCAGCCCAGCACCAGGTGCGCCGCACCAAGGCCCAGGTGCGCCGCACCTCGGGTGCGACCGCACCACAACCAGGGACTTCAGCCCAGCCCAGGTGCGCCGCACCAAGGCCCAGGTGCGCCGCACCAGACCCCCAAGTGCGCCGCACCCCCCATCTGTGCGTCGCACCAAACACCCAGCAACTTCAGCCCAGCACCAGGTGCGCCGCACCAAGGCCCAGTGCGCCGCACCTCCCATTTGTGCGTCGCACCAAACACCCAGCAACTTCAGCCCCCAAGTGCGCCGCACCCCCCATCTGTGCGTCGCACCAAACACCCAGCAACTTCAGCCCAGCACCAGGTGCGCCGCACCAAGGCCCAGGTGCGCCGCACCTCGGGTGCGCCGCACCACCCAGGTGCGCCGCACCAGCCCAGGTGCGCCGCACCAGCCCAGGTGCGCCGCACCAGCCCAGGTGCGCCGCACCAAGCCCAGGTGCGCCGCACCAAGCCCAGTCGCCGCACCAGACCCCCAAGTGCGCCGCACCCCCCATCTGTGCGTCGCACCAAACACCCAGCAACTTCAGCCCAGCACCAGGTGCGCCGCACCAAGGCCCAGGTGCGCCGCACCCCCCATCTGTGCGTCGCACCAAACACCCAGCAACTTCAGCCCAGCACCAGGTGCGCCGCACCAAGGCCCAGGTGCGCCGCACCAGACCCGTGCGCCGCACCCCCCATCTGTGCGTCGCACCAAACACCCAGCAACTTCAGCCCAGCACCAGGTGCGCCGCACCAAGGCCCAGGTGCGCCGCACCTCGAGGGGACCAGCCCAACCCAGTCGTCCACCAGACCCCCAAGTGCGCCGCACCCCCCATCTGTGCGTCGCACCAAACACCCAGCAACTTCAGCCCAGCACCAGGTGCGCCGCACCAAGGCCCAGGTGCGCCGCACCCCCCATCTGTGCGTCGCACCAAACACCCAGCAACTTCAGCCCAGCACCAGGTGCGCCGCACCAAGGCCCAGGTGCGCCGCACCCCCCATCTGTGCGTCGCACCAAACACCCAGCAACTTCAGCCCAGTACCAGGTGCGCCGCACCTCGGGTGTCGACCAGCAAAATCAACTTTGTTTCTCTTCGTTCACCTTCCAAACGGATCCCAAACCTCCACCACGACTTACACCCATTAAATTGACATCAAATAGGTCACAATTAAGCATTTGAAAACATCAATCAATCCTTGAATCAATTGCATAAATGAATCCCTCTTTTTGATCATCAAAACGACTCGAAACCGCAACGTTTGGTTCCAAAAACACAATTGAACACACATGGATCTAATTAAACACCTGGGATTCACTTATTTACATATAAACAACATTATTCAACATTAAAGTTTGCATCTTGACATAGTTAATCAACTCTATTAATGATTTTACTCACGAAAACATCGTTTTTAACCGAAAATCAACTTATCTCCACCCCACCATCTAGAGCGGAGCCATGGCTATTAAAAGCGGAGTCCGTTAAGTAGATCACTCCATCATTGATCATCTCCAATGATCTATTGCTCCCACTAACTACATTTATTGATACCCTTTAAGGGCAGACAGTGCCGGCTCAAGCTTTTTGGTGCCCTTCAAATTTGGGGGCCTAGTCTATAACAAAGAAAGTAAAGAAAAAAAAACGAACCTACTACGGTAAAGGACTACAATTATTTTATTGTTGATCTGTTCTGGCTACAAAGTTGTTGAGTACATTCTGCATCAGAATTGCACCGAGAAGCAAAGGGAAGGCCATTTACATATTGTCATAAACTGCAAAGAGAGAAATAAAGAAGATTCAATTAGGACCACTTGTAATAAAAAAGACAAATATATACCTGGTAGTTTACTATTGGAAGGACCATGAGAATTGTGAAGTACAGTACCTACAAACCAAACTTTTCCATTTGCCTTAACAAGTTCACCAGCAAAGAGCCCTACAAACTCAACTTTTCCATTCACCACAAGGCTATTGCTATTTTAGTCATCCTTTATTATTCCTGAACTGTTCTTAAAGTAACAAGCCATGCCAGCCTATAATAATCACTTTTAAAAATTGACACATAACGACATCGTGGACACATAAACAAAAACCCTCCTCCTGTACCGGCAAATATAAACTAAAAAGCTTACAAATGGCGGAGTTAAATTTTTTTTTTTAACCTACTTTAAGTGTACAAAACATAACAAATATTTATATAAAGTTTATACAAATATTACAGCTGAAATTAAATAGAAAACTTAGAAAGTTAGAAGTCACTAATTCACAAAAATCACAGATTCACAAAATCACAGCTGAAATTAAATAGGAATAAATCAGAAAATTCAGATTCACGCATTCATTAACATAAAAATAAAAAAATCACAGAAGGTTAAAGTGAAGCTGGTGGTGCCGTCGTGCCGCTGCCGTTGGTGGTTGAACGCCGTGCCGCCGTTGGTTCACCGTTCACAGAAATACTTTGATTACAAAAATTGGTGAATATTAAAGTCTCTCTTTTTAATCGCTAGTTCAGGCTTATAATCTACACCAAAACAGAATTTTATAGCATACGAAGTAAGAACACCAGTGAATGATTTTTGGAGAATAGGAAAATTAGTGAACAAGCTTACCCAGATTTATAGCCGAATTTGGTGGCCCTTCGATTTCTCCATAATCATAAGACACGAACGTTACCATCATAATTTGAGAGAGAAAATCTTTTCAATTTTCAAGGAGTTAGGGCTTCAAGAATTGAGGGGTGTGAGGGCGTGACTTCTGCTTACCCTTTTTTTTTGTTATGTTTAATTTTTTTTTTAATTACCGCTAGAATAGAATTAAGTATATACAATACCCACATGCTAGCTAAATTGGGGGCCTATTGTTTTTGGGGGCCTCAAGCACCCGCTTGACCCAAGAATACATTTGGGCCGGCCCTGAGGGCAGAGCTCTCGCTTCGTATCATAGTTTTTGGCGACGGTGGTGGTGGGGTGGCAGCGGCGGCAACTGCGGTGTTTGGGAAGAAAAGAGGAAGAACTACAACCAGTAGAAGATGAAAATTAAACGATTTGCATGTTTGGTACCACAATCTTCCTATATATATATGTGTGTATATATATATATTCGAAAAAATGTTTGAAGATCAAATAATAATATAAAACAAAAGTAGAAAAGTCCACATTTTCTATAGAAAAAAAATGTATATCTCTACATTTAAAAGAGTTGAGAAAATTGAATTTTGTATTTTTCACAATTTAAAATGTGATCAACGTGTTTGTCTCTTACATTGAGAGTTTTGGGCTTTGTTGGTTCACTATCACTTCATATCCGCCCAAAACAAGAGACAAAACACAAAAATATTAATAAAGTTGAGTGGAGAGGACCCCGATGTACAACACACCACGATGATAAAGTTCGATTGCTTATAAGTTATAACTTTTCAGTGTTAATTTTGTTATAAAGTTAAGCCGACAAATAATTGGGCCCATCAGACTTTATATAAGCTTTTAGGCATTTTATTATTTAAGTAAAACTACATATCTTGATGCGAGTTCCTGCGAAGTGTCTTATAACCGGGAGTTTTATGCGAATCACTAATATACAAGTTTATTGTTACTAACATACATATTTTCAACCCTTCCTATCGATATTGTATGACAATGGTAATTAGGACGTATGTTTAATTACTATTTACATACAACTTAATTAATAGTCCGTAATAACATACATCTTAGCTACTAAGATACATGCCGGTACTAATTAAGACGTATGTTAGTAGTAACACACATCTTCCAAGTGATCATTATATAGCTTATCTCCATTTACCCACTATCTAGAGCGGAGTCATGGCGATTAAAAGCAGAGTCCGTCAAGTAGATAACTCCATCATCGATCATCCCAATCCCAATGACTTATTACCCCCACTAACTACCTTTATTAAAACCTCTTAAGGGCGGAGCTCTCGCTTCGAATCATAGTATTTGGTGGTGGCGGGTGGTGGTGGGGTGGCAGCGGCGGCAACTGCGGTGTTTGGGAAGAAAAGAGGAAGAACTACAACCAGTAGAAGATGAAAATTAAACGATTTGCATGTTTGGTACCACAATCTTCCTATATATATATGTGTGTATATATATATATTCGAAAAAATGTTTGAAGATCAAATAATAATATAAAACAAAAGTAGAAAAGTCCACATTTTCTATAGAAAAAAAATGTATATCTCTACATTTAAAAGAGTTGAGAAAATTGAATTTTGTATTTTTCACAATTTAAAATGTGATCAACGTGTTTGTCTCTTACATTGAGAGTTTTGGGCTTTGTTGGTTCACTATCACTTCATATCCGCCCAAAACAAGAGACAAAACACAAAAATATTAATAAAGTTGAGTGGAGAGGACCCCGATGTACAACACACCACGATGATAAAGTTCGATTGCTTATAAGTTATAACTTTTCAGTGTTAATTTTGTTATAAAGTTAAGCCGACAAATAATTGGGCCCATCAGACTTTATATAAGCTTTTAGCTAGGCATTTTATTATTTAAGTAAAACTACATATCTTGATGCGAGTTCCTGCGAAGTGTCTTATAACCGGGAGTTTTATGCGAATCACTAATATACAAGTTTATTGTTACTAACATACATATTTTCAACCCTTCCTATCGATATTGTATGACAATGGTAATTAGGACGTATGTTTAATTACTATTTACATACAACTTAATTAATAGTCCGTAATAACATACATCTTAGCTACTAAGATACATGCCGGTACTAATTAAGACGTATGTTAGTAGTAACATACATCTTCTAAGTGATCATTATATAGCTTATCTCCATTTACCCACTATCTAGAGCGGAGTCATGGCGATTAAAAGCAGAGTCCGTCAAGTAGATAACTCCATCATCGATCATCCCAATCCCAATGACTTATTACCCCCACTAACTACCTTTATTAAAACCTCTTAAGGGCGGAGCTCTCGCTTCGAATCATAGTATTTGGTGGTGGTGGTTGGGGGGGGGGGGGGTGGAGAAGGCCGATGGTAATGGTGATTGGGAAGAAAAGAAGAACCACAACCAGTAAAAGATGAAAATTAAATCATTTTTTCGTACCATAATCTTCCTATATATATATGTTTGTGTATATATATATATTTGAAAATTTGATTTAGGATCCAATATTAGAAAACAAAACTAGAAAGGTCCACAGTTCTATTTAAAAAAACGTATATCTCTACATTTAAAAGAGTTGAGAAAATTGAATTTTGTATTTTTCACAATTTAAAATGTGATCAACGTGTTTGTCTCTTTATATAATTGAGAGTTTTGGGCTTTGTTGGTTCACTATTACATCACATCCGCCCAAAATAAGAGACAAAACACAAAAAGATTAAAAAATGGTTGTAGTCTTCTACTCTTCTTTCGGCCCAGGCCCAAGTGAAGGAGAAAACTAATCTGTGTTCATGTGTTTACTGTTGAGTGCTTGTGTCTTGGGTCCCACGTGAGAGTGAACTAAACAACCACAAAAATCAATTAAAAAATTAAATGGGAAAGTTGTGGTTGGCTGTGTGCGTTCAAGGGAGCAACCAAAAACATCAAAAACTTCCAAAAAAAGAAATTGAAAGGGTGAAGTTCGGTTGAGTGGTTGGAAAAGGTGGGCCACCACAAAAATGAAGTCAAATTAAATTGCAATGGAAAGGGGTGGATGTTCGTGGCTGGCTGTGAGTGGCGTTTGATTAAGGCATAGGGTAACACAACCAGAAAAAGGTCAACCCGATCAGGGGCATTAGCGGCGACGTCGTCGCTAATACTCTGTTACTGACGAGGGGCCCGCTAATATTCTGCCAGATTAGCCGTTACTGACATGGGGGCCCGCAGTATTAGCGGCGACGTCGCCGCTAATGCTGCTTGGTCGGGGTTTGACTTTTTTGGCCTGGTGGGCTTACGCTCCTCGTTGATTAAAACAAAACATATTTTCGAATGTTGTCCAATTTTATTTGTAAATCATTTTAAGTGGTGTATTTATTTATTTTTATTTTTTTTTTTTATCATACTAGTTTAACTTTTTTTTAACTCTAAAATTATCAAGATATTATGATTAGGTTTTAGGTAAAATAAAACAAGTATTAAAGTAAAACAAATAAAACAATAAGTTTATCTTCACTGAAAATCACCGTGTATCATGAAAATCATCGTGCATCAATTGCTCGTGAATCTTCGTGCATCAACTTAACCATGATCTAAGGGTCAAGATCTTGTCTTATTTGTTTTACTTTAATACTTGTTTTACAATACACAACCCCATTATGATTAATCTACAAAATATCTATACAAATAATAAGTAACTAAAATACACAAATTTAGGGTCTTATAAATGTCAGATTTAAACGTTGTCTTATCTATATTTCAAGAAGTTAGACGTTAAAACTTTTCTGTAATCTTCATGTTTTGTAGTCTTAAGGTTACAGCGACTCTACGTGGATTTTAATTAAGTCTTCTTATGACTCTTATCTATGAATCTATGATTCAAGAAGTGAATCATTTTAAATTTTTTAATGAGTTATAAAGTCAAAATAACGTGTCAAAATATTGAATATTTTTTTTTCAAGCATATGTGATTATTGCTCTACATATTATATATAAATATTGCCACCGTTGAGTGGGCTTGAAATTAAATATGATCCGTTTGATCTAGCAATTGCCTCATCTTAGCCATTAAAACTCTTCCATTTAACAAGGATTCTATCTAAAAGTTAGTTACCTTCTTAAAAAAAACGTGCACCCTTATTCATTAGCTGAGCATATTAAATCTTCCAATTAAAAAGGATCATTTGTTACCTTATCCTTATCAACTTGGCTCCACATGTTAAAAACAAATTGGCACTTTGACGATTACAACAACTAATGAGATATTTATGACTTTTTAAAATTCAATTTCACATAATTTCCCTCCAACATTTCATAAACCCAGACGTCTATATAAACAGAGCCAGCAAATGCTATTTTTTCACAGCTTTACTAATCAATCACAAGCTTTTCAAATCACTAAAACATACACTTTCCACAACAATGGCTCCAAACAACAAAACAAATGTTACCTTGTCATCCAACCATTCAAAAAAACAAAAACGCGATGATACCTTCGATTTCAAAAAACAAAAACGCGAGGATAACTTGAAAAATTGGAAGTGGGAGGAGGTGATCGTGCTTAGCGATTCGGAAGATGAAGAAATTGATGATTTGCATTACGATGGTGATGATGATCATGATGACCAAATTTCCGAATTGAATAACGATGGTGATGATGATGATTTTCCTTTTTTGGATGACTTCGTCGTCATGGATGATGTTCCACCTGTTCAAAATAATCTTAACCATGTTAGTAACGTATATATAATATTACCTCCCAATTTTTATTCCGTGTATTTTTTAACAAAATATTGATCTTTTATGTAGGAGAACTTGCAAGGTGATGATGAATTTGATATGTTCAATGAATTTGTTCTATTGGATGAAATTGATCACAACGAAGGCAAAACTAATTTGGTAATAAGATGTCTACATTGTATATTCGTGCTTTTTTGATTATCGTTTTTTGATTCTCTTTCTTAATTGCTATATAGCAGCTTTATGACGTTGACGATGAAATCCCAATTCATCCCATAAAACGAAGCAAAAAGGATCAAGTCGTCGTCAAAAGTAGAAACCGGATGAACCGTGTTATCATCGAAGATGATGAAGTTGATGACTAGATGTTTAGATGTCATCTTTCTTGAATAAGTTATTGGTTTAGTTGTTTCACTAGCTATGTTTTCTTTTTTATTTTTAGGTTGGTTTTTTACTTTGAATTGTTCCATGTAAAGTTGACTGCTTGTCATCTTTAAGGATTAAATAAACTTTTTCTTTCATTGGTGTTATATTGTGGTATATTGGAACACCATCCATTTGATATTGTACATATGAATACTTTGAGCTGCTGATGTTGATTGTGATATTATTTAAGGAACACGATATCAAATAAGATGTTACTTTAATAGCTTATAAATATTAACGCATCAACTTTATGAATTGTCCAGTTAAAATAATATAAACGAGTTATAAATACAAATACTAGATACCACATAAGTACCACCTTTATTTGTAAAAATGTTCCATTACTTTATTCAGCTGGTACTGTGTTCTATACCACTCGATTAATTGTCAAGCTACAATAATATTTTTACATATGCATATTAAAATATAAATATTGACTAAAACAGTTCTAGATATAAAGTATTAATATGTGCAGCTTCATGAATCATCAAGTTAAAATAATATTTTACCTCTTAAGTTAAAACCAAATATTAGTTAATTTTACTTTTATTCAGGTTATTAAACTAAATATAGGTCATCCATTTAACATAAATTTGGTGGGAATTTAACCAATAAACATGAAATTTACTCCTCATCTATCTTTATGTATCATATATTATTTCATATTTACATTAATATGTTTAAAGTATTGTAACAAACATTTTTTTAGGATTAAAATATAGTGACTACGAGAATTAAGAGGTTAACAATAATAACCCATTATTTTAGCCTACAATTGAGAAAAACATGGAAATTTAGTTGGAAGCAAAATTTGTTAACATATCTTAGCCGTTTTTTTGTTAAACATAACACTCATCCTATAAAATAGATGACTTTGTTACATATATAACACAGGAGGATAAAAATATTATCAAACTAATTGAGCAAATTTTGGAATTTTAATTTACAATTTTCCCTCCAGTTTTTACAATAACATAACATTATATAAACACATATATGTCAACTCCATTTGTTATATCATAAATTTTCAGGTATTTACAAAAACAAGAGTTGTTAAACGTGAGTTTTTCCCTATATTGTTTATTCGTAAATTCGTAAATTGTTGGAGTCATCTAATTCATAATGCTTTCATATTAGGTAATTTCTTATTGTTGAAGACAGCTACACAAACCATCATCCACTTTGATAAACAACACAAGGTTAGTATTCTTAATAAAGTTTAGATCATATGACAGGGCGATTAAGAGTTTAAATTGTTTTATTCCAAAAACGATTCAATTTTGTTCGGTTAATCCAAAGTTTAGATCATATGACAGGGCGATTAAGAGTTTAAATTGTTTTATTCCAAAAACGATTCAATTTTGTTCGGTTAATCCAGTTTAGATCATATTGGTTGAAACGGTCGTCCGAAAAGCAATCATTATCATCTTTCCCCTCGCTTCAGCCTTACACTCGAAAAATTAAACATATTAATGTAGGAAAACTCGGTCATAATATAAGGCGGGCTTTACTCATTGGAGTTTGTTCTATTGGATGAAGTAATCTCGGATAGCTTAAACATGACCAATTTCAAGTTTCCCAATTTACTCTCATGCTATGAAATTATCAATAACGACACTTTTAACAGATCATGTTTTAGAATATAATGATCACCTTTTATACTTGAAACTCCATTCAGGATTTTTTACAAACACCTACCATACATAATTTTATACTTGAATAGAATACTTTCTTTTTTAAACAAACATCATCCATTTTTACACAACCATATTAAAATCAATACAAAACCATATTATAATCAAAAGTGCCTAAATTATAAAATATCACTACAATCATAAAACCAGGATTGGGGTTTTCTATGTAATCAATAAATTGATAAATTAAAAATATGTACCTGAATCCTGATTGCAGATTTCAGAAAACAAAGATGAATTGATTTGAACTCTGCATGTATGTCGGAGTTGGAGCTTACCTAGGGCTAGGATATAGAAGCCGTGAATTTTAAAGCCTGCTCACCAAAGACCCTTTTATTTATCCTTCTTATTTTGTTATGCCCAAAAAGTCCCTTATTACACTCTAAATAATATCCAATATTTTATTTAACAATAATAGCCCACCATAGCCCCAATCCAAATCCAACACCACATAAGAAATTACCTATACAATATTACACTAACTACCATAGCTTAACCAAATAAAAGATAAACAAAACAAAGATACAAATATCTATAGTTGACTAACCAAAATATTACTCTACCCCATATTTTATAAACTCTTAAAAAGAAAAAAAAATATCTGTCAAATAAAACTCCATTCTTTTGACCTCCCTCACCCTATATCACTTGCTGCAATTACAGCACTTACACTCGACATCCTTTTTCACCTAACAATTCGATTTCGATCTCAGTTGGCAACGTACCCCCTCTTGGAGTCTTGGATACTCGAGTGAAACTGAACGCGAAGTCGTCGGGTAATATGGTTACAATATGACCTATGTTTTAAGCTTTCTAACTCAAAAAGTTATTTATTTTAGCTATTTGTGTTACGTTTAGCTTATTAGACTTTATGATATTGTGCTTATTTGAGTTCTTACCGTCACTTACGCTTAAACATTTAGTTGAGAAGATATGACCCGACCATCCAATAATAACAGTGGGGCCAATAAAACAACAAACGGACTACCTTTGAGTGATATAACAAACACTGTACAACCCCTGAATCAACCTCGCATTAGATTACCAACTCATGTAGTCGGTCCATCCTTAAATGCTTCTCAACCAACACAAGTCAGTAGACGTGGAGGGCGTCCACGGTTAAGTGAACGTCCTGTTACCATAAACAGCGCTGCTACAAATACAACTCCACGCCGTCGCGGTAGACCTCCGACTCGTCTGATTAACCCCCATCCTACACAAAACATTCCCCTGCCGATTCCTCAAAACATTGTTTCTTCGAGAACTATTATTGACACAAATGGCAACCCAGCCCATTTGACCAGAATAAATACAATTAACCAAGTCTCAAGCTTGCCAACTTCAAATGAGGGACCTTTAAACGTTGTTACTACACCCCAACGACGCCGCGGCAGACCTCCATCTTCTGCAGGTTCTCCGTCTGTTCAACGCAACGTTCGGCAAGCTTTACAAAATCCTGCTTCGTCAAGCAATGATCCTCCCGACATCACCCAAAATACCGATGTATACCGAAACGCACGAAAACACCGTAAGTAACAACTCTCAATTACTTGTCTTTAATCTTTACTACATTGCAAGAGCTATTTATTAACATGTTATGTTTAAATTTTATGACATTTCAGGTAGGATGTTTTCATATTGGGACTGTGGTGAAGCGGTATGTCAGTGTTTACATTGTGGAGCAAGGTTGTGGTATGCAGAGCGCACAATTAAAACATATTCACCCAGAAACCCGAAATTCTCACTCTGTTGTGGGGACGGAAAGGTGCAGCTGCCTTTTCTCCAACCTGCTCCAGGGTTATTAACAACATTGATGGATTATAATGGCGGGGATCGTTCGCAGGTGTTCAGAAAACATATGAAGCTTTTATCTTCGATGTTTTCTTTCACATCCACTGGTGGAAAAGTATGCACTGATATAAATGATGGTGGTGGCCCTTACACCTTTCGTTTGAACGGGCATAACCACCACAGAATGGGAACCTTATTGCCAACTCATGAGGATGGTCGTCCTAGATTTTCCCAACTTTATATATATGACACCGAAAATGAAGTGGATAATCGTTTTTATGCACTAAACAAGAGGCTGACTTCGAGTCGTGAAGACGTCATTCTTCGATCATTGGTTCAAGATTTGATATCTATGCTAGACCAACATAACTGGCTGGTACAGGCATTCAGAATGGCAAGAGAAAGGTTCAGTACTTCACCAATTCATCCTGTTACTCTTCGCCTAATAGGCACACGACAAAGAGACGGACGACAGTACAACTTACCAACTGCTTCTGAGGTGGCTGCATTGATACCAGGAGATGGTAACCCTACTGATTACAGGGATGTAATTGTTGAAGAGCGGGGTGGTGATCCGGGTCGTAATACAGTTAAACGTATTTCTGAGTTGCACCCGAGTTTTATGGCTTTGCAGTATCCATTGCTTTTCCCATATGGCGAAGATGGTTTTCATTTGAACATACCTCTAAATGTGCTTCAAAATGCTCGGAGGAAAAACTTAAGTATGAGGGAATACTATTGCTTTCGTTTGCACCATAGACGTCATGAACGGAGTACATTGCATTCAGCAGGTCGCCTTTTTCATACATTTGTGGTTGATGCATATTCTGCTGTACTTGAACATGATCTTGATTGGTATAAGAGAAATCAAGATACCATCAGATCTGAACTATACAGCGGTTTGGAAGATCGCATTACTAATGGAGACACAGATTTACATGCCATCGGTCGGAAAGTTATCTTACCTTCATCATTCACAGGTGGACCTAGACATATGCTGCAACAATATCAAGATGCCATGGCAGTATGTCGTTGGGCTGGAACTCCAGATCTATTTGTAACAATGACATGTAACCCGCGATGGCCTGAGATACAACGCGAGATTGATGCTGCCATACCGGGACAACCGCCATGTGATAGACCAGACCTCATTGCACGTGTTTTTAAAATCAAATTGGACGAGCTAATGACAGACATAAGGAAGAAGAATCATTTCGGACAAGTAAAGGCTGGTTAGTGTTTATAAATATATTTTACTATCATTTATATATATCATTTTGATCATCTTGTCTAAACTTTGATGCTTATTTTATGCAGTTATTTATACAATTGAATTTCAAAAACGTGGATTGCCCCATTGTCATGCTATCGTATTTTTGCACGATCACGACAAGCTTTTTGGTCCTGCTGAGATTGATCACGTCATATCTGCGGAATTGCCATCTGAAGAACATGATCCAATTGCATTTGAAGCTGTTCGTAGTCACATGATGCATGGTCCATGTGGAGAGCATAATCGTTCAAATTCTTGTATGTCCGGTGGAAACTGTACAAAGGGCTACCCAAAAGAGTACTGTGAGGAGACCTTTGTTAGACGTGATGGGTGGCCACGGTATAAACGACCTGCTAATGGTAGAAAAACAACAGTTGGCCGGAAGAATATTCCTCTTGATAATCGCTTTGTTGTTCCCCATAACATTGATTTGATTGTGAAATATGATTGTCATATAAATGCCGAGTGGTGCAACCAGGGGTCATTGGTAAAGTACCTCTTCAGTTATCTTAACAAAGGTCCAGATCGTGCAACAGTGGTTATTGAAGGTCAGAATACTAGAACGTCCTCTGGGGAGATGTTAAGCAACGAGAACGAGATTGAAGGTTACCTCAATTGCCGTTACATTTCAGCTTCTGAAGCATGTTGGAGACTATTTGGGTTTGAAATGCATTATCGTTCCATCGCTGTTGAAAGGCTTCCATTTCACGAGGAGCACTGTAACAGAGTTTACTTCAACGGTAATGAACGACCAGAAACTGTTCTTGACAGGCGTTCTTCTGTTGTGACTAAGTTCACGGCATGGATGACTGCTAACACATTGTATCCAGAGGGTCGGGGTCTAACTTATGCTCAGTACCCACAACACTTTACATGGCATGAACAGGATAAAGAATGGAAGCCACGTGGTAACCTGTCGAGTATAGGCCGTATATATTATGTTTCTCCATCAGCGGGAGAATTATACTATCTTCGAATGTTACTAAATGTTGTACGAGGTGCCATGAGCTTTAATGATATCAAAACTATAGATGGTCAACCACATCCCACATATATGTCTGCATGTAAGGCATTGAATCTGCTAGGGGATGACGTTGAGTGGATACAATCAATAATAGACGCGTCACAATGGAAGTTAGGCAATCAGCTTCGTGAGCTCTTTGTAACAATATTGTTGTTTTGTGAAGTTTCTGATCATGCACACTTCTTCAGAGAAGCCCTTCCTTATCTTTCAGAAGATGTTGTATACTCTGAGCGTAGGATTTTGGAAAACGATAATGTGGAGTTTACAGAACAGGAAATTCTAAACTACACTTTGAAAAGGATAGAGTCGATATTGAATGGTAACAACAAATCGTTGACTGATTTTCCAAACCTCCCTCAGATTGATCATACCTTGATGAATATTGGTAGGAACCGGTTAATTGCTGCTGAAAGAACATTTAATGTGGCCGATGAATGGGACCAGTTCACCAATTTGTATGCTGGTTTAAATCACCAACAAAGAGATGTATATGATAACATAATGCAAGCTGTTAATGCGAAAGATGGAGGTCTTTTTTTTGTTTACGGTTGCGGGGGTACTGGGAAAACATACTTGTGGAGAACAATTATAGCATGGATACGGTCTCTTGGTAAAATTGTTCTATCTGTTGCCTCATCTGGTATTGCGTCACTTCTATTGCCTGGTGGTCGAACATCACATTCGAGGTTTCGCATCCCTCTTGAAATTGACGACCAGTCGTGTTGTGGGATAGATGTCACTTCAGATCTTGCAAACTTGATCCGCGAAACTGAGCTAATAATTTGGGACGAGGCACCTTTGCAACATCGACATGGTTTTGAAGCTGTTGATCGCACATTCCGTGATATTTGTAAGCAGGATAATCCAAATGCCTTAAACCAAGTTTTTGGTGGTAAGGTTGTAGTTCTCGGTGGTGACTTCAGACAAATTTTGCCTGTTATCCCAAATGCACGTAGGAGCGACATTGTTTCATCTTCAGTAAACAAGTCATCAATTATATGGGATAATTGCAGGGTTTTTGTTTTATCAATTAACATGCGGCTTCGCGACCCATCAATGGATGACGCGGCGGTTGAACAGATGATGGCCTTTAATAAATGGATTTTGGACATGGGGGATGGTAGACTTCCTGCAATTGCACTCGCCGACGAAGATGAAGCTACATGGGTAACTATTCCTGATGACCTTCTAATTCCTGTACAAAACGACCCTATCGATGCTGTTGTGCAAAGTACATTCCCTGATTTGCCACATAGAATCAACGATATTGATTACTTAAAAGAGAGGTGCATCCTATGTCCAACGAATGATGTCGTTGATAAGATCAATTTACGTGTTCTCAATAGCATGACGGGTGATATGCATGAATTACTAAGTGCCGATCAGATGGCATAATAAACTTGGAAATTTACTAGCATAATAATAACCTGGTATTTCAGCAGCTTATTAAACAAAAGTGTATTTGTAAGTTTTTAGCCGCAAATAGACTGTGCGTTTAACACTTTATTCCTTTTTTTTCTTGCAGCCACGTTGAACAACAATGAGCAACAGTTATAGATATATTAGTGATTTGCGTCTTAATTTGACTGACAAGTGGACGATCAATGCTCGGGTATCACGATTATGGACTACATACAATCCCATCACTGGTCGCGTTCTTTCTATTGACATGATATTAGTCGACGAACGAGTAAGTAATTCATATGATTCTCCACTGCCAGCTCTTAAATTTAGAGGCATTGCTGATATTCATCAACTAACAGTTGATTGCAATGAATTCTTTTCGATGCATCATTTCATTTATCTTGCACTTTTTTTGGAAGTAGTGAATACACTCATTTTGTACTAATTATAGTTTGATTGAATAAATTCATGAGCAGATTTATCCTTGCACTTAATATTGACCAGCAGCCTTTTAATCTGTTCTTTTTAATTTGGCATCATTATGAGATAATATTTTCCACTTGATAAATGAGGTTCAAGTGTAACATTATGGAAAGGATTAGGTAATATAACCTAAGATGTAACCATCTATGTTTACTAATTACTTTTTTTGTGTTCATTTGTTGTCACATAAGACTTTTATTGTCTAACACATTTGTCTGCGTTAATTTGTTGTGTTCATCATAATTAGCGATCTTCAATTCATGCAAAGGTGCCTGTTAATCTTATGCATAAATTCAAGAATTCTGTCGTGGAAGGTTCAGTCTACAAAATACACAGGCTCAAGGTGGTTAAATATGACTCGAAGTATAGGCCTTTATATCGTGAGTTTTTTGTTGAGTTCTTATTTGCAACCCGTATACAAGTGTCCCCTATACGTCCACATATGTTTTGTCACTATGTCTTTGAGTTTGTGGCATTCGACAAAATCCATACTCGTCTTGGAAATGATACATATCTCACAGGTCAGTTTATTTTTATGTTTCAATCCTATAGGTATTTGAAAATGCTAGACACATATTTATACTTATATATTGCAGATGTCATTGGAGTCCTTTTACAGTGGGGTCCTGTCGAAAATGTTGTTGGAGGCAACGAAAGACCTGAATCACAAGTTCGAAAAATTGTCATATCCGACACGAGGTACCTTATCATATCTAATAACATATTTTATCTCCATGTGTTTTCAAACACAAAGTTAAGTTGAAAAATAAAACAACCGCAGTGGTACGGAGCTAAATATTGCATTGCTGGGAAAACTGGCTTTGAGTTACGATGATAATGTGATTCGTTCAAAGATGGATACCAATATCGTGATTGTATTGACTTGCTGCAAAGTTGGAAAATATCTACGTATGAGTAATTAATATATCTATGTATTTTTAAAGCATTCCAAGTTAACCATGCATTTAACATGACATTATTTTTTAACTTCTAAGGTGCACTGCAATTGATTACCACAGTAGCAACCAAGCTTTATTTGAACCTTCCGATTCTCGAAGCCAGCAAATATAGGGACAGGTTATATAGTCTATCTTTTTTTTATTAGATAAACACGATCAATTTCTAACCATTGTTACTCACAACTATTTTCATGACGTCATGTTATTACAGACCAATTCAACCGGTTATCTTTAGATCTGTCGAAACCAAAGCTGAGGACTTAGTTCTGACAAGTATTCCAGATGTTTACACCCGTTTAGCTAATGGTGTCAGTGAGGTAATTAGTACTTTTGCAATAGCAATTGATGATGTACTAAATCGTTATACATATAATGCACTCATTCATGTTATTGCTTTGGACCTTTCTTACCAGGGAACAAAGTTTGTAATTTATGCAATGGTCATCGGATTCGACTTACATAACGACTGGAAGTTCATACAATGCACTCAATGTTATAAGAAAGTGGAATTAAAAGGAATACATTATTACTGCGAAAAGTGTCAACAGGATGTTATGAATCCACGTCAAACGTAAGCTACTATTATTGTATCAAATTTTTCTTTAGTCTACTTCGTATTAGTAATGTTATTTCAATATAGTTACAAGTTGGTGATAGAAGTGATGGACAAGATGGAGCGAATGCAGTGTGTTCTTTTTAACACCGCCACCGAAATGATTTTAGGATGCACTGTGGAAGATTTGATTATGATGACTAAGAACGAGGTTAGATAAGTGATACATTTTTCATTAAATTAACAACAAACAACATAAGTAGTAACTTCTCATATGTTTCTAATTTATAGGGCGCTGATGATCCTGAATGGTTATTGGATTTCTTCTTTAATAAATTGATGGGAATAACAGTCGTCTTAGGGATCAAAGTTGATGGTTATAATTTGGCACCTCATTTTTCACGTAGGTATACAGTCACTAAATACTACGGTTATCATCCAGATTCCCTAAAGAACTACAATGGTGTGACTGAATATGTAGGCCAAACGATGGTGCCAACGTTTGGTAATCTTCCCTCTCATGCGAACTATTGTGATTCTAACGAGAATGAGTTGCCAAAAAGTGTAACCGAAGATGAGGAAATCATGATGGACGAAATTCAATGGGGAGGAGGGTGTGTATCAACTACTTGTGCAACTGCATCAACAATTACTTGTGAAAATGTGAAGAATGAGGAAGTGAAAGATGATAATATGAAGGACGGATTTGATATGGAAGGTGTGAAAGATGTTGCTGAAAAAGAATGAAGATATTTTACAATTCGCCGCATAAATATGGATTTTCATAAGTGTTAGTATTATTAGTTTGAACAAATCTCATTTTTGAGGTTTCGACTTATGTTTGAATCTATTTTTTATGACTTTGTTACTTTTGTTTCTTGACTATTATGAATTCGTGTTTTTTTCCTGTTTGGTCTTTTCTTTTTTGTTTTTTAGTGTGACATATAGAGTTACGTTAATAATCGTTACCCGAGCTACGCACGGGTATTATACTAGTATCTGATTACTAACCCAAATACAAAGAAATTATCACATTTCAAAATATTGAATATTCGTTTTTATCTCAAGTGACAAGAGTTTTTACCAACAAAGATGAAAATCTACACTTAATTTTATATTTGTATATTAAAACCTTTATTGGAGGTAACAAACTTTCACAATATAATTCTTATGTTCTCTTTAATTTTTGCACAAAAAGAATCTTTACATCGGCGTAGGCATCTTTAAGTTTTCAAGCCTTTGATCTACGATTTTATACTTCTAAAAGGCAATTGCCTTTATTTTTGGCAATACTCAATATGCGTAACAATAATTGTTGTGAAATTGGACCCCCATCCCTTGTCCCAAAGCTTGATATTTTTGGTGTTTTAGTCTTGGTTTATGACTTTATGGTTTAAGGTTTAAAGACAATTCATAATATCTATGTTGATGGTGTTAGGGAGGTGTGGGGTAAAAAATGTGCGGAGGTACAGTCTGCCCATTCCAAGATCCAATTTCTGGAGGAGCAGTTGAAAAGGTGGAGGAAAGAAGTTATTCCCCATATTTATCAAACTGCTATTACTGATCCTGAAGTTGCTAAGCGTCTGGTGGATGTGTGATGCGGTTTTATTTTTTGCTTTTAAATTTATAAAATGTTGTACATGTAATTATCTGAAAACACACACACTTACGAGCAGAGAACCCGATCAGTGTAGTATAGTCTAAGTGATAAGTTACATGATCGTTCGCAGGGACGCTTGCACTACCTAATCTAATAATATGTGTAATTCCAGCGGTTGTGGGGTTGTCACGATTTCCTATTAAACTAATTAAAATACTGAAAAGTAAATAGAAGCCGCAACCGCTTATTCAGCGAGAGGCTAAGTCTGAAAATAGTTTGAAAAAGCAAATAACAGTAATTAAATTAAAATACTTGTTTGGCATCTCCGATCTCATGGTACGACCAAATACTATTCTACCTACTTGCTAGACTGTTGGAAACTTAATCACGGCTCAGATTCTCGTTAGATTCACTTTGCCTAATTACTAGTGCTGTCGCTGACTCACACTAACCTATAAACAAATTCTCGTTAGATTCATTGTTTAAGCATTAATGACCTAAAGTTTGTGTTACTAGTTCATCTTTTAGTTACCCGGCTCTTTAGCCATGACCAGATAGTAATTATCTCCAGTGACCACAGTGCTCGTTTCCAAGTCAAAGGATCGCGTCTGACATTGTTAAGCATCATGTTCTATTCATCCTAATTACTACGGTTCTGGATCCTTCAGTTACAAGTGAATCACCTTTTACAGCTAGTTATAAACCGACTAGTGTTTTCTATCATAGCATATTAGTTCTAGTGTATGATCATAGACAACCATCAGAATTAAACTAATATATTCAGATATAGGACCGATAATAATATGAAGAACTAGTAAAACATGGATCAACGATAAACAGTAAAACACACTCCAACAGATTCTAACAAATAAAGTAAAAC
This sequence comes from Erigeron breviscapus, assembly GCA_034093135.1. Taxonomy (NCBI): domain Eukaryota; kingdom Viridiplantae; phylum Streptophyta; class Magnoliopsida; order Asterales; family Asteraceae; genus Erigeron; species Erigeron breviscapus. The sequence goes on from CM067168.1 coordinate 29,639,865, forward strand.
AATAAACGTCTACATGATCACATTGATCCAAACAAATATTCAGCCTACTAGCCTGACATTATTAAAGGAATAACAAAGTCTGAAAAGATGAAAGACATTGTTTACCAACTGAAAGTAAAATAGAAAAGTAGATCTAGACCGAGGATGAAGATCGGAAGGTGTTAGAAGCTCCAAAACCTTCTGGAAATCTGCAACTACGACCTAGGGTTGAATGTAGGCGGCTAGGGCTGCTGAATCGGCTCTCTCTTGGGGTTTTGAGGGTTAGTTCGACTTAAATAGTGTTTTAAGTCGGTTGCTGATCTGGGCCGCCCAGCGGCGCTGGCTGGGCTTGCCAGCAGCGCTGAGACTGGGCCAGCGGCGCTGGGAGTTAGGGAGCGGCGCTATGTGTCTGCCAGCGGCGCTGGTAGCTCCTGTTGCTGTTCGTACGTCTTCGTTTGGCTCCCGAATCACCTCCTTGTGTCTTGTAACTTCATAGGCCTTCATCTTGAGTTACTTGATGCCATTTACCCTCTTTCGCATCTTCCGTGAACCTGCATAAACATACGACTCATTAAGTACCGATAGTTCCAGAATATTAACTCATTTTAGACATAGAAATGAGGCCTTTCGATAGGGGTTTTTATCACAAAATGGATGCTCATCAATGTGGCGGCTGTTTCGGAGAAAATTTCTGATGTTATTCCTGATGCTGTATAAGATGTAATGAAAAAGTTTGCCTTTTGTTGTTTTTTTAATGTAATTTTCATTAGATTCTAGTTGTTGTTTTTCCCGATGGTAAAATGTACTCCTCCGTCATATAGTTGCGAAGGTGTTTATTTATTTTTTGGGTATTTGGGAAAAAATGCATGGTTCTGAAGGGTCCCCCCGCGGCGGTCCACGTCTTTTCTTCTTAGGTGCCCCTAGGGCTGCATGGTTTCGAAGGGTCCCCCTCCGTCGTTCCATGTCTTTAATTTTGTGCGCGTTATTACCTTGGGACTATGTCTTTGGGGCTCTGATTGTAAGCTATGTAGGTGTAACACCCCAACCACGGCGGAATGATGAGATGTACAGAAAGTCGAGTATTCAAAACAAAGGATTATAAATAACATTCACCATAGCTTTATTTGATAAAAATAATTTTACAATGCACAAGCATGTGAACCAATTCCCAAGTACAATACGTCTACCATACTTGGATATTGAGTCCACGAAACAAATAACAAATACATGAGATGATATACTACAATGATCAAGGCGGATTCCATTGCCCGTCACAAGGTTTGGTCTTTGACTCCAAAGTGCAATGCAAACAATCATGATGCATATAATTCCTCAAAGCTTATGCTAATTCCTGAAAAGCATGAAGAAAAAGTGTCAACTACGAAAACGTAGTTGGTGAGTGCATAGGTTTGCAAGTAAATCTCATTACATATCCATTTCAAGGAGTTGAGAAATCCATAGTAAATTATAAAGTTTTCATTTGTCTCATTTATCGTGAGAGAAAAATATATCATCGATTAATCATTCATCATACCAAAACCATTTGGTCAATCAATACTTCAATATTTCCAATTTCAACAGCCTTCAAGATTCCATATAAGGTCCAATACCCAAACCGTATGTTCAATCCACAATTTCCATCCAATATAATATCAATACCTCTTGGTCAATGGTAAGACTACCATGACATACTTTGATGAGATTGTTCTTGAGCCACTACTAAGACCGGTTATGTCCCAATAATCAGATATAATGTCCTAAATGATAAGATAATGATAAGCACATGCTGTCAATCACGTGCATAAAGATAACCAAGGGTCGTGCCATGGAGACGCCCATAAATATGTAGTAGTTAGAGCACCGCGAGGCCAGACTGGCGATGAAGGTGGCCACCAAGGCAGACCAAACATCCCACCGTTACCTATAATAGTGGATGAGGGGACAAGTCCTAGTTGCGCAACCCTTTAACTACAGGCCTCAAATGAGTTAATAGTAGTGTACAGGGGACCACCGTTTGACAGTACTCAAGCTCATCATATAATATATAACATGTTGAACATACAATATAATTCCCATATCGTTATCATTATTTCAAAGAATCATTTCATAAGATAAAGTCATTTTAATTAATCATGCTTTTCACCCCGTAAGTAAACATATAAAAGAGTTTGAAAGGGGGCTATGACTCACCTTGATATGCCGCATATTATATTCACTTATCCAAAATGGGTACTTCCCATCTATTGCTTCCTTGATCATATATTCCATCATGGTCCTCAACCACATTTCAAAGCCAAGACTATCCCTACGAGAGGACTAATATACGTAAGTTCCTATCTTAAGCCATCACTTAGAAATGCCACTTTTATTATGTTTTTATCAATTATGGGATCCAAGTGTATTGCTAATATTCACATCTTTTTGGTTGTACAGATTGGTGGTAAGAGTCGTTTTCTCATTATACGTTTTTGTACGTTTATTGGAATTTCGGTAATTTGGATTTGGTTTATATGATTTCCATTGTATACTTTACTTAGTAATAATATTTGACATTAGTGGTCTTATAATATTAATATTTTATGTATATTTCTGATTTGTAATTATATATTTAATTTAATATTATTTAATTAATTATTTATTCATTTTATTGATTTATTAATTAAATAATTCCTTAAAAATACTTTTAAGTGTCATAATTGCCTTTATAAATTAAGGATAATTTCATTTGAATTATCTTCTGATATATATGCTCCTTAATTTATAATTTCATGATTTATACTTTTATTTGTGTATTTTCCATTTATTTTAATGATAATTTTTAATTAATTATTTTTACTCAGTTATTTATCTTTAAATTATGTAACACATGCCTCTTGCCTTTTAACTATTTTTCTCCAGTAGGTTTTAGTTATTTTTATCAATGGTTAAGATGATTTAACTTCATTCTTGGTTTACATAATTTATTTATGGATTTTTATGTCTTTTAATTACTATTTAAATTCAATAATTCATGGAAATTCTTAGAAATCATCACTAAACATTTTGGTCAAAAATCTCAGGCCTTTTAGGCAACTTTTATCCATACAAAATCATATCAATTCAACCTCTCTTGTGTCTTGCTTATTTTGAGGGTTTTATGATTAAAAATCGTTTACCGAAATGGTGATTTTAGCCTCATTTCTCAAGCAATTAAAGTGCTTCAAAATGGATTTTCATCCTTATTCCATTATTTACAGAATGTTCATTATATTTTGGTGTCTTAAGTCGTGATCGTGGTGGTGGTGTGATGTGTGCAATTTAAAGCTTTCGGTTAGTGCTTATATGAACCGAATTAGTGATTTGTAGGCTTGTCTTTGCCATTTAATAACCAAGTTAAGTTTTATAACTTTTATTTGTGTATTTTCCATTTATTTTAATGATAATTTTTAATTAATTATTTTTACTCAGTTATTTATCTTTAAATTATGTAACACATGCCTCTTGCCTTTTAACTATTTTTCTCCAGTAGGTTTTAGTTATTTTTATCAATGGTTAAGATGATTTAACTTCATTCTTGGTTTACATAATTTATTTATGGATTTTTATGTCTTTTAATTACTATTTAAATTCAATAATTCATGGAAATTCTTAGAAATCATCACTAAACATTTTGGTCAAAAATCTCAGGCCTTTTAGGCAACTTTTATCCATACAAAATCATATCAATTCAACCTCTCTTGTGTCTTGCTTATTTTGAGGGTTTTATGATTAAAAATCGTTTACCGAAATGGTGATTTTAGCCTCATTTCTCAAGCAATTAAAGTGCTTCAAAATGGATTTTCATCCTTATTCCATTATTTACAGAATGTTCATTATATTTTGGTGTCTTAAGTCGTGATCGTGGTGGTGGTGTGATGTGTGCAATTTAAAGCTTTCGGTTAGTGCTTATATGAACCGAATTAGTGATTTGTAGGCTTGTCTTTGCCATTTAATAACCAAGTTAAGTTTTATAACTTTTATTTGACATATTCTCAGTAGGTTTATAATAATTTTTGTTACGAGATTGTTGGAGTTGGTTAGAGTTGCAATCTAGTGACTTTTAGCTTATTTGTTGTGAAGAACTTTTACTTGAAATTTCCTGTTTTAACACTTATTTTCATAAAATGTTGAGTAGTCATTTTTGGTTAAGTTGAATTATTTTGACGTTGGTGATTTTTGTACAGAGACATATATGTGTCCTATATTTATGTGAATTTTTGCTAAATTTTTAGACATTGTTTACTACCTCTAAAAATTACAAAACCAAAGTTGGTCAGAAAGCTTGCTGCTGTGCGACCCGAAATATTTTATAAAAGATTTCGATGATGAACATTTAAGAAAAATCCCCCAATTTTATTTTACATTAGGGACACTTTGAAATCAGTTCACACCAGGTTTAAACTTCTGAAACCTATTAGTTAAGAAATTAAAAATCGTCAAAGTTGACTCAACATTAAGACAAAAATCCAGTTTTGACCACTTTTGGTAGAAAAATCATATCTTTGGTTTGGTTTAGTGTTTTTTGAGTGATTCCAGTTGGAGGTTAAACTTAACTCTTTTATCTACAACTTTTATTTTGAAAGTGTTTCTTGAAACGGCCCTCACATGCCCAGTTTATCCGTCCAAAGACAGAAGAATAATTCTGTCAGAAGCATTTGGTCCAAACAACACACCAATGACCATTCTTGCTTTATTAACACTTGAGTTCATCATTTACAAGATTAATACTTTATTTTTATACCTCTTAACATCAAATTTCCAGTTTATTATACCTCTTTTAACATATTTTTCACTTAATACAAGTTCATCCATCTCATAATCCAACAACAAGATTCAACTTTCTTAGATCTAACACGTATTCATTCAAATCAACACTTTTCAATCCCAATCTTTATAGATCTAACTTTCAACAACATAAAAACATCTTTTTAATGGAAAATCTCAGAAATATATTCTTCAAAATATACAAAAACATATAGATCTATGAAAAGGAAAATCACTTTAAAAGCTACTAATCTATAACAACACTTTTGGGTCTTAAACTTGTTGAATCCTTGGATCTTTCTCATAGATTTCGACATGCATATGCATGAGGAGAAAGATCCTATCAACTTTGCCTTCATCAAGTGCATATTACAAAGAAAACAAGAAGAAAACATAAACTTTTAATAAAACCTTTGAACATAAACAAGAACAATATAGATCTAGTAAAGAGATGAAGATTTATACCCTTGAAGAACTTGGTTTTGAAGATGAAAAAGATGCAGAAAATTCGTGACCCTTTATGCCTCTAATAACCCTTATTCTTGCCTTGAAACAACCCTTAAACCTATCTTCAATCAACCCTTGATTTATCTACCTTAAACCCTTATTATTATTATAGTTTAGTTTTGATTTGCTTTTGTTTTCCTTGCTTTCTTGTGGCTGGCCGATTTGGTGAAGGAGAGGGAGAAGAAAAGGTTTTTAAGAGAATAGAGAGAAGAGTGTGTGAAAGTAAAAGTGAAGAATGTGTTTTAGTTGTGAGTTACAAGACATAAGTGAATGTAAATTGAATTGAAAATGTTAGAGGTGGGGTGCTTGGGGCCGGTTCTATGGAGTGGAAAATGAAGAGTCTTTTCATTTTTTTTTTGTATAAAAATTGTGTAGGTAAACATATGTATATGTATATTTTAAGTGGGTATTTGTTTTATAAGTGTAACATGTATTTATTTGTACATGTAAGTTGATTAGTTGTGTCTTATTATATATGTATGTATGTAAGTATATGTTTGTATTTTTGTTTTATCACCTAGCTCATTGTATGTACATTTTGTATTTATATTAGACACATATATACTTATTATTATCATTCAAGCACTTTTATGTGCATATTGGTTTATCAATATATTTTTGAGTTAGGCATGTTATTTTTATGTCATGTTTACTCAAATTGACTTGATGTTTAAATTGTTGGACGTTTATAAGAGTTCTTGGTCGTTATCTCAACTTGTGAGCCTTGTACAAATATTTTTATAACTTAACTTCTCGAAGCAAAGTTTTTGGTTCATTGACATTTTGTCAAGTTCAATTAGAATTAGTTTATAGATTGAGATTGTCCATGGTTATTATTTATGGCATTTCTGAGATAGCTATTCATCTACGGTATTTCACTGAACTAGAGGGCAATTATCACTATGCCTTAAATGTCTAGAAGGTCAATTCTCTTAATAAACCTCTAGGGATAGATACCTAGATAAGTCTAAGTAAATTGTCCTAGTCAGAAATTGAGGGTTGTTACATCATTACCCCCTTAACTGAAACTTCGTCCTCGAAGTTCGATCGTTCATACGGTAGTAAAAAGGATAAACCAACAGTATGGGTGTCTACACGGAGACATAAAATGTGTGGAAGTCAAACAAGGTTTCATATCGATTCTTGGTTTCTTGTGAGCTTTTAACTCTAGGGTTGGGGCATCCATTCCTCGGTTCCCTAAAATTCCTCTTGATTAGAAACTTCGAAAAAGAGAAAGGTTACGAATGTCGCTCACCTCTTGAGACAACTGGAGATTAATCGCATGTAATCGTTGCGGGCTGTCATTCTTGCCTAGATCAATACTAAATGATGGGATGATAATAAGAATGGCAATACGGAGGTGTAAAATGAGCAAACGGCTCGTAACGTGAGTTATAATAAAATAGTAAGAAACGTTGGAATGTCGATCGTTGGTGGCTATTCCTTTCCATTGTTACTTTGCATGCTTTCCTTTATCGTCTTCTACCCCAATTAAAGAATCGTTCCAATAGCTTCTCGCCTACTTTCATCCTTCTTTGGTTTGACGTTGGACACGCTTGCCGCTTCTTGAAAATATTGGCTTCGTTTGTGACTAATCACTTGCTAAGGGATTACCCTTTTAACAAAAGTGATACCAACTGGGGTGCCAAGTTGCACTAAAATTTCAAAGGTACATCTTCGTAGTATCTCATTTTAGGGTTTTATAGTGTTGTCTTTGTTATTTTATAGCGTTCGAGGGAATCATAAATTGTATGACGATAGTTCCATCTTGTTCCTCACACTCACCTTGTCCTTTAACTTCACTCTTGTTTTCCCAAAGTCACCTCTTTCATCATTCGCTCAGTCATATCGTTACTAGTTTCTCTTGCTTTTGCCGATATTGGTTTTCAAATCGTTTTAAGGTACCTTTAATTTCTTCCTTTTACGCTAGAAGGACCGTTATCTATTACTCATTACCGACAATCTCTTTTATCATCGCACATATAACCTATTCGGTTTCTTTGCTATACCTACGCATCCTTCATGCTAGGATTTACAAAATACTTATGCTCTTAAGTAAATCTTTCACCACCATCATTTCAAGGTAAATACTTCGATGTCCTTATTCGTATGAACTCCTCCTTTAAAATAATCCCTCTTAGGTCCTCCTGACCTCTACAAAACTTTCAATTACTTTGCTCCCCTGAGCCTCATATTCATTTTCAGCTTTCTATGCTAAGCTTCTTTTCAAATACAATAACCTAATGTCCTTAGAAATTGTGATATAATATGATTTAGGGGAAACATCGGTTACTTTATCCTTTTCTCAACCATTCGGTTTTCTCCATTTTCCTTTCGTTTTCTTATGGGTCACCATACTCCTTACCGTTTCGTCACTCTAATCCATCTCTAACTAGAGTAATCGTCGTCTTGAACAACACACAAGCAGTCGCTAGTCCTTGCAGTTATCTCAAGGGTACTTGTCAGATCATGGTGATACGGATCCTTTGATCCTAACTCATCACAGATGCGAGTTATCCTTATCACCCTTCCGTTCAAACATTCCATAACCAGCTCTTCACGGGGTTTGTTAGTTGTTTGAAACTTAGTTCAGCGATCAACTTCCTTGATCGACGCGGTAGTATGTGCCTTGAATTCTAGCGTCGCACTCCTTATTTTCCTTCACTACTAACTTAGCGATTTCATGTTGTTTTCCTTCTTCACTTTTCTTGGGCGCACTACTTCGTGGGTCGATGGTCCTTGACGATTAACCATGTGTTGCAAATTATCTTTCTTCACTCAAATTCATCTTGTCTTAGCTTACCTCCCTACGACCGTCGACCTTGAGGGGATAACCATCACAAGTCATCGTGTTTCCTCTACTTATCGACCATACTTCTCTTTAGTAAAGCTAGCTCCCATCGGGTGTTGGGCGTATATCGATTTCTCTTAGCTTAGTTGATACTCTCCACCAATAGCTTGTCTTTCGATAGAGGTTTTCTAATTCTTATCCAAAGAATAACGCGTGAACCGCCATAAAGATAAACGCCACCAGAACTACATCTTGTAGACGGCGTCAATTCCTTCACTTTACTGTTTGTGTCAAATGATGTTTCTCTACTCTATCTTCTACTCGAAATCATCTTCAATGATGCTAGTGAATAACTCTTCTTGAAAGATCAAGTATAATCTTGCACTTCATACTCCTTGTTCGAGCGTCTACCTTTGCTGTGATTACCCCCTTAACTGAAACTTCGTCCTCGAAGTTCGATCGTTCATACGGTAGTAAAAAGGATAAACCAACAGTATGGGTGTCTACACGGAGACATAAAATGTGTGGAAGTCAAACAAGGTTTCATATCGATTCTTGGTTTCTTGTGAGCTTTTAACTCTAGGGTTGGGGCATCCATTCCTCGGTTCCCTAAAATTCCTCTTGATTAGAAACTTCGAAAAAGAGAAAGGTTACGAATGTCGCTCACCTCTTGAGACAACTGGAGATTAATCGCATGTAATCGTTGCGGGCTGTCATTCTTGCCTAGATCAATACTAAATGATGGGATGATAATAAGAATGGCAATACGGAGGTGTAAAATGAGCAAACGGCTCGTAACGTGAGTTACAATAAAATAGTAAGAAACGTTGGAATGTCGATCGTTGGTGGCTATTCCTTTCCATTGTTACTTTGAATGCTTTCCTTTATCGTCTTCTACCCCAATTAAAGAATCGTTCCAATAGCTTCTCGCCTACTTTCATCCTTCTTTGGTTTGACGTTGGACACGCTTGCCGCTTCTTGAAAATATTGGCTTCGTTTGTGACTAATCACTTGCTAAGGGATTACCCTTTTAACAAAAGTGATACCAACTGGGGTGCCAAGTTGCACTAAAATTTCAAAGGTACATCTTCGTAGTATCTCATTTTAGGGTTTTATAGTGTTGTCTTTGTTATTTTATAGCGTTCGAGGGAATCATAAATTGTATGACGATAGTTCCATCTTGTTCCTCACACTCACCTTGTCCTTTAACTTCACTCTTGTTTTCCCAAAGTCACCTCTTTCATCATTCGCTCAGTCATATCGTTACTAGTTTCTCTTGCTTTTGCCGATATTGGTTTTCAAATCGTTTTAAGGTACCTTTAATTTCTTCCTTTTACGCTAGAAGGACCGTTATCTATTACTCATTACCGACAATCTCTTTTATCATCGCACATATAACCTATTCGGTTTCTTTGCTATACCTACGCATCCTTCATGCTAGGATTTACAAAATACTTATGCTCTTAAGTAAATCTTTCACCACCATCATTTCAAGGTAAATACTTCGATGTCCTTATTCGTATGAACTCCTCCTTTAAAATAATCCCTCTTAGGTCCTCCTGACCTCTACAAAACTTTCAATTACTTTGCTCCCCTGAGCCTCATATTCATTTTCAGCTTTCTATGCTAAGCTTCTTTTCAAATACAATAACCTAATGTCCTTAGAAATTGTGATATAATATGATTTAGGGGAAACATCGGTTACTTTATCCTTTTCTCAACCATTCGGTTTTCTCCATTTTCCTTTCGTTTTCTTATGGGTCACCATACTCCTTACCGTTTCGTCACTCTAATCCATCTCTAACTAGAGTAATCGTCGTCTTGAACAACACACAAGCAGTCGCTAGTCCTTGCAGTTATCTCAAGGGTACTTGTCAGATCATGGTGATACGGATCCTTTGATCCTAACTCATCACAGATGCGAGTTATCCTTATCACCCTTCCGTTCAAACATTCCATAACCAGCTCTTCACGGGGTTTGTTAGTTGTTTGAAACTTAGTTCAGCGATCAACTTCCTTGATCGACGCGGTAGTATGTGCCTTGAATTCTAGCGTCGCACTCCTTATTTTCCTTCACTACTAACTTAGCGATTTCATGTTGTTTTCCTTCTTCACTTTTCTTGGGCGCACTACTTCGTGGGTCGATGGTCCTTGACGATTAACCATGTGTTGCAAATTATCTTTCTTCACTCAAATTCATCTTGTCTTAGCTTACCTCCCTACGACCGTCGACCTTGAGGGGATAACCATCACAAGTCATCGTGTTTCCTCTACTTATCGACCATACTTCTCTTTAGTAAAGCTAGCTCCCATCGGGTGTTGGGCGTATATCGATTTCTCTTAGCTTAGTTGATACTCTCCACCAATAGCTTGTCTTTCGATAGAGGTTTTCTAATTCTTATCCAAAGAATAACGCGTGAACCGCCATAAAGATAAACGCCACCAGAACTACATCTTGTAGACGGCGTCAATTCCTTCACTTTACTGTTTGTGTCAAATGATGTTTCTCTACTCTATCTTCTACTCGAAATCATCTTCAATGATGCTAGTGAATAACTCTTCTTGAAAGATCAAGTATAATCTTGCACTTCATACTCCTTGTTCGAGCGTCTACCTTTGCTGTGATTACCCCCTTAACATTTTTCCTCTAGAAAAATGTAAGGGATTCCCTACTTTTCACTTTATCTCACCATCCTTGACGATCTTCATTTCACCAAATTCCTGATTCCTTCATGTAGCAAACATCCATTTGCTTTGGTGTTTTGAAAAAGAAAAGGATAGCTCAGAATTCCTTTTTGTTACTCTTCCATCTTGAGGGTTACTCGACACATCCTAATTATCTTATTGTCCTTGGTTTTCTTCTTCTAACCACTTTCGTCTTCCAACATTGCTAGTGATCTCCCAAGTTCTAGGGGAGTCCTTATACTTAACCGAAGGTGACCTTCATGTCACACGACCTTCTTTTCGTTGACCACTCAATCTTCCTCTTTGGTCGATGAACATAGATAGGGAAGACCTTCAATTCTTTCTCCAAGTTAAGGCTTAGTATATTCTTCGATTGTGCTTCCATGTACTTTGACTTATACCCCACAAATCTTCTCCGCCCTACTTTATGTACATGATCCAATAACATCTTCTATGCTATATCGTTATCCCAAGTATTCCACTTGTGGATGACTGATGTCTGAAAGTCTTTCGCATCCCTTGACGTCGCAGCGAGAGCAGGGTACTACTTACTTGATTTCGCCATTGCTGAGTGTTGCGTAAGTGAATTGTATGTTGTTAGGTTACTGACTTTTGAAGAGAAGCGGTGGTGACCATTACTTTGAAAAATCAAGGATACAGAATTTGGTTTTGAATGAATGAATAAGAAAACAAAAACAAAGGAATCATTAAGGCTCAAATCAAACTCCTTGCGCGGTTTAAAGAAATCACTTCTATGTCTATCGTTGCTCAATGGACTCCAACTTTTGATGACGTCAGTATATGCCGCACCAACTTAGATAATATGGATAACCGTTCGTGTACGCGTGTTATTATAGAAATATCGCACCAAATCTCGGAGCTACAATCCCCAAAATGTGTCTTCTAGAATGTATATCGGAATGTGTTCTATCGGCGTCGTCAAATCGTAATTTGGCTTTAATACCACTCGTCTTTCATAAGTCTCCAACTTCATTCGACGTTTACATATGTTTCGCACCATTTCAGATCGAATACCAAGGTTATGCGTAGTTTCTAAGAGGATAGAGTCGCGTCATATCTTGGGTCTACAATTCTCAGAGTATATCGTCCAACGTTCGTGGAAAGATGCTCCACCGATGATATCGCCGTTGTCATATGTCCATAATGAATAGCGGTGTCGTAAGAAATAGGATGTGGGATAATTTCAAAAAGCACGAGTGAACGAATATTGGATTGGAGGGGTACTTAATGACAACTTCCATACTTAGGAAATTCCTAATTCATTTTGCATTTCTCAGGGACAATCACTAGTTCCCAAGCGGTCAGATCTCATTACGTAATACATATCTCAGTAGTAAGGACTAACCACATTATAATCATATCTAGCAGGTGCTAGTTCTCAATAGTCAAATCTTAGAGCATAATAACTATCTCAACGATAAGGCACAACTATATAATCATTAAATCGTTCATGCACTAGCCCTCAATTAGCTCAACCTCAGGGTGCAATAATCATCTTAATAGTAAGGCATGACTACATAATCGTCGCAATATTTACGCGCTAGTTTCAAGTAGCTCAAACTTAGGGAGTAAAGGCTCTTATATCCATATCGTCCATGAAATTTCATACCAACTCGTCATGCCTATATTTTCTTTCTAAGTCGATCATAAATAGTCAACGTCATTACTCAATAATTTGAACAAGTCATACCCCAAAGTGATTTCGTGCCTTATAAAAATCTCATTATTTTAAAGTGCATGGGCAACTTAAAGTTCAACATCATGAATCATAAGGCTTTTACGCATGCATTCCTCACATAATTTCCACATTGCACATTCCAAACTTTCACATTGCACATTACAACTTTCACATTGCACATTACAACTTTCACATTGCACATTACAACTTTCACATTGCACATTACAACTTTCACATTGCAATCAAATCATGCCCAAATTCACATGTTATAGCATAGAGTAGCATGTATCAACGAATATCTTTCAGTCTTATTCATTTCACTTCTAATGTGCAAAAGGAGAATCCTACTAAACTAGCATAATCCTCAAGTAAAGAAAGTCTCGAATCGTTATATATATGCTTAGGTGAATGTCTAAATGCAACACGTATGCTCATAAAAATGGATTTATTAAAGATCTTTTTCTCTTCTTTTTTTTTTTTTGAAAAGGAATCCTTTTGAACATAAGTCCAAGTGTCCGTTTGAGTTTTACATGGTCCTCTCATAATTAAACGTAGATTCATGACTTTACGTTTAATTATGGTCCTACCATGTAAAGCTCAAACTAAACCGCTTAACCTTATGCTCGACTCGACTATAAAATTCGTTTTGAAAATAGGCTATAGTCTTGGAATTCCCGGAGGAACCCCAATGTTCTCTATAACCTTAGGCTTTGATACCATTTTCTGTAACACCCCAACCACGGCGGAATGATGAGATGTACAGAAAGTCGAGTATTCAAAACAAAGGATTATAAATAACATTCACCATAGCTTTATTTGATAAAAATAATTTTACAATGCACAAGCATGTGAACCAATTCCCAAGTACAATACGTCTACCATACTTGGATATTGAGTCCACGAAACAAATAACAAATACATGAGATGATATACTACAATGATCAAGGCGGATTCCATTGCCCGTCACAAGGTTTGGTCTTTGACTCCAAAGTGCAATGCAAACAATCATGATGCATATAATTCCTCAAAGCTTATGCTAATTCCTGAAAAGCATGAAGAAAAAGTGTCAACTACGAAAACGTAGTTGGTGAGTGCATAGGTTTGCAAGTAAATCTCATTACATATCCATTTCAAGGAGTTGAGAAATCCATAGTAAATTATAAAGTTTTCATTTGTCTCATTTATCGTGAGAGAAAAATATATCATCGATTAATCATTCATCATACCAAAACCATTTGGTCAATCAATACTTCAATATTTCCAATTTCAACAGCCTTCAAGATTCCATATAAGGTCCAATACCCAAACCGTATGTTCAATCCACAATTTCCATCCATAATATAATATCAATACCTCTTGGTCAATGGTAAGACTACCATGACATACTTTGATGAGATTGTTCTTGAGCCACTACTAAGACCGGTTATGTCCCAATAATCAGATATAATGTCCCAAATGATAAGATAATGATAAGCACATGCTGTCAATCACGTGCATAAAGATAACCAAGGGTCGTGCCATGGAGACGCCCAAAAATATATAGTAGTTAGAGCACCGCGAGGCCAGACTGGCGATGAAGGTGGCCACCAAGGCAGACCAAACATCCCACCGTTACCTATAATAGTGGATGAGGGGACAAGTCCTAGTTGCGCAACCCTCTAACTACAGGCCTCAAATGAGTTAATAGTAGTGTACAGGGGACCACCGTTTGACAGTACTCAAGCTCATCATATAATATATAACATGTTGAACATACAATATAATTCCCATATCGTTATCATTATTTCAAAGAATCATTTCATAAGATAAAGTCATTTTAATTAATCATGCTTTTCACCCCGTAAGTAAACATATAAAAGAGTTTGAAAGGGGGCTATGACTCACCTTGATATGCCGCATATTATATTCATTTATCCAAAATGGGTACTTCCCATCTATTGCTTCCTTGATCATATATTCCATCATGGTCCTCAACCACATTTCAAAGCCAAGACTATCCCTACGAGAGGACTAATATACGTAAGTTCCTATCTTAAGCCATCACTTAGAAATGCCACTTTTATTATGTTGTTATCAATTATGGGATCCAAGTGTATTGCTAATATTCACATCTTTTTGGTTGTAAAGATTGGTGGTAAGAGTCGTTTTCTCATTATACATTTTTGTACGTTTATTGGAATTTCGGTAATTTGGATTTGGTTTATATGATTTCCATTGTATACTTTACTTAGTAATAATATTTGACATTAGTGGTCTTATAATATTAATATTTTATGTATATTTGCTGATTTGTAATTATATATTTAATTTAATATTATTTAATTAATTATTTATTCATTTTATTGATTTATTAATTAAATAATTCCTTAAAAATACTTTTAAGTGTCATAATTGCCTTTATAAATTAAGGATAATTTCATTTGAATTATCTTCTGATATATATGCTCCTTAATTTATAATTTCATGATTTATACTTTTATTTGTGTATTTTCCATTTATTTTAATGATAATTTTTAATTAATTATTTTTACTCAATTATTTATCTTTAAATTATGTAACACATGCCTCTTGCCTTTTAACTATTTTTCTCCAGTAGGTTTTAGTTATTTTTATCAATGGTTAAGATGATTTAACTTCATTCTTGGTTTACATAATTTATTTATGGATTTTTATGTCTTTTAATTACTATTTAAATTCAATAATTCATGGAAATTCTTAGAAATCATCACTAAACATTTTGGTCAAAAATCTCAGGCCTTTTAGGCAACTTTTATCCATACAAAATCATATCAATTCAACCTCTCTTGTGTCTTGCTTATTTTGAGGGTTTTATGATTAAAAATCGTTTACCGAAATGGTGATTTTAGCCTCATTTCTCAAGCAATTAAAGTGCTTCAAAATGGATTTCATCCTTATTCCATTATTTACAGAATGTTCATTATATTTTGGTGTCTTAAGTCGTGATCGTGGTGGTGGTGTGATGTGTGCAATTTAAAGCTTTCGGTTAGTGCTTATATGAACCGAATTAGTGATTTGTAGGCTTGTCTTTGCCATTTAATAACCATGTTAAGTTTTATAACTTTTATTTGACATATTCTCAGTAGGTTTATAATAATTTTTGTTACGAGATTGTTGGAGTTGGTTAGAGTTGCAATCTAGTGACTTTTAGCTTATTTGTTGTGAAGAACTTTTACTTGAAATTTCCTGTTTTAACACTTATTTTCATAAAATGTTGAGTAGTCATTTTTGGTTAAGTTGAATTATTTTGACGTTGGTGATTTTTGTACAGAGACATATATGTGTCCTATATTTATGTGAATTTTTGCTAAATTTTTAGACATTGTTTACTACCTCTAAAAATTACAAAACCAAAGTTGGTCAGAAAGCTTGCTGCTGTGCGACCCGAAATATTTTATAAAAGATTTTGATGATGAACATTTAAGAAAAATCCCCCAATTTTATTTTACATTAGGGACACTTTGAACTCAGTTCACACCAGGTTTAAACTTCTGAAACCTATTAGTTAAGAAATTAAAAATCGTCAAAGTTGACTCAACATTAAGACAAAAATCCAGTTTTGACCACTTTTGGTAGAAAAATCATATCTTTGGTTTGGTTTAGTTTTTTTGAGTGATTCCAGTTGGAGGTTAAACTTAACTCTTTTATCTACAACTTTTATTTTGAAAGTTTTTCTTGAAACGGCCCTCACATGCCCAGTTTATCCGTCCAAAGACAGAAGAATAATTCTGTCAGAAGCATTTGGGTCCAAACAACACACCAATGACCATTCTTGCTTTATTAACACTTGAGTTCATCATTTACAAGATTAATACTTTATTTTTATACCTCTTAACATCAAATTTCCAGTTTATTATACCTCTTTTAACATATTTTTCACTTAATACAAGTTCATCCATCTCATAATCCAACAACAAGATTCAACTTTCTTAGATCTAACACGTATTCATTCAAATCAACACTTTTCAATCCCAATCTTTATAGATCTAACTTTCAACAACATAAAAACATCTTTTTAATGGAAAATCTCAGAAATATATTCTTCAAAATATACAAAAACATATAGATCTATGAAAAGGAAAATCACTTTAAAAGCTACTAATCTATAACAACACTTTTGGTTCTTAAACTTGTTGAATCCTTGGATCTTTCTCATAGATTTCGACATGCATATGCATGAGGAGAAAGATCCTATCAACTTTGCCTTCATCAAGTGCATATTACAAAGAAAACAAGAAGAAAACATAAACTTTTAATAAAACCTTTGAACATAAACAAGAACAATATAGATCTAGTAAAGAGATGAAGATTTATACCCTTGAAGAACTTGGTTTTGAAGATGAAAAAGATGCAGAAAATTCGTGACCCTTTATGCCTCTAATATCTTCAACAACCCTTGATTTATCTACCTTAAACCCTTATTATTATTATAGTTTAGTTTTGATTTGCTTTTGTTTTCCTTGCTTTCTTGTGGCTGGCCGATTTGGTGAAGGAGAGGGAGAAGAAAAGGTTTTTAAGAGAATAGAGAGAAGAGTGTGTGAAAGTAAAAGTGAAGAATGTGTTTTAGTTGTGAGTTACAAGACATAAGTGAATGTAAATTGAATTGAAAATGTTAGAGGTGGGGTGCTTGGGGCCGGTTCTATGGAGTGGAAAATGAAGAGTCTTTTCATTTTTTTTTTTTTTTTTTTTTTTTTTTTTTTTTTTTTTTTTTTTTTTTTTTTTTTTTTTTTTTTTTTTTTTTTTTTTTTTTTTTTTTTTTTTTTTTTTTTTTTTTTTTTTTTTTTTTTTTTTTTTTTTTTTTTTTTTTTTTTTTTTTTTTTTTTTTTTTTTTTTTTTTTTTTTTTTTTTTTTTTTTTTTTTTTTTTTTTTTTTTTTTTTTTTTTTTTTTTTTTTTTTTTTTTTTTTTTTTGTATGTACATTTTGTATTTATATTAGACACATATATACTTATTATTATCATTCAAGCACTTTTATGTGCATACTGGTTTATCAATATATTTTGAGTTAGGCATGTTATTTTTATGTCATGTTTACTCAAATTGACTTGATGTTTAAATTGTTGGACGTTTATAAGAGTTCTTGGTCGTTATCTCAACTTGTGAGCCTTGTACAAATATTTTTATAACTTAACTTCTCGAAGCAAAGTTTTTGGTTCATTGACATTTTGTCAAGTTCAATTAGAATTAGTTTATAGATTGAGATTGTCCATGGTTATTATTTATGGCATTTCTGAGATAGCTATTCATCTACGGTATTTCACTGAACTAGAGGGCAATTATCACTATGCCTTAAATGTCTAGAAGGTCAATTCTCTTAATAAACCTCTAGGGATAGATACCTAGATAAGTCTAAGTAAATTGTCCTAGTCAGAAATTGAGGGTTGTTACAGTAGGCGTCCCTTTGAACATGCGTTATATCTAGAAAACACGTCTTTATTATATATTTGAGTTGTGAGATAACGATCGTGATAAAAGAATACATCAGGGAGTGACCCTTCGTATGAGATAAATAATAAAAAGTTATGCATCACTTTGTGATTGCTTTATTCAACCTAGACGAATAGTTATCACATTGTGAATACTACCAAATCTTTATTTCATGCCGTGGCATTTTAATACAAAGTAACCAGTTTTACTGATAGAATTTACGAAGGTTGGAGCTATTCCATGTACGGTCTACCGGCCCACCATCCAGTGTTGCTAACTTGTATGCTTCGTTGCCGAAGGCTACCAGGACTTGATACGGGCCTTCCCATGTGGGCCCCATTTTTCCCGTGTACTTGATCTGACTTGCACTGTTGAGACGAAGGACGTAGTCACATACTTTCAATGAGGTCGGATTGGTTCGTTTGTTGTAATATTTTTCAATCCGCTTCTTGTATGCTGCCTCCCTCATTGCTGCTATGTCCCTTCGTTCTTCTAACAGATCTAGGTTCACCCGCAGTTCCTCTTCGTTACTTTCATCATCAACCTTAGATGTTCTGAATGTCGATACCCGGATTTCTGCTGGTAGGAATGCTTCTGTTCTGAAGGCTAGGCTAAAGGGTGTTTCACCATTACTGATCTTGGGTATAGTTCGTAGTGCCCATAGGACGAATGGTAGCTCGTCTACCCATCCAGTATGCTTGTTTCCTAGCCTTTTTTCCATTCCCTTTACTATCTCCCTATTGATGGACTCAACCTGTCCGTTTGCCCGTGGATGATACACGGAGGTGAACTTTTGTTCGATCTTTAATCTTTCACAGAATTTTGGGAACGTTCCTTGCGCAAATTACTTTCCATTATCAAATACAATTGTTTGGGGCATTCCGAACCTACATACTATATGCTCCCAAACATACTTTTCCATTGCTTTCCCTTTAATCAAAGCGAGTGGCTTGGCTTCTACCCATTTTGTGAAGTAATCGACTGCTACCACAAGAAATTTAACTTTCCCCGGAGCTTCTCGGAGCGGCCCAACTATGTCTATTGCCCACTGAACAAAGGGCCAAACTGAGGTGACCGATGTCATGTCTTGTTTTGTAAGTTCAGGTCGCCCTCATTTGTCGGACCGTCGAAACGAGATTGACTAAGGATATGTCGAGGTGCGGAATCCCTCGAGATAACCCACGGTTTCTATATCACCTTTTGTAGGTATATATATATATATATATATATCACTATATATATATATATATATATATATATCTATGCGTGAACATAAACACTCGTATTTGGTTAATATAGTGAGGCGGATTTCCGGACAAACAATACCCACTTGGTAACTTAAGTCCTAAACCAACCAACACGAGTGTGTGTTTTGCGGTTCGTGCGTGAGACGAGTAACACCCCAATATCTACTAGATTTGTGTGTTCTTAGCTCTAGTAGTTTCTCTCTCAAGATTTTGCTCGTTTCTCTCTCTACACTCTTGTATGAACACGCAAACCACACACCCATATATATAGGCCAGGGCAGGAACACGCAAATCCTTATGGGTTTGCGTGTTTCCATGACAGCCCAAGCCCATTAGGGTTTGGCCATATGCGTGTTTCCCTGAACACGCATATAGGTTTGAGTGTTCTTCTGAACAAGCAAACTTTTGCTTGTTCCCAAGAAACTCTCAAACCATTTGAGTGTTCTTCTGAACAAGCAAACTTTTGCTTGTTCCCAAGAAACTCTCAAACCATTTGAGTGTTCTTCTGAACAAGCAAACTTTTGCTTGTTCCCAAGAAACTCTCAAACCATTTGAGTGTTCTTCTGAACAAGCAAACTTTTGCTTGTTCCCAAGAAACTCTCAAACCATTTGAGTGTTCTTCTGAACAAGCAAACTTTTGCTTGTTCCCAAGAAACTCTCAAACCATTTGAGTGTTCTTCTGAACAAGCAAACTTTTGCTTGTTCCCAAGAAACTCTCAAACCATTTGAGTGTTCTTCTGAACAAGCAAACTTTTGCTTGTTCCCAAGAAACTCTCAAACCATTTGAGTGTTCTTCTGAACAAGCAAACTTTTGCTTGTTCCCAAGAAACTCTCAAACCATTTGAGTGTTCTTCTGAACAAGCAAACTTTTGCTTGTTCCCAAGAAACTCTCAAACCATTTGAGTGTTCTTCTGAACAAGCAAACTTTTGCTTGTTCCCAAGAAACTCTCAAACCATTTGAGTGTTCTTCTGAACAAGCAAACTTTTGCTTGTTCCCAAGAAACTCTCAAACCATTTGAGTGTTCTTCTGAACAAGCAAACTTTTGCTTGTTCCCAAGAAACTCTCAAACCATTTGAGTGTTCTTCTGAACAAGCAAACTTTTGCTTGTTCCCAAGAAACTCTCAAACCATTTGAGTGTTCTTCTGAACAAGCAAACTTTTGCTTGTTCCCAAGAAACTCTCAAACCATTTGAGTGTTCTTCTGAACAAGCAAACTTTTGCTTGTTCCCAAGAAACTCTCAAACCATTTGAGTGTTCTTCTGAACAAGCAAACTTTTGCTTGTTCCCAAGAAACTCTCAAACCATTTGAGTGTTCTTCTGAACAAGCAAACTTTTGCTTGTTCCCAAGAAACTCTCAAACCATTTGAGTGTTCTTCTGAACAAGCAAACTTTTGCTTGTTCCCAAGAAACTCTCAAACCATTTGAGTGTTCTTCTGAACAAGCAAACTTTTGCTTGTTCCCAAGAAACTCTCAAACCATTTGAGTGTTCTTCTGAACAAGCAAACTTTTGCTTGTTCCCAAGAACTCTCAAATGACACTTAGGAATATTTGAGTTAATGTTCCTACTGCTGTTAAACGCAGAACCAACATTAACTCAGCCAATGTTCCTACTGCTGTAAACGCAGAACCAACATTAACTCAGCCAATGTTCCTACTGCTGTAAACGCAGAACCAACATTGACTAGATTACCATTGGAAGTATATTAAGTTAATGTTTCTACTACTGTTAGACGCAGAAACAACATTAACTTAATTACCCTTTACATGTAATGTCTACATTCATGTCAAGTACCTGCAAAACACAAATAATAAACAAACATATAAACATATATAAAAGGATCCCAATATGATCACAATATATGCCAAAGTAATTTCATTGACAAACGGTAATTTATAAGATAAATTACAAGACTTGAATATAAAATACATAACACATCTAGAATGCTTTTGTTACCGAGAAACATGCAACAACATGTTTCGGTGCCCTAGGTACATTCGAGTGGATCTGACAGGATTCACACTTTTGGATGTACGCTGTCGCATCTTGATGCATTGTTGGCCAGAAGTATCCTAGGCGCATGGCTTTAGTTGCCATAGATCGTGCTCTTGAGTGTATCCCGCATATCCCTTCATGTATTTCTTCCAGAATAACTGAAGCCTGATTTGGGCCTACGCACCTCAGCTAAGGTGTCAAGAAAGATTTTTTGTATAACTGCCCATATGTGAGTTTGTATTGAGGTGCTTTGATTCTGATTTTTCGAGCTTCGGTAGGATCCTCGGTAATATGCCGCTGATTAAGTATTCACATATGGGAGTCATCCAATTCTTCCCATCTTCTTTTATCAGACCAGCAACGTATTTCTCGTCAATGGATTTCTCTCTCAATACTTCAATAAGCACCTTCTTACCGAAGTGTTCAAAGGTAAGACTTGTTAATTTACTTAGTGCGTCGGCCTTCTTGTTTTGATTGCGATGGACATGTTCTATCCTGGAGCTGCTGAAGCAATCAATCAGTTCCTTTGTCTTTGCCAGGTATCTCTTGATAGTTTCTTGCTTAGCTTCAAATTCCCCAGTAATTTGACATGCCATTAATTGGGAATCCACGAAGGTGTGGATTCTCTTGATCTTCATTTCTCTGGCTAAACGAAGTCCTGCTAAGAGAGCTTCGTATTCTGCTTCGTTATTTGTTGTGTCGAACTCAAACCTTAGGGCATAGGTGTATTCCTTCTCTTCTGGACTAATAAGGATGATTCCTTCTCCGGATCCATCAGAGCTCGAAGCTCCATCGGTGTATAACTTCCATATGCTCGATCCTTCATTCTCCATAACATTTAAAGAAGCATACTTATCTGGTTCATCTCTTTCTTGTGTTTCAGCTATGAAATCAGCTAGCATTTGTCCCTGTATGGCGTGTCTCATTCGGAATTCAATGTCATGTTCCCCTAGCTCTATTGCCCACTTGGCTACCCTCCCTGATTTCTCCGGCTTAAGCAAGATTTGCTTTATATGTGTATCGGTTAACACTGCGACTGAATGTGCTTGAAAATACCTTCGTAGCCTTCGGGCAACATGCACTAAAGCTAGGGTTAGCTTTTCCAGTTCTGGATAAATGACCTCAGATCCTTGCAGAATCCTGCTAGCAAAATAAATAGGGACTTGCTTCCGATCTCTTTCTGCTAAGAGGACCGCACTGACACACTCGGATGATGCTGCTAGGTACATAAAGAGTGTTTCTCCTGGGACAGGTGAGGTGAGTGTAGGCAACTGCGCTATGTACTTTTTCATCTGCTCGAAAGCCTCATTCGCTTCCTTCGTCCAAGTGAAATCTTTCTTATCCAAACACCCTTTGAGTGTTTTAAAGAATGGGAGCTGCTTGTCTGCCCCTCTTGATAGGAAACGACTGAGGGCTGCGAGCTTTCCATTGAGGCTCTGAACTTCTTTGATTGTCTTAGGAGGTGATAGCTGAGAAAGTTTGTCAACTTTCGAAGGGTTCGCCTGTATTCCTTTATTTGATATATAGTACCCCAGGAACTTTCTTTCCTCAACTCCGAAGGAGCACTTTTTCGGATTTAGCTTCATATTGATGGATCGGAGAGTATCAAAGGTCTCCTGGATGTCACTTAACAAATCTTCTTCAGTCTTGCTCTTTATTACCATATCATCAACATAGGCTTCGAGATTTCGTCCAATCTATTTCCTGAAGACTTTGTCCACCACTCGCTGTTAAGTGGCTCCAGCATTCTTCAGTTCGAAGGGCATTTTCTGGTAGCAATAGGTCCCTTTGATGGTGTAGAATGCTGTCTTTTCTTTGTCTTCCTTGGCCATCTGGATCTGATGATATCCTTTGTAAGCATCTAGAAAACATTTTAACTTGTATTCTGTCAGTGATTCGACCTTCCAGTCTATTTCAGGCAGGGGGTAGCAATCCTTGGGGTAGACTTTGTTGATGTTGGTGAAGTCCACACACATCCTCCATCCCCCGTCACTTTTCCTGACCATGACTGGGTTGGCTACCCAAACAGGGTACGTAGATTTTTGTATGATTCCGGCTTTAGCCAATTCTTCGACTTCTTTACCTGCGGCTTCATCTCTTTCAGCTGCCAAGCTGCGTTTCTTCTGATGAAAGGGAGGCATATCCTTTCTTTCATTAAGCCTATGTTCTGTCATGAATTTTTCTCCTTCGATCTCGATGGTTCGAGGTATGCCTGTCATATCCGAGTATTCCCATGCAAATACATCTACGTTTCATTGCATCAGCTTTAGTAGCTTCTTCTTCAGATCTTCGGGAAGTTGTTTCCCTATCGATATTGGTTGATCTGGGTATCCTGGGTTAACAATGATTTTTTCTTGGTGATCGGGTACCTTCGTGAGGTCTACTAGTGCTTCAGTGGTCCCCTTAACTTTCTTTACTTTGTGCACCTTCGTTTGGTCAAATTCTGAGTTTATGGTTCCCACTCCTACGGGTGTCAGATGTTTGATCATAGAGTGGATCGTGGAGGCGATCATCTCCAATCGTCGCATTGCTGGCCTTCCCAATAGTATGTTGTATGGCGAATCAGATCTGACCACTATAAAGTCTAGCGTCTCTGTTCTTTCATAGGGAGGTTCCCCTATTGTCACATCTAGGTCGATCTCTCCTAACGGGTTGACCCTTTCCCCAGCGAACCCTATGAGTGGGGTTCGTGGGGAAGTGAGACGGGCCTTTATTCCCTTTGGGAGTTGTACGAAATAATGCTCATATATGATGTCGCATTCGCTCCCACCATCAACATAAACTCTATAAACCCTTGTGTTGAATACCAATATCTGTTTTACGATGGGGTTTTCTGACGGAGGTATCTTTAACACAGGAAAGTGGAAAGCCAAGGGTGTCCATTGGATGAGTTATTTTCTCTTGTTGGGTGATTTTTCGTTCGGATCGTTAGATCCATGGTGTGATTCATCCTCCTCTGCCATATGTGGCTATGTTGCGTTCGAGAATCAAGGTCGTGGTGATTTTGTGGGTTGTTTGAGTTTCCGGTCCCACGGAAGGCGCCAAATGATTGTGCACCGAACCGCGTTAACCTAATATGGGTCGAAGGTTATGAAAAAGGGGATTTGGGTTTATGTTTTATTGGCGATTCCCCGAAGGTAGGGCAAAACCTCTTTACGCCAATTATGTGTATTAGATGTGATCGGCTAATGATGTGTTATTATTATGCCGAATTGAGGAGAGTTTCCTCTCCTTTTATGGGAGAGGATTTTCTTGGAGGAGAAGATTAGGGTTTAATCTTTTCCCCTAAGATTTAGTTGCTATGCTTATCCGATTTATTCCTTAAATAATATTACATTTCCTTTAGTTTAAAAAGTGGTGGTATCTTATGAATTCAGCGAATTGTCGTTTGTAACTATTCACAGTGGCAAGCTTGTAATTTCGTTGAAAACATAACGTATACACATCATCTTGCATTCTGGTCGCCAACATATGTTGACTATCCACTCCTAAGTCCTAAGTGGACAAAATTTAAAATAATATCAAGCAATGTATTTTAGATTTTACTTAAATAATATTACATTTCCTTTAGTTTAAAAAGTGGTGGTATCTTATGAATTCAGCGAATTGTCGTTTGTAACTATTCACAGTGGCAAGCTTGTAATTTCGTTGAAAACATAACGTATACACATCATCTTGCATTCTGGTCGCCAACATATGTTGACTATCCACTCCTAAGTCCTAAGTGGACAAAATTTAAAATAATATCAAGCAATGTATTTTAGATTTTACTTAAATAATATTACATTTCCTTTAGTTTAAAAAGTGGTGGTATCTTATGAATTCAGCGAATTGTCGTTTGTAACTATTCACAGTGGCAAGCTTGTAATTTCGTTGAAAACATAACGTATACACATCATCTTGCATTCTGGTCGCCAACATATGTTGACTATCCACTCCTAAGTCCTAAGTGGACAAAATTTAAAATAATATCAAGCAATGTATTTTAGATTTTACTTAAATAATATTACATTTCCTTTAGTTTAAAAAGTGGTGGTATCTTATGAATTCAGCGAATTGTCGTTTGTAACTATTCACAGTGGCAAGCTTGTAATTTCGTTGAAAACATAACGTATACACATCATCTTGCATTCTGGTCGCCAACATATGTTGACTATCCACTCCTAAGTCCTAAGTGGACAAAATTTAAAATAATATCAAGCAATGTATTTTAGATTTTACTTAAATAATATTACATTTCCTTTAGTTTAAAAAGTGGTGGTATCTTATGAATTCAGCGAATTGTCGTTTGTAACTATTCACAGTGGCAAGCTTGTAATTTCGTTGAAAACATAACGTATACACATCATCTTGCATTCTGGTCGCCAACATATGTTGACTATCCACTCCTAAGTCCTAAGTGGACAAAATTTAAAATAATATCAAGCAATGTATTTTAGATTTTACTTAAATAATATTACATTTCCTTTAGTTTAAAAAGTGGTGGTATCTTATGAATTCAGCGAATTGTCGTTTGTAACTATTCACAGTGGCAAGCTTGTAATTTCGTTGAAAACATAACGTATACACATCATCTTGCATTCTGGTCGCCAACATATGTTGACTATCCACTCCTAAGTCCTAAGTGGACAAAATTTAAAATAATATCAAGCAATGTATTTTAGATTTTACTTAAATAATATTACATTTCCTTTAGTTTAAAAAGTGGTGGTATCTTATGAATTCAGCGAATTGTCGTTTGTAACTATTCACAGTGGCAAGCTTGTAATTTCGTTGAAAACATAACGTATACACATCATCTTGCATTCTGGTCGCCAACATATGTTGACTATCCACTCCTAAGTCCTAAGTGGACAAAATTTAAAATAATATCAAGCAATGTATTTTAGATTTTACTTAAATAATATTACATTTCCTTTAGTTTAAAAAGTGGTGGTATCTTATGAATTCAGCGAATTGTCGTTTGTAACTATTCACAGTGGCAAGCTTGTAATTTCGTTGAAAACATAACGTATACACATCATCTTGCATTCTGGTCGCCAACATATGTTGACTATCCACTCCTAAGTCCTAAGTGGACAAAATTTAAAATAATATCAAGCAATGTATTTTAGATTTTACTTAAATAATATTACATTTCCTTTAGTTTAAAAAGTGGTGGTATCTTATGAATTCAGCGAATTGTCGTTTGTAACTATTCACAGTGGCAAGCTTGTAATTTCGTTGAAAACATAACGTATACACATCATCTTGCATTCTGGTCGCCAACATATGTTGACTATCCACTCCTAAGTCCTAAGTGGACAAAATTTAAAATAATATCAAGCAATGTATTTTAGATTTTACTTAAATAATATTACATTTCCTTTAGTTTAAAAAGTGGTGGTATCTTATGAATTCAGCGAATTGTCGTTTGTAACTATTCACAGTGGCAAGCTTGTAATTTCGTTGAAAACATAACGTATACACATCATCTTGCATTCTGGTCGCCAACATATGTTGACTATCCACTCCTAAGTCCTAAGTGGACAAAATTTAAAATAATATCAAGCAATGTATTTTAGATTTTACTTAAATAATATTACATTTCCTTTAGTTTAAAAAGTGGTGGTATCTTATGAATTCAGCGAATTGTCGTTTGTAACTATTCACAGTGGCAAGCTTGTAATTTCGTTGAAAACATAACGTATACACATCATCTTGCATTCTGGTCGCCAACATATGTTGACTATCCACTCCTAAGTCCTAAGTGGACAAAATTTAAAATAATATCAAGCAATGTATTTTAGATTTTACTTAAATAATATTACATTTCCTTTAGTTTAAAAAGTGGTGGTATCTTATGAATTTTTTTTAAAATTATGTAAAAAAAAACTTATATTACATACTTCTTTCCAAACGAAAAATTTTTACACGGATTGTTTTATTATATATTGTCAATTTATGATTCGTTTTATATATTTTGATGTCTATATGCATGTTTTTATAATCATATTATACACAAATTTATTTTTTATGAAAAAATTAAAAAGATGTTATCAAATGTTTAATATGTTAGAATATGTGGCCTCAGAAGTATATCAGTCCGAGAAGGGTCCAAGCCCAAGATATTAGAGTCGGTCATATGACCTAATTAGGGTTTAATTCTAGTATAAATAGAGGCATAAGTTGTAATCAAAGATTATCACAAATTAATACAAAAGCGTTTCATTCATTCTATTCTTCTTAACATGGTATCAGAGACATCAATTCTGAACTCATCATCTACCTAAGTAACCCATCGACTGTGTCACCAAAAATCAAACCCAAGCCACCATGACAGAATGCGTCGGCGGCTCCGGGTCAGATTTGGCAATACAGTTAGCTAGCGTGGTACAGAATCACAAAAACAAACCAATTCAATCTCCTCACAATATCAAAACCCAAGCCACCATGGAAAATTATTCCGGCAACTTCGGGTTTGATTTAGGAAACCTATATAAAACAACTATCAATAAACAATCACAAAACCCAATTCAAACAAAAATCAGATCTGATCAACTACAAAACCCCATGGATCGAAAGTTTGAATCAATAAAAAGAGAGATTCATCGAATCGATTCATTACCGAAGGCCGCTCACCAGAATATTCTGGGAGCAACCATCATTGAACCACAAGGTGTCGCCGCCGAGTTGATGACCGGGAAAATCAACGGCGGCGGGTTTGGTTCAAGTTACCGGCGATACGACAGCAAGAGAAAGATCAAAGATGATAAATCTCATCTTACTTGTAAAGAATGCGGTATGAAAAGGCATACAAAAGACCAATGTTTCCGTCTTGTCGGTTACCCGGAATGGTGGACCAAAAATAAAAAGGGTAACAGGTACAGGGGTATCTCGATCGAGAAAGGGAAGCTTCCTACCGCCAATAATAACCCCAGCAAAGCAAGTGATGGCCGAAAATCAGAAAGCAGTGGCTTTGGAGGAGTAGCGGCGGCCGGAAAAAATGGGGAAGGGGAAGGATTTGTGGGGGCAGGTAAAAGAGAGAAAGGGGTTATCCCTAATTTCTCTCTCTTTAAAAATGTTTCTTGCTTCCCAAATTATAAGTCTGATGATACGTATATATTATCTAGATATAGTTATGGGCCTAAGAGTAATATAGTAAGTAACAACAATGGTCAGGCCCATTTACTAGCAACTGGGTCGGCTCATATAGCCCATATGGCCCAAGATTTATGTGGATCGGCACATAGTACTAGCTCAGCCCAAAGCAGTTCTAGAAATATAAATGGGGAGTGGATTTTTGATTGTGGAGCCACTGACACAATGACATATGATTTTTCAGATTTTACCGATATATCAACTCCCAGGAAAGCTTACATCAAAGCAGCAAATAAGGGAAAAATGGATGTAAAAAATGGGGGAACCATTAAAATCTCTCCGAGCATTAAATTATCTAACTGTCTTTATGTTCCCTCCTTGTCACACAAACTGTTATCAATAAGTCATGTGACGAAAGAACTCAACTGCTCAGTACTCATGCATCCAACTTTTTGTCTCTTACAGGATATCAGGACGGGACGGATCATTGGGCGTGGCACTGAGAAAGGAGGACTGTATTATGTTGATGAAGTTACTGAAAGTGGGAGTGTCATGCTTGCTCATGGAACTAGTGAAAGAGAAGCATGGTTATGGCATAGAAGATTGGGACATCCGTCAGTTAGTTATTTGCATCTTTTATTTCCAAAACTTTTTCCGTTGAATAAAAAGATTGATTGTGAAACCTGCATTCTTGCAAAAAGTCATAGGCAGTCTTTTAAACCTCGTAATAGTAGAGTTGAATCTCCTTTTTCATTGGTCCATTCAGATGTGTGGGGACCTGCACCGGTTGTTGGAGGTCAGAATTTCAAATATTTTGTGATTTTTGTTGATGATTGCACCCGAATGACATGGATTTATTTTTTGAAAAATAAGGATGAGGTTTATGATAGATTCACCGTTTTCTATAACATGGTCCAAACTCAATTTCAAAAATCTATCAAAATCATGAGAACAGATAATGGTGGAGAATATGTGAATTCACAAATGAACTTGTTTTTTCAAACCAAAGGAATAATCCATCAAACCACT
Source organism: Erigeron breviscapus (assembly GCA_034093135.1). Classification (NCBI taxonomy): domain Eukaryota; kingdom Viridiplantae; phylum Streptophyta; class Magnoliopsida; order Asterales; family Asteraceae; genus Erigeron; species Erigeron breviscapus. Next base: position 29,669,101 of record CM067168.1, read on the forward strand.
TGTCCTCACACCCCAGAACAAAATGGTGTTGCTGAGAGGAAAAATAGGCTTCTTTTAGAGATGACTAGAGCACTTATTATTGAGTCATTAGTTCCAAAAAGTTTTTGGCCCGAAGCTTTAGCTACTGCTACCTACCTGATCAATCGTCTTCCTACAAAGATTCTCGATATGAAAACCCCTTTGAAAGTTCTTTCTGAGTTTCATAAGCTTCCATCGGTTCTTACTTTGCAGCCTAAAGTGTTTGGATGTACAGCTTTTGTTCATATTCCAAAATCATATCGTAATAAACTCGAACCGTGTGCTGAAAAATGTGTCTTTGTGGGATATGGGGTTACTCAAAAGGGGTATAGATGTTACAATCCTAAAACTCATCGTATGTTTACTACGATGAATTGTGATTTTTTGGAAACCAAGTATTTCTACTCTGAGGAACTCAGTGGTCAGGGGGAGGAACAAAGTGACACACTGAGTTGGCTTCAATATTCATCAGAAGTTCAGACCACTACCTCATCAGAAGTTCAGACGACAGATAAAGATTTACAGTCCTCCTCTCAAAGTGACAACCTATATCCAGACCTGATATCCGAGGTAAATTGTTCTGAACCAAGCCATACTTTGAATGATATGGATATTCCAGCTAATGAAGTGCAGGAAAATGTTAATGGAGAGTCAGAAAATATAGAAGAAGTAACCCCTCCAGAAAATGCTCCAGAAAGTGCTCCAGAAAGATATATTCTCCCACCAAGGTCTACCAGAGGAATTCCTGCAAAGAGATATTCTCCAGAAAAGAGTTCCCGGTCTACTAAGTATCCGGTAGAAAACTTTGCTAATATTGCAGAAGGTTTTTTCTCCAAAGAAGCAAAAGCATTTGCAGCAAAACTATATTCAGAAGAGCTCCCGTCAGATGTAGAGCATGCCTTGAAGTTAAAAAATTGGAAGGATGCTATGGATAGTGAAATGGAGGCTCTTATGAAGAATGATACATGGGAGAAGTGTTTTCTTCCAAAAGGAAAGAATCCAGTAGGGTGCAGGTGGATTTATACCATCAAGTATAAACCAAATGGGGATGTAGAAAGATATAAAGCAAGACTTGTTGCCAAAGGGTACACTCAGACTTATGGCATTGACTATTCAGAAACTTTTTCTTCAGTTGCAAAGCTAGATACAGTAAGGGTTCTTTTCTCAATAGCAGCAAATCAGGGGTGGTCTCTTCACCAGTTCGATGTGAAGAATGCTTTCTTGCACGGAGAATTAAAAGAGGAAGTGTATATGGATCCTCCTCCAGGTTTTTCCCATAATTTTAAACATGGGGAAATTTTTAGGTTGAAGAAGTCCTTGTATGGACTTAAACAGTCACCTAGAGCTTGGTTTGGAAGATTTACTCTTGCGATGAAGAAGTATGGATATCAACAAAGCAATTCTGATCACACATTGTTCCTTCGTCATAGAGGGAATCTGGTAACATGTCTAATAATTTATGTTGATGACATGATTATCACAGGAAATGATGAAAAGGAGATTGATCAACTAAAAACAGCGTTGTTTGCAGAATTTGAAATGAAAGATTTAGGAGATCTGAAGTATTTTCTTGGAATAGAAGTTTCAAGGTCTAAACGTGGAATTTTTATTTGTCAGAAAAAATATATATTAGATCTTCTGGCAGAAACAGGAATGATTGATTGTAAGCCAGCAGACACACCCATGGTCATCAATCAGAAGTTGTTTGTGAAGACAGATGCTAAAGCTACTGATAAAGGAAGATATCAAAGGTTGGTAGGGAAACTTATTTATTTGGCTCATACTCGTCCAGACATAGCATATGCTGTTGGAGTAGTTAGTCAGTTTATGCATCAACCTCAGGAAGATCATATGGATGCGGTTCTGCGAATTATTAGGTATCTCAAAGGGACTTCAGGTCATGGGGTGTTATTTAAGGCTAATGGTCACCTCAAAATTCAGTTATATACAGATGCAGATTGGGCAGGAGATAAAGGTAATCGAAGATCTACTTCAGGATATTTCTCGTTGATAGGTGGTAACTTGGTTACATGGAAAAGTAAAAAACAGAAAGTTGTCTCCTTGTCAAGTGCTGAAGCTGAGTTTAGAGGTATAGCTAGAGGACTAGCAGAAGCTTTGTGGTTAAAGAAGCTGGTGTCTGAAATAGGTTTTGCCCCCAAAGAAAGTATTCGAATCATGAGTGATAATGAAGCTGCTATCCAGATCTCTGAGAATCCAGTTCAACATGATAGAACCAAGCATGTGGAGGTTGATCGTCACTTCATAAAAGAAAAGTTGGAAAGTGGAATTATCAAGTTACCGTTCGTAAAGTCTGAAGACCAGTTGGCTGATATTCTAACTAAAGCAGTGGGAACATCTATGTTTCATAAGTGTCTAAGCAAGTTGAATTTCGGTAATTCTGATATTCAACTTGAGGGGGAGTGTTAGAATATGTGGCCTCAGAAGTATATCAGTCCGAGAAGGGCCCAAGCCCAAGATATTAGAGTCGGTCATATGACCTAATTAGGGTTTAATTCTAGTATAAATAGAGGCATAAGTTGTAATCAAAGATTATCACAAATTAATACAAAAGCGTTTCATTCATTCTATTCTTCTTAACATAATACACCAAAATAAATACATATATAATATTATATTATTATTATTGGTTATTTATTCATGATAAATGCTATATGAACAAAAAGTAAACATAACAAAACTGCTGCGAAGCGCGGTATTAATATTCTAGTTATAATCAAATACCATAGAATATAGAATATAAAAAGTTTTTTTACATTACTAACTACTAAATTCACTTTTGTACGTGGCTTGTAACGAAAAAGGTATAGGCCACAAAGGAACAAAACTATAGAAAGGGAAAATTAACTTAAAAAAGAAAAAAAATCACACTTTTGCACAAAAAAAACCCCCTACACATTTCACACAGACATGTCGACGAAAATATCCATATTATTATCGACAAAACTAGAAGAAGTATACCCCACTGTCTGATCAATTAGTGATGGTACCATGAGTGCCTCCGCCATGCTGGCAAAACAACACACACACACAATATCTATCTATCTATCTATCTATCTATCTATCTATCTATCTATCTATCTATCTATCTCTCTATCTATCTATCTATCTATCTATCTATCTATCTATCTATCTATCTATCTATCTATCTATCTATCTATCTATCTATCTATCTATCTATCTATCTATCTATCTATCTATCTATCTATCTATCTATCTATCTATCTATCTATCTATCTATCTATCTATCTATCTATCTATCTATCTATCTATCTATCTATCTATCTATCTATCTATCTATCTATCTATCTATCTATCTATCTATCTATCTATCTATCTATCTATCTATCTATCTATCTATCTATCTATCTATCTATCTATCTATCTATCTATCTATCTATCTATCTATCTATCTATCTATCTATCTATCTATCTATCTATCTATCTATCTATCTATCTATCTATCTATCTATCTATCTATCTATCTATCTATCTATCTATCTATCTATCTATCTATCTATCTATCTATCTATCTATCTATCTATCTATCTATCTATCTATCTATCTATCTATCTATCTATCTATCTATCTATCTATCTATCTATCTATCTATCTATCTATCTATCTATCTATCTATCTATCTATCTATCTATCTATCTATCTATCTATCTATCTATCTATCTATCTATCTATCTATCTATCTATCTATCTATCTATCTATCTATCTATCTATCTATCTATCTATCTATCTATCTATCTATCTATCTATCTATCTATCTATCTATCTATCTATCTATCTATCTATCTATCTATCTATCTATCTATCTATCTATCTATCTATCTATCTATCTATCTATCTATCTATCTATCTATCTATCTATCTATCTATCTATCTATCTATCTATCTATCTATCTATCTATCTATCTATCTATCTATCTATCTATCTATCTATCTATCTATCTATCTATCTATCTATCTATCTATCTATCTATCTATCTATCTATCTATCTATCTATCTATCTATCTATCTATCTATCTATCTATCTATCTATCTATCTATCTATCTATCTATCTATCTATCTATCTATCTATCTATCTATCTATCTATCTATCTATCTATCTATCTATCTATCTATCTATCTATCTATCTATCTATCTATCTATCTATCTATCTATCTATCTATCTATCTATCTATCTATCTATCTATCTATCTATCTATCTATCTATCTATCTATCTATCTATCTATCTATCTATCTATCTATCTATCTATCTATCTATCTATCTATCTATCTATCTATCTATCTATCTATCTATCTATCTATCTATCTATCTATCTATCTATCTATCTATCTATCTATCTATCTATCTATCTATCTATCTATCTATCTATCTATCTATCTATCTATCTATCTATCTATCTATCTATCTATCTATCTATCTATCTATCTATCTATCTATCTATCTATCTATCTATCTATCTATCTATCTATCTATCTATCTATCTATCTATCTATCTATCTATCTATCTATCTATCTATCTATCTATCTATCTATCTATCTATCTATCTATCTATCTATCTATCTATCTATCTATCTATCTATCTATCTATCTATCTATCTATCTATCTATCTATCTATCTATCTATCTATCTATCTATCTATCTATCTATCTATCTATCTATCTATCTATCTATCTATCTATCTATCTATCTATCTATCTATCTATCTATCTATCTATCTATCTATCTATCTATCTATCTATCTATCTATCTATCTATCTATCTATCTATCTATCTATCTATCTATCTATCTATCTATCTATCTATCTATCTATCTATCTATCTATCTATCTATCTATCTATCTATCTATCTATCTATCTATCTATCTATCTATCTATCTATCTATCTATCTATCTATCTATCTATCTATCTATCTATCTATCTATCTATCTATCTATCTATCTATCTATCTATCTATCTATCTATCTATCTATCTATCTATCTATCTATCTATCTATCTATCTATCTATCTATCTATCTATCTATCTATCTATCTATCTATCTATCTATCTATCTATCTATCTATCTATCTATCTATCTATCTATCTATCTATCTATCTATCTATCTATCTATCTATCTATCTATCTATCTATCTATCTATCTATCTATCTATCTATCTATCTATCTATCTATCTATCTATCTATCTATCTATCTATCTATCTATCTATCTATCTATCTATCTATCTATCTATCTATCTATCTATCTATCTATCTATCTATCTATCTATCTATCTATCTATCTATCTATCTATCTATCTATCTATCTATCTATCTATCTATCTATCTATCTATCTATCTATCTATCTATCTATCTATCTATCTATCTATCTATCTATCTATCTATCTATCTATCTATCTATCTATCTATCTATCTATCTATCTATCTATCTATCTATCTATCTATCTATCTATCTATCTATCTATCTATCTATCTATCTATCTATCTATCTATCTATCTATCTATCTATTTAATCTATCAATGTCTATCTTGGTCTCTCTATCTATATCTATATGGCTTTCATTTTTTTATGATGCTCGTGGTGGTGGATGACCGGAGATGGTGACAGAGAAGAGATGGGGTGGTTGGTGAAAGGGATTCCGGCTTGAAATCTTCATCACCGTCTTCTGATCACTCCAGAGTTGCAGAGGCGGCGGCAGGTGGTGTTGCAAATAATCTTCCTCAAACCCTTGCTCTTAACTCGAGCGACCATATCAGTAGTTGCAGCACCACCATCTTTGTTCACGTTAACAGTATAAAGATCTAACCAGTGTGGAGCCTGAACCAAAAGAAGACGAATCAACTTGTCAGCTGTTCTGCATACCAATTGGATGGGTGGTCTTTGTGGTGTTGGGGGTTGGTTGGTCGCCCATTGTTTCTTAGATGACGATGGAGCCACAACGATCCGGTTACCCATGACCGCCTCCATCAAGATCCGGCCAACCTATCACCACCACCCCTACAAAAATCCGGTCAAACCCCATCACCACCGCCACCGCCACAACGATCCGGTCAACACAGCACAAAGAAACTTTTCTAATAATCTTATTTAGGTTCTGGTTTGTCCAATCAATACGCACATGAACAATGATATTTTCCACAACCCAACCGTGTTTGACCCAACTCGATTTGAGAAAGATGCGCCATCACCACCACCTTTCAGTCTTGTGCCGTTTGGAGCTGGGCCAAGGATCTGTCCAGGCTATGAGCTTGCGAAAATGGAAACTTTGGCCGTGATTCATCACCTTGTGAGAAAGTTTACTTGGGATCTTGTTAATAAAGATGAATCTTTCAAAAGACTCCCAATTCCTGTATTTGGGGGTTGGTTGATCGCCCATTGTATCTTAGATGACGATGGAATGAATATTTTAGTCTATTTTGGATGGTATTTAAGCCACACACACAAAACCACCACTATAAAACCGGATAGTGGTTTTGGTCCCTACAATATATGCATTTTGTCACGATATATCCCAAGTTATACGAAAAAATAGAATGGTTCCTCTAATAGTAAAAAAGTGTAAGTTGAGTACCTTTAGAAACGAATAGCCCTATATATTTTATTTTGCAATTTACTAGTGAAGTTATTGTGGAGCTAGCTGCTTTAAGTTATTGAAATGCAAATGGTGAACTATTTATATGGATATGAATAAGATATTTTGTCGAAATAGTGTCCAAGTTTAATTGATTATATTGAAAGATTTGTTATTATAAAATGTAAATAATATCTAAGTTTAATTCTGTCTTTATATTGAAAGATTATTTTGTTATTATAAAATGTAAAAATAATATTAATTAATAGATATATTTTTGGATTAAAAGAATCCAGTAGGTAACTAGTCCAATATATGTTAGTTGCATTATAAAAGCTAGACTTTATCTACCAATATATATATAACAAGGTCCTAAATTCATTCTTAAACAAATAGGAACCCTTGGATGACTTCATCTTTGATTTATAACCATTAGATCAAATTTAATTATTTCATCTTTAATCAATGACAATATTAATACTTATACTTTATATAATTAGTCAAAATATATCCCTCTTATATATTACTTTTACTTTTAGCAAAATTTACATAATTAAAATTTATTCCTAATGTGCGTACGTAACATGTTTAAGTTTTAGGTGATTTTTAAAGTTACCTTTTGTAAATAAATAAATAAAAGATATTATCTTTATAATCCTAATTTGTAAATAAAATAAAAATTTATTCCTAATGTGGATACGTAACATGTTTAAGTTACCTTTTGTAATATACTATTTTATTATTGTTTTAAATTAGTAAGTAATAACATAAAATCATATTAATATGTTAAATTATTTATATTATTGTGTTTTTATTTTTTATCCAATGAACATATATACGGTGATTAAATATTTTTTATTTGTGAGTTATTTTTGTTATGAACATGACTTTAACACATATGAGTTACTCCATCCGTCCAATTTTAAATATCTTATTTTGACTTTGCAAGTTTTTTTTTAAACTTTGACGGTAAATATCTTTATTTGTATTATATAGTTGTTGATGAAAATTATATCAATGAAAAATACATTTAAAACTCAATCCATTCATATATTTTATATCAAGTATTATATAACACATGCGAAAATATTTACGGTCAAATTAAAAGAAAAGGACTTGAAAAGTCAAAGTATGACACTTAAAATGGTTAATGATTTACGTCAATGTAATTTCATGTTACTTTATTAGCTAGAATTTGATATTTGATATTGGTAAATATAAAAAATAATATTTAACTTTACAATATCATTATACAAAGAAAAAAAATCATACAAAGATATAACACACATATCTTATTAACCATCCTTGATACAAAATACTTATTAACTAATGACATCATCACATTCTAACATGTGCCCATAAGACACATGTTTCGAAGCATTAAATAAAGTTAGAATTTCTTGTATGGAGATTTTAATCATAAAATGGTAAATCTTATACTGTATTATTGACTATTAGATATATATTTTTATTTAAAGAAAATTAAAGTTCATTTAGTTTTTCCTAAACGGCGTGTGTCTTATGGGTACATGTTAGAATAATCTTTATGTTATTATGAAAGTTGAATATATTTATCTCGCGTATTACGCGGGAAAAAAATCTAGTTATTATAAATAATAATGATGATATTCCCACAATATAAAATATACGGAGTACTTATTTACACAATGATGATATCCTTTACATAGTTATACATTACGCGTTGTATATGTGTTAATTTTTGTTTTCAGCCATCTTGGTTATTCCAATCTTCCAACCTTCATATTATTTTGTTACTATCTATATCTAATGCATAAGCAGGCAAATAAACAACTTTGCATCCATTTCTATATCATTTCTACTTAACATAAATTTAACATTGAATTATATTTCCTTATTGTTTATATATTAAAGTACTAGTTTTCAAGTCCGTCCGATGCACGGATAGTCTCAAAATATATATATATATCAAAGGTAAATATCAAAATAATAAATAACAAAACAGGTAAAAAATAACAAAACATGAACAAAACAAATTTAAAATAATAAACCCTTTTGTAGTAGAAGAAGAAGCCATAATCAAACTATAATTGACAACAAACTAAATTAAAAAAATGAAAAATAACAATAACATAACAAATATCAAATAATAAACAAATACGAACAAAATACCAAAAATAAAATTAAAGTGAATAAAAAAAACCGTATGTTTCTTTTGTTGAGAAATTTACTTAACTTGATTTATTTATAAGATAAAAAGTCAAGAAAAGTCAAATTGACATTAATATATATATATAATTATAATATATTATATATATCTATATATATATATATTGTTTGGTCATGGATTCGCTGAAGATTACTTGCTGAGTCAAGTAGTCGCTGACAGCCTCAGCGAGAAGCTTCATCAGCGAGCCTTCAGCGATCAGTACTATCTTCGAGTTAAAAGGATAAGTTCAATGACTCACCACCATGCTTTGTAAGTCAAATATGGGCGGGAAAATGAAGATAAGAAGACTGGTCCCAAGGACACGTGTTGCAAGATCAAGATAGAGCCATGTGACCTTGAACCATTTTGGTACTAAGGTGTTTCTCTTTCATGCCGTTTTGGGAAACAAACAAGATGAAGAAAAGAGAACTCGGCAGACCAGTCTTACACACCAATAGATAGTTGACAACCTTCATGTGTCAACATCTATTGGGCTGTCATGTGATGTCTCTTCTCTCCTATATAATACATCACTTGACCTAGCCGCAATTCTGTTGGTTGATTCTACAATAGTCACTTAGTGTGTTTTTCTCTCATTGTAGAATTGTATCATTGTTAAGTTTTTCGTGTGTGCAAAAACTTAACAATATTTCCTTTCTTCTTTCTTTGAAAACCAACCATGTATTCACCGTTTAATTAATACTACTTATGATTAAACGTGTTTACTTTCTTATCTTTCTTTATTAGTGTAATTTATATTAGTTGTTAAATTATATAATCGTTGCAAACTTGGACTTTCAGTTGGTATCAGAGCGGTGGTTCGACACACCGAATCTGATCTGAGTAAAAGTTTGCAAGATTATCTTTCTTTCTTTCTGCATCTAAAATCTTTTCTTTAAACTTCTGTTTATCTTTCCTTTCTTTTTATTATGTCTTCTGTTCCTTCTCTGGTAAATACCAGAGATTTTGGGTATGTCTCCATCCCACCAAGATTCGATTCACATGATTTCGGATCTTGGAAGGAGAGAATGCTCCTACACATCGTAGGAGTTGAACCCTACCTTATGACCATCCTAACCAGAGGGCCATATGTACCGGTTCTGGTTACCAGGACACCAGGAGCCACTGCTGATGCTCCTGAAGTTGTCACTGAGCTCATAAAACCAGAAGTACAATGGACAGATGACGAGCGTAGGCTTGTCAATCTGGATGCTCGGTTGAGGAATCTTATCATTACTACCCTTCCTGATGACATAATGAAGTCTGTCATCAAACTTTCTTCTTCTAAATTGGTATGGGATCATCTGTGTACCAGATTCGATGGTACGGCAGATGTTCTTGCTACCAAGAAAATAGATCTCAAACGTGCCTATGAAGGATTCTTCTCTCTTCCAAATGAGAGTCTGGATGGCACGTATAATCGGTTCAAGTGCCTGTTGAATGATATGACTAATGTGGGCATAGAGCATAATACTCTTGAAATATGCTACAAGTTCATTGACATCTTGCCTATCAAATGGCAAGGTTTAAGGCAAATTCTTCGAACCACTAAGCAATTGAAAGAGCATGACTTAGAGTCACTATATGGCACTCTTCAATTTGAAGAGAGAGCCCTCGCTCAAACTCTGAGAGCTGAGGCTGAGTCTAGGAGGCATGCTGGTTCATATGCTTCAACTTCTTCTTCTTCTTTATCTAATGTCTCAAATGTTCATGACCCTCTTGCCCTGGTCTCTGCTGAGGTCAGTCCTGTCCATCTTGACATGGACATCAACAATTCTACTCCCTCTAACGTCCAAGATCTTGTCAATGACCTCGATTTCGAGGAGAGACAAGAGATGTTCTCGGACTTCATGAACTTTGCTCTCATCGCTGGTAAACGTTACTCAAAAAAATGGAATGGTCGTAGGTCGACTAATTTCCAAAAACCAGTGGTAGACAAGTCTCAGGAAGAATGTTGGAGGTGTGGTCGAAAAGGCCACTACCAAAAAGATTGCAAAGTTTCTATTCCTTCTTTGCAGGCAGTGAAGCCTTCTTCATCATCAGCGAGGCCCTCTTCAGTTAAGCCTGCTGATGAATACAAAAAGAAGTATTATGAGCTTCGTGCCAAGATGGCCGATGTTGAAGAAGCCAAAACTCCCGCCAAAGGTCTTGTTGCTGAAGAACATGACTGGGCTGACTCCGACGTCTCTGACAGCGAGGACTTTGTTGATGCCATCTGCTTTATGGCACTCGCTGATGACCAGGCGCTGACAAAGGACCAAGTGTGCTCCAGTCAGTGGGTCAATGCCACAATCAAGAAGGTATGCACTTTTTCCTCTGCCTCTGAAGAGGACAAACCTACTATTCTTGAATCTCTTACTTGTGACATTCAATATGTCGAGTCAATTCGTGCCGACCTTCAGTCCAAACTTAACTCAGTTAGTGCTGAGTTAAGTGATAAAGCTGACAAGCTCAAGGACCTTAGAAACGTCCATGTTGAGCTTGAATCCCAAAAGCTTCTTAACCAAACACTTTCTATAAACAATGAGAAGCTGAAAAATTAGGTCGCTGACCTTGAGAAGATCGTAACCTCATGGTCTAAAGCCTCCAGGCTTCATGACCAAATCTTCAGCAAGCAGGTACCCGCCCAAATAAAAGCCATCATTGGTGGTGATTATGAAACTGCCGCTGTCATAACTAATATGTTCAGCGACGGTCCTGCTTCTGAAGAGAGGATTCCTCAAAGTGTTGTGGAATCTCCTGAAGTCATGCTGAAAACTTACTTCACCAAAGGAAATGACTATCACTCTGAACTGAATGATGAGTCTCCCTCTCCCAGCACTTCCTCTTCCTTGCAAACTAGCTCATCAGCTAGCTTTGCTAAAACCATCTTTCCTAATCATCCTATCATTGACATGATGCCTAATGAAGGCCGTGTTCAATACTCCTCTTCCCAAACATTTGAAGGGAATATTTCAAATGATGGTTTCAAGCCTCTTGCTCCTCGAATGTTAACTGTCAAGCCCAATGGTGGCTTCAAGGTTGAACCCTTCAGAAGAAGCAAGGTCGCTATTCCCTATGACTATAGCACTCCTCAGCGAGTTGTGCCTGTTAGTCAACCCGCTGTGGATTCTGTTCCCTCAGTAGTCGCTGAACGCCCTGCGTCTCAGCCCTCGTCTTCCTCTAATAATTCTCCTGCTGGCAGAAAGGCTGTTATGCATGAGCACTTAATGAATAGACGAGCTAAGTTTGCTGATGCTCGATATCAGCAACCTAATTCTGTCTATGTCCCAAAGGGAACTTTTGTCCCGCGCCATCCAAAACCTGTTCAGCAGGTCAGACCTCCTCAGCAAGGAGGTCAGCGAGTTGCTCAGATTCATCATGGTTCTCAGCAACCCCGACCTGTTCAGCAAGTCAGACCTCCTCAGCAAGGAGGTCAGCGAGCTGTTATGAACAATCATGGCCCTTCCTCTTCAAATGCTCAATCTAAGGGCAAATCTGTTCTTGGCCCTGTTCCCAAGACTCTTCCTATTCAGTTTAGGAAGAAAAAGACCTCTTCAGTAGCATCATCTTCTTCCTCAAATCTTGAGATTTGTGAGCTGAGCAAGCGTGTCAACGACTTGACCTCTCAACTCAAGGAACTTCTGACTCAAAATCAGAAGGCTGGAAGGAAATGCTACTTATGTGGAGAAAGAGGACACGTCGCTGCTGACTGCAATGACAAAGACTCCAGGAATCCTCCTGAAGTAGTCATTCAGCCAAATCTATCCTCAGCTTCCGCTGCTCATTCCTCCTCTGAAATCTCTGAGCGAGCTCCCCCAGCTGAATCCAATATCAGCTTGGGTGATGATGTTGTTCTTACTAATGACAACATTGCTGAGTACATTGCCGCTCAGCGAATCTCCTTTCCTCAGGCTCATGAAATCATTACCAATGGTAATGATAGTGTGCTAGCTGAATATGGGGAATATAATCAAATCAGCAACATGGTTGTCCTCAACACTAGAAGCTCTATTACTTTCACCTCTGAAGATCAGTTCTTCGCTAGTGAGGTGGCTCGTGACATGCTTCCTGCTCATCAGCTGGATGATGTACCAGCTGATCCAAATGTTGATCCTAGAGCTCCTCTTCCTCTAGTCTCAAATGATGATGACTTTGCTCATCTTCCTCTCACATCCTCTGCTGATGATACTATCAGCGAGGATACTCATAATTCTTCCTAAATCCTTCTTATGTTATCCTGCAGGCCTCGCTAGGAAAAGAAGTGTGGTATTTGGACAACGGCTGTTCAAAACACATGACTGGATCCAAGGACCTGCTGGATAACTTCGTGGAGACCGATGGTCCCACAGTGGTGTTTGGTGACAACTCTACTGGCCAAACTGAAGGATATGTGTCTCTCTCAAATGGGCTGATCAAATTCACTAAGGTTGCTTACGTGAATGGATTGAAACACAATCTGATCAGCATCAGTCAATTGTGCGATGCTGACTACAAGGTTATCCTTGATAAGCATCAAGGCACAGTGATTGATGTCAATAAAGAAGTGGTCTTGGTCGCTCCAAGAAAAAGAGATATCTACTTAGTAGACTTCACTCCTGTCAAGACTGACAGCGAGACCTGCTTCTTCTCAAAATCTGCTTCTCAAATCAACTGGTTATGGCACAAGCGTATGTCGCATGTGAATTTCAAAACCATAAATTCTTTGGCCAAGAAAAATCTAGTTCGAGGCCTTCCTCCTCTCACTTATGAGAAGGATCGGCTTTGTGGTGCTTGTGAAAAAGGTAAAAGCCACCGAGCCACCTTCAAGACCAAACAGGCCAACTCTATCAGTGGCTGTTTCCATCTCCTTCACATGGACCTTTTTGGTCCAGTGAATGTCCAAAGTCTAAGGGGTAGCAGATACACCTTAGTTATTGTGGATGAATATTCACGATATACTTGGACAATCTTTCTTCATTCTAAGAGTGATGCTGCTGAGGAAATAATCAATTTCATTAAAAAGATGGAAAACCTCAACAGTATACGTGTTAAAGAACTCAGAAGCGATCATGGCACTGAGTTCAGAAACCACACTCTTGAGACTTTTTGTGCTGATCAAGGGATTAGACAAAATTTCTCTTCTGTTCGCACTCCTGAGCAAAATGGGGTAGCTGAAAGGAGAAATAGAACTCTCATTGAAGTTGCAAGAACCATGCTCAGTGAGTCCTCTCTTCCTAGTAAATTCTGGGCTGAAGCAGTTAGTACTGCGTGCCATACTCAAAATAGGTGTCTTATTGTCAAACGACATGATAAGACTGCCTATGAAATTCTCAAGGGCAAGAAACCTCAAATTGGATATTTCCATGTTTTTGGTTGCCCAGTTTTCATCCTAAATGACAAGGATCATTTAGGAAAGTTTGATCCCAAAGCTGATGATGGCTACTTTCTGGGATATTCTTCTATAAGCAAAGCTTTCAGAGTTTACAATACTCGCACTCAAAAGCTAGATGAATCAATTCATGTTACTTTTGATGAAAGCTGTTCTGCTTTAGGTGATCTTTCAAATGAGTCATCCGCTGAAGTAATCCTCAGCGATCTATCTGACTTGTCTGAAGTATCAGCGACACATCATGATGTCGCTGAACAACCTATCGTTGAGTCTTCAAGTTCTTCACCAAATGATGAGTACATCGCTGCTCACATTTATTCTATAGATCCAGTTGAGCCTCTTCTTCGAACAGTTAATGCCACTTCCATTAATGTTCCTCTCTCAACTGAAGCTCAAGATGCTGAATGTGTCGCTGAGGAAACATTTCATGATGCCTCAGCGAATCCTCTTTTAGGTGACGCTGAGGATGACACTCCTCAGCAAGAGGTACCCACTGTTCTCAGTGACCCTCCTGTCAGCAACTCTGAACCCTTGCTAACCATCGATCTCTCGTCTTATACTCCTTCTACCACCACTGTATCCGCTATGAATCATTCCTCTATTCACACACCAGCACTCAAATGGACTGCTGATCACCCTCTTGACCATGTGATTGGTAATCCACACAATGGTGTCCAAACTCGTTCAACGACAAGTAATACTTGTCTCTATGTTAATTTTCTTTCTCAAATTGTGCCTGCCAATATTGGTGAAGCCATGGCTGATCCCTCATGGGTTGAAGCCATGCAAGAAGAACTGACACAATTTAAAAGACAACACGTTTGGTTCCTTGTTCCTCCTCCCTATAAAGAACCCATTGGCACTCGATGGGTTTATAGGAATAAGATGGATGAAGCTGGTGTGGTCATCAGAAATAAGGCAAGACTGGTTGCTCAAGGTTACACTCAAGCTGAAGGCATTGATTATGATGAGACCTTTGCTCCAGTCGCTCGCCTTGAAGCCATTCGTCTCTTTCTCGCTCATGCTGCTTACAAAGGCTTCATTGTCTATCAGATGGACGTCAAAAGTGCCTTCTTAAATGGTGCTCTTGATGAAGAAGTCTATGTTAAGCAGCCTCCTGGCTTTGAGGATCCAAAGCATCCTCACTATGTCTACAAGCTTAATAAAGCTTTATATGGCCTTAAACAGGCTCCTAGAGCTTGGTATGACACTTTGTCTACCTTCCTTATTGACCATGGTTTTCGTAGGGGAACCATTGACAACACCCTATTTATCTACAAGCATAAGGGTGATGTTCTGTATGTGCAGATTTATGTCGATGACATTATCTTTGGTTCCTTATCCACTAAACTCTGTCGAAAGTTCAGTTCTCTTATGTCTAGCACTTTCGAAATGAGTATGATGGGTGAACTAACCTTCTTTTTGGGGTTACAAATCAAGCAGCTTCCCTCTGGAATATTTATCAATCAAGAAAAATATATTCGGGATATGTTGCATAAGTTTGACTTCACCCACGTCACTCCAAAACGAACTCCAATGTCCCCTCCTAATAATCTTCACGCTGACCCTGATGGTAAGTATGTGAATCCTACTTACTATCGTGGCATGATTGGGTCACTCATGTATCTCACAGCGAGTCGCCCAGACATCATGTTTGCAACATGTCTCTGTGCTCGCTATCAAGTTCTCCTAGAGAATCTCATCTCCTCGCTGTGAAGCGTATCTTCAAATACCTCAAGGGTACACCCACACTGGGTCTTTGGTACCCTAAGGACTCCAACTTTGAGTTAGTTGGATATTCTGACTCCGACTATGCTGGTTGCATGCTTGATCGCAAAAGCACCAGTGGAGGATGTCAACTGTTGGGGGGGGGGAAGCTGACTAGTTGGACTAGTAAAAAGCAAACAATAGCAATGAAGAGCTAAAGTCTTCATCTAGTCCAATAGCAAACGGCTATTGGTAAAGACTAATCAAATCCGTTGATCCCTGTTGCTTTGGGAAAAAGCAAACAATAGCAATGAAGAGCTTAAAGTCTTCATCTAGTCCAATAGCAAACGGCTATTGGTAAAGACTAATCAAATCCGTTGATCCCTGTTGCTTTGGGAAAAAGCAAACAATAGCAATGAAGAGCTAAAAGTCTTCATCTAGTCCAATAGCAAACGGCTATTGGTAAAGACTAATCAAATCCGTTGATCCCTGTTGCTTTGGGAAAAAGCAAACAATAGCAATGAAGAGCTAAAAGTCTTCATCTAGTCCAATAGCAAACGGCTATTGGTAAAGACTAATCAAATCCGTTGATCCCTGTTGCTTTGGGAAAAAGCAAACAATAGCAATGAAGAGCTTAAAGTCTTCATCTAGTCCAATAGCAAACGGCTATTGGTAAAGACTAATCAAATCCGTTGATCCCTGTTGCTTTGGGAAAAAGCAAACAATAGCAATGAAGAGCTTAAAGTCTTCATCTAGTCCAATAGCAAACGGCTATTGGTAAAGACTAATCAAATCCGTTGATCCCTGTTGCTTTGGGAAAAAGCAAACAATAGCAATGAAGAGCTTAAAGTCTTCATCTAGTCCAATAGCAAACGGCTATTGGTAAAGACTAATCAAATCCGTTGATCCCTGTTGCTTTGGGAAAAAGCAAACAATAGCAATGAAGAGCTTAAAGTCTTCATCTAGTCCAATAGCAAACGGCTATTGGTAAAGACTAATCAAATCCGTTGATCCCTGTTGCTTTGGGAAAAAGCAAACAATAGCAATGAAGAGCTTAAAGTCTTCATCTAGTCCAATAGCAAACGGCTATTGGTAAAGACTAATCAAATCCGTTGATCCCTGTTGCTTTGGGAAAAAGCAAACAATAGCAATGAAGAGCTAAAAGTCTTCATCTAGTCCAATAGCAAACGGCTATTGGTAAAGACTAATCAAATCCGTTGATCCCTGTTGCTTTGGGAAAAAGCAAACAATAGCAATGAAGAGCTAAAAGTCTTCATCTAGTCCAATAGCAAACGGCTATTGGTAAAGACTAATCAAATCCGTTGATCCCTGTTGCTTTGGGAAAAAGCAAACAATAGCAATGAAGAGCTTAAAGTCTTCATCTAGTCCAATAGCAAACGGCTATTGGTAAAGACTAATCAAATCCGTTGATCCCTGTTGCTTTGGGAAAAAGCAAACAATAGCAATGAAGAGCTAAAAGTCTTCATCTAGTCCAATAGCAAACGGCTATTGGTAAAGACTAATCAAATCCGTTGATCCCTGTTGCTTTGGGAAAAAGCAAACAATAGCAATGAAGAGCTTAAAGTCTTCATCTAGTCCAATAGCAAACGGCTATTGGTAAAGACTAATCAAATCCGTTGATCCCTGTTGCTTTGGGAAAAAGCAAACAATAGCAATGAAGAGCTTAAAGTCTTCATCTAGTCCAATAGCAAACGGCTATTGGTAAAGACTAATCAAATCCGTTGATCCCTGTTGCTTTGGGAAAAAGCAAACAATAGCAATGAAGAGCTTAAAGTCTTCATCTAGTCCAATAGCAAACGGCTATTGGTAAAGACTAATCAAATCCGTTGATCCCTGTTGCTTTGGGAAAAAGCAAACAATAGCAATGAAGAGCTAAAAGTCTTCATCTAGTCCAATAGCAAACGGCTATTGGTAAAGACTAATCAAATCCGTTGATCCCTGTTGCTTTGGGAAAAAGCAAACAATAGCAATGAAGAGCTAAAAGTCTTCATCTAGTCCAATAGCAAACGGCTATTGGTAAAGACAAATCAAATCCGTTGATCCCTGTTGCTTTGGGAAAAAGCAAACAATAGCAATGAAGAGCTAAAAGTCTTCATCTAGTCCAATAGCAAACGGCTATTGGTAAAGACTAATCAAATCCGTTGATGGCTGACAGGTTGCCAAAAACTGTAAGTCAGCAACCAACGTTAGTTGAGAAGTCGCTGACTAAAGCCTTAAGCATGCTGAGCATCTTCCAGCATGTTGTATTTCAAAATAATACATAGGATATTTTCAAAACTAAGTGTTTTCAAAGTAACTATGAGGGTGACGTGGCAAAGTTTTGAACCACATGATTTATACATTCAAACTGAAAGGTCACCTCGATTTTTGCTCTTGATCACGTCATTTGTCTGTTGTGACAGTCTGACTGACAGGTTATGACTGCTCAATACGGCGCGCACTCAAGAACTTTTTGGATAAAATTTCTTTTTTATTTTTAAAACGTTACTCTCAAAACCTTTTTATATTATATAAAAGTACGAAAACAGTTGTTGTTCACAACTGTTCCACAATATAAAAAGAAGGAGAGAGAAATTGTGGCCCACAACCATACCCTATATATATAACCTCACCTCATAACCTTATTTTCACGCTTCCTATTACTATTCACTCTCTCTCTAAATCAAAAATCTCTCTCTCCATCTGTTCATTTTCTCTCACAGGCATTTTTTTTTTCAAACACCTTATACGCATTTCATCTTCATCCTTACAAAAATCTATGGCTTCTTCCTCAGATATTCCTCCATCTTCCTCTACCACATATCTTAATTCACCTGTTTTCACTCCTTCAAACATCACAAAATCTTCCAAGGTAAATTTCTCTGCTTCCCAGATTGTTGTGAAACCCAACAATCATGTTGGCACCTCTGAGTTGCCAAAAGATTCTGAAGGATACAAGCCCATGCTGGACTTTATCCATGCTTCTCCTGCCAAATATTGCATCATGGCAGATCCGGGAAAGATATTTGTTCATCTTCTCCGTGAGTTTTGGTGGACTTGTGAGTATGATGATGAATCTAAGTCCATCACTGGTACTGTTTGTCAGGGGGCAAAGACGATTACCATTACTCCGGCGTCTCTTCGCCAAACTCTTCGATTTCCACAAGCTACTGAGGAAAATGAATTTGTGGAAGCAGCAAGTGATGTTGAATGGAAGGATTGGCTGCCTTCCATTGGGTACAATTATAATTTGAAGAACCCCCCAGCAATCCCAAGCAATCCTCTAAAACAAAATCTCCCTGGGGTCTGGAGAGTTCTATTCACCCATGTGATACAGTGTATGGGTGGAAATTCAGGATCATACAATCAAGCATCAACAACATCGATGCCCATGATCCATGCACTTGCTGAGGGATGGTTTGTTGATTACGCCCAGCTGATCTTCAACGACATGAAGAATAAGGTCAGCATGAACAATAGGTCACACACTGTGCCCTTTGTTAGAATATTTTCTCTCATCTTCAAGGAGGCACTGGGAAATGAATATGAGCTGCCCAAGGCCTCAACGATTCCAATAGCGAGGGTGGGTAACAACATCTACAAGCAACCAACTGATCTCTTGGTTGCACGCCTCTCTACTCATATAAAAGAGGTACTCTTCTCTCTTAATCCTTCTTTATACCCAAAAGACAGCGACTGGGAGGCATCACTTCTTTCTGATGAAGTGGCTGATACAGTCGCTGTGGACGCTGAAATGCCTTCTGAGGCTGGCTCGCTGGTAAACCCCCCAGCGACCTCCAAAGCCTCCAAAAAGACCAAAGATAAATCAAAGGCAGCGTCCTCAAATCAAACTTCTCAATCTTCACCCTCCGCTGACGTCCCAAAACGTAAGCGGAGTGTATCAAAGGGCAAACCAAAGGTTAGGAAATCCTCACTGCCCAAGGATGATAGTACCCAAGCCACCCCATCAGCAGCCTCCCAACAGGCTGTTGACGAGTTAAATGGGAGCAGCAGGCAGCCACCTCAAAATTTCTGTAGGAGAGGTTGGTGAAGTTATTGGGTCACCCCAGCCCACTAGAGGTCAAAGTCTAACTCCACCCCCAAATAATTCCCCTTCTTCTTTATTACCCTCTGAGTCGTTGACAGCAGCCAGATCACAGGTGATGCTAGAGTCAACCCATTCTACGGCCGATGATATCTTGGTGGCACAACACACTGAGATTGAGGCACCAGGTTCCCTTACCCAAAATATTGCTGTACATGTCTCGAAACTGTTAGTGCAGGGACCGAGACAAATCTTTTGTTCAATGAAATGGAGGTTGATGATGAAGATCTGGGCAGCGAGTTTGATCTCCAAGATCATGATGCTGAAATTAGACTTGCTGCTGCAGAAGAAAGTGAAGATGAAGTGTTTGTTAGTGGTTTCTTAGATGATGATTTGGGTTTTATGCTGATCGCCTCTCCTCCCACCGAATTTGAGGATATCCCAAAAATGTTGGGTGATATGCCTCCTCCACCTTGCTACTCTTATAGACCCACAACTTCTCATGAGCAGGATGGCTTTTATGGGGATTATGTGCCTGAGGTGAATGATGGTGAGCTTCAAAGAAGGATAGAATTGTGTCACCTTCAGAGAATAAGGCCAGGTGTATATGTTGAAGTTGAAAAAGTTGATGAAGAAATAATCATGGAGGTGCCCCCATTGCACCATCCAGACTTCTTTAGAGTTCCTTGCTCTAAGTATCCAGTGTCTCTTAAAGATCTACAAGTTCCTTCTGCTGATGAAGAACTTGTCACAGCTTGTACTGCTGTGAAAGTACCTGGTCTTGATTATGTGGAAACTCGACAGCTGCAAGAACTGCTAACAAGGGTGCAAATTTGCCAGAGCCAAGGCAATAGACATGGATACTTGTATGCTTGGCTAGTAGATCAAATGGCTCAAATTCATGTTGAGGCCCATGAAGACTTTCAAGAATTGATAGCTGGAAAAGACTTGATGACTGATGAGCTAGCTGAGCTCAAAGGCATGGTGTTTGGGATCACCAAAAATCAAGTCACTCAAACCAAGTCAAATGAGAATCTGTTTAGAAGAAATCAAGCCTTGCTGAATGCAAGCATGAAGAAGGTCAGCGTCTCTAATTCTATCATGGCTGCCTCCTTGGACAAGCTGAAAAATGAAGTTTCTTCTTCAGCTCTTAAAGAAATTGTACCAGCACTCTCTGAACTCTCCCAATCAAATATTCTATTCACTGCTCAACTTCGCAAACTCGATTACACTGTCTCTTCCTTCTCCAAACAACAAAACAATTTCCATACAACTCTCACTAATGAAATTTCTTCCCTAAAAAATCAAGTCTTCTCTCGCACTCCCTTCCAAGTCGCTGTTGACAAAAAGATGCTTGAAGAGTCTGTCACCAGGACTAAGAAACTTGAAACGGAGCTTGCTGGTCTAAAAAGTATAATGGGTGAAGTGTTGGGCCTCCTCAAAACGGGTCATGTGGAAGTAGCCAGTACCTCAGCTACTTCCAAGGGGGAGAAAAATGCTGAGGACCCAACACAAAATGCTCCCCAAGTTCCCCCCACTGAAACTGGCAAAGCTGAGATGGTTAGTGAACCGGCAGCTAACGTTGAGGGGGAGCTAGCTGAGAAGGTTGTTGAACCGGCAGCAAGTGTTGAGGGGGAGCAAGTGAAAGAAAAGGTGGTCGCTGCTGAAAGTGCATTAGCGAGGCCTATAAATGTTTCTATTTTCAAGCCAACTGCGGAGTTCCATGCTGCCCTGGAAAAGAAATTCGTTGATAAGGGTAAAGCAGCATTGGTTACTCCAAGCAAACCACCAAAGGTTCCCACTTCAGCAAGGGAACAACAAGAAAAGCTTATGGCTGGAGCCTTTCCAAAATCTACAACTGCTACTACTGAACAGTCTCCTGAAGAAGTTGTTCGTCAACATGAAAGGTTAAGCAAGAAGAAAGAAGAGGAGCTATCTCAAAAATTCATAAGTGAGCAGATTGTAAATGAAGAATTAAAAGATGCTGATGATGAAACGAAAAGACTAGCTCAGCAATCTGGTGGTTTGGCAGCATTGAAAAAGAATAAAGAACAATTCTTTGCGAAGCGAATTAAAACGTTTGAAGAAGGTCAGGCAACCTATCTCGAATCGAGAGAGGTTAGGCAAAGGAAAGAGGAGATCCTGTCAGTCAAGCAGGTCACTCTCACACAACAAGGAATGAATTTAAGCTTGCAAAGGAAAGGAGTGCCCAAGCTATATACCTTGAAAAATGTCAAATCAAATACACTTGGGCCAACTGAATGGATTGAAGTTTACAAATTGGTCAAGGATAAGAAGGTTGTGGGGTTTGAACCCTTGATCAAAATGGCAGGTGAGCAAATAAGGCATATACATCAAATGGAGAAGAAATACAAAACTAAAGACTCCTTGCTCAGCGCTGCCAGACATCCATATCCTCCTTCTCCTCCTCAGCAACCAAGAAGTGGTGTAAAAAGAACAGCTTCTGGTCAAGTGGCTTCTCAGCGCCCATTTGTTCTCAGAGCTGTTCCAAATACTGATATAGATACTGAGCCACTGCTGAATCTAAGAATGCCTTCTAGGACCCTTTTTATAGATGGAGCCTATGATGACAAGCTGGGAGGATTCTGTTTCTGCAATATCCATGGTCATGAACTCTTCTTCAGGACCAATGAGATTGGAATTGCTCCCTCTGCCTTTCTTTTGAAGTTAAGAAAGTATTGTGTTCAGTCTTCCAATGATCCCAAGTTCATAAAGCTGATTGATCAAGAGCTGCTGAAGCCTGAAAGACAACAAGACAAAGCTTTCATAGAGGCCAAGCAAGAGTCACAATGGGATTAAGAAGACTTGTAATCTTTGTAATGCTATCTTTATTAAAAAGTTATTTGTCAAATAAATAAGATCAGCATTCCCTCATACCTAACTATTGTACTTCTAAAAGTAACTCATACTCAGCTAAGTTTCCTCAGCGAATAGGGGGAGATTGTTTGGTCATGGATTCGCTGAAGATTACTTGCTGAGTCAAGTAGTCGCTGACAGCCTCAGCGAGAAGCTTCATCAGCGAGCCTTCAGCGATCAGTACTATCTTCGAGTTAAAAGGATAAGTTCAATGACTCACCACCATGCTTTGTAAGTCAAATATGGGCGGAAAATGAAGATAAGAAGACTGGTCCCAAGGACACGTGTTGCAAGATCAAGATAGAGCCATGTGACCTTGAACCATTTTGGTACTAAGGTGTTTCTCTTTCATGCCGTTTTGGGAAACAAACAAGATGAAGAAAAGAGAACTCGGCAGACCAGTCTTACACACCAATAGATAGTTGACAACCTTCATGTGTCAACATCTATTGGGCTGTCATGTGATGTCTCTTCTCTCCTATATAATACATCACTTGACCTAGCCGCAATTCTGTTGGTTGATTCTACAATAGTCACTTAGTGTGTTTTTCTCTCATTGTAGAATTGTATCATTGTTAAGTTTTTCGTGTGTGCAAAAACTTAACAATATTTCCTTTCTTCTTTCTTTGAAAACCAACCATGTATTCACCGTTTAATTAATACTACTTATGATTAAACGTGTTTACTTTCTTATCTTTCTTTATTAGTGTAATTTATATTAGTTGTTAAATTATATAATCGTTGCAAACTTGGGACTTTCATATATATATATATTGTATTTCATCTTTTGAAATAGTTTTTTGTAGACAATATTTCATATGTTGAAATTTTTTTAAGTAATTAAATGATTAAAATATTTTCAAGTTGATGGCTAGAAATAAATATAAATTAAGTATTTAGGGCTAAAAAGTGTAATTATTGATGGAAAACAAAAAAAGTGTAAATTAATGAGACTTTTTTTACAAATATTAATATAAATTCTAGAGTAATTAGGAGAGAGTATTAGACCTAAAAAAAGATTTTAGGGGTGCCAAGTGTACCCCAACCTCATCTTTTAGTTATATTATAGATATATCTTTATCAAATCTTTATCTTTACTCCTATATAATAGAGGAACCCCTTTTTCTAAATCTCAAATTACAACTTTGAACTAGCTAAATTACCCCTCTTCTTTATTCACTAATTTAAACATCTCTACCTAATATACCTATAATACCCTTAAATCTCAACCACTCATTTTCCTCTCTCTCCTCAAATCTCAACAACTCGTTTTTTGCTCTCTCCTCCATAAACCATTTTATTCCTCTAATTCATTCAAAATCTTTTATCTCAAAAACCGTACATCGATAAATTATAAAAATTATATGGGTGTTATTAAAATTTCATGCTCTTTCATTAGAGATGTCATTCGATATACTTTCGACAAATTTTTAAATCCGAGGGCGTAGCCCGTACGGCTAAGGCATTTGGCTATCACACTCTATGACTTATCACCTCCTATGACGTATCACCCCCACTATCTCACCGCCGCAATGCGCAGGTACTTTCTCTCGTAGATTGTAACATCCCGAAATTTTAAGGCAAATAAAATAAACCTTTATTATAGTTTTAGCATTCAAATAATTTCCTAGTAATTAAATTTGAGATATGGAGTTAATTTAGTTGAAACTTTAGCGGATAGCGGGTATAACACCCATCGAAAAGAGAAAGATGGCGTGGCACTTAGAGAAAGTGCCAGCCATTTCCTTGTTTGTGACTCACCCTTCTCTTCTTCATCATCATCTCCTTTCTTGATTTTTACTTGCAATTCAATTCTCTTCAAGAATGTTTCTAATATCATTCAAATCCAAGAATTTCCCTTTAACCAATAATAATAACATTCAAGTCTTATTCATCAAATTGGGAGAAATTGAGAGTGTGAGTTGTGTGTGTGGACCGAATTTTTTTGGAAGAAAAGAAGAAGAAGACAATAGTGATTTCCATCTTAATTCTAATTCTTAATCTTGAAGGTAATAATTTCCATTAACCTAGTTTGATTCTAATTACAAGAATTAGGGTTCATGCAACAATCAAATTTGGGGGTTTTTGCTAGAAATTGAGTTTTGTATAATTTTCCCCCAAATTATTATATAACATAGTTTGTTATTGAGTTGAACGATGAATTTAACTAAGAATATATGTGTTGGCATGAAAATCTTAATTTTAAAAGAATGGTGATTTTCAATAGTTGAGTAAAATGATGATGGAAATGAAGAATTGAATTATGAAGTGAACTTTTGAAAGAGAAAGCAACACAATGACAAAATAAGATGATTTTTGGGTAAAATGTTGTATAGTCATATTGACGAGATAATGAAATGATGATTTTTGTATTAAAATGAGTTATGGACATGATGTTGTGAAAGTAAATTGAGATTTTGAAAGAAGTCAATTATAGAACATGATGAGAATGTAAATGGGTTAAGATTGCTAGTGAATTGTTAGATTGAAAGATTGTAATTTGTTAGATAGCCTTGAATATGATGGATGACCTTATATGTGTTTTGAATTTGATTTGCTAGATTGAAAGATTGTAATTTGTGTTCTTGCGGTCATCATGGATTTGGTTGTCGCGAAGGAGGTGAGTACTCTTGCATACGATTATATGTACGTTGGGTCGATTACCATATGATGGTGGATTCCGTGTTTGGTAATCGATTTGGCGTTAGGGCCTCATTTGAGGTCGGGGCCCTAAGAACCCCATAGTTGAATTGAGATGAGGCATGAGAACCTCTTGATGCATTGAGATAAGGCCTAAGAACCTTTGAGGCCTAAGAACCTCTTGAGTATATTGTTAGCGTATATGGATCCATGTATGTGTTGTTAGCGCAAAGGTGAGTATGCAAGTGATGGTATGACGATACCATTGGCTACATGTGATAGTCCTTTGTGTTTTTTTTTGCCCTCCTTCGTGTGTATAAGCGTATGCAATGGTATTCACTAAGCTTTGGCTTACCTTTTAGTTGTTTACCCTTTTTATAGGTTGTCCCGGAAGTGGAAACAAGATTTAGTGCTTTGAAGATTATTGATGAATTGAATTGTGGAATGTTGACTTTTGCGGTAAATGGTTTGTGACTAGAACCCATAGTGGCCTTTGAACTTTTGGCTCTTGATATGGTTTGGGTCATTTTGATATGTATATGGTTATGTCAAGTAGATGACTTTTGATGTCTTGAAACCATTTGAATGGTGTAATGTTTTATAGTCAAATCGTCCATTTTGTCACTTTGGGTAAATTCGGATAATTGACCCGTTTGGTCATGTGATTGTAAATTTAAGATGATTAATGATATAGAAGTGGTTCTTATGTTATAATGTGTGTTTTTAGCCAATTTGATGTTTGGTTTAAAGTTTTGAGTAACAAAATGGTTTAAAGTATTTTAGTGTCAAAATGTGTCTTTTAGCCCACTTTGACGGTTAATGTTTTGAAATGGGTCAAGCTTTGATGCAAGCTAATATTTTTGTTTGAAAGTAGACATCATTAGCTTCAAATCGGTATAACTTATGTCTAGTTTTGTACAAGGGAAAGTCATTAAAAAGGGTGGTCAAAAACTGAGTTTAAGCACAAGAAAAACGGAACTTTTGCACTGGTGTCAGATCATCCGCAGATTGTGCACATCGTCCGCAGTTTTTGACTCATCATCCGCCAAAATCTATTTTCGGAAAACCATCTTTAAATTTTGCCGGGGCTTCGTTAGAGCTTTCCATGACCTGAGACTTCTATCGTAGCCTCATATTAACATATTATGAAGATTGTATTTGTTACTTTTCAAAAATAACAACTTTGGTTTTTGGGTGAAAGTTTGGCTAAACTTTTCTAAGTAGCTATATAAAAAAAAATGGTCGAGTCGAGTCAGGACGTTTCATAGATATTAGAGTAGGAAGCTAGGAAGACACTGGCGATTGAGTAGACCTGACCCCCCCACCCCTACCCCAATCAAAAGTCGATATCTTACCATTAAAAGCAAGTATAAGAATTAGAAGTCATCAAGATATATCCCAATAATAAAACCATCCTGTATAAAAGACCTGTTTTCGCTCCATAGACAAGCCCATATCCCCCGAAGCAAGCGATCACACCTCATCCTAATCATCCTTACTTTTTGCTGGGCCATTTGGAAGACGAGAAACGAGAGGGTATTCTCAAACTGACGATGTACCCCTCCGAGTTACGAGTTACCATACGAAGGGTATATAACGAAGCACCCTCATAAAGGGCATAAGCACGGAGGTGCTTAAGCTTCGACGAATAACAAAAGGATTAATATAAATCCTTTCCAAAGACAAATACAATCGTTGCCTAGTCCGGAATATTCTAGGATATCTTCCTAAGGAAACTAGATCGGATATAGATGGCAATAGAAGTTTGTATCAAAGAAGGAATAGGGAAAACCCTAACCTTCTTCTCCAAGGAACCTCCTCCTATAAAAGGAGGAGGACTCCTTCACATTAGATCCATCATACATACGATATACAAATATCGACACACACACATACCATACGATCATCGATCGAAACCCTAACTAAACCCCAAACTCGAATACAATTCGACTACCACTCCAATCCACTTTCGTTGGCATAAAGGAACAACGTTCCTACCTTCGGGGAATCGCCAACAAAGCATAAAAACCCTTTAGGGTTTTTTCCTCAAATCACCTTCGATCCAAAAAGCCCCTCGACGCGGTTTGGTGCACAATCACTTGGCGCCATCCGTGGGACCCAACTGCAAAAGAAACCCACCACTGAACCACGACATTGATTTACCAAAACCATGTCGAGTATCAATCAAGACAATATGGGGATTCCCCGAACAACTATTGAAGTCTCTGAACCTATGGTTCTCCCAGAAATCACTTTCGGAACTAATCCACCTGTTTTTTTGCAAGAAGCATTATCTCCTACAATTATCTTCTCCTAATAGACCCTTACAGACATCTGGATCAGACCGAAGGCCAGTTTACGACCTAAAACAGGCCGCAAAAGACAACCCATCTCCCTCGGAAGAAAGCAAGAAACAAAAAGAGATCTCATCCACACAACCCTGGGCAATCAGTGAAGAACAACTTTTAGAAGACTCGGAGCTGATTGAAGAGGCCCTCAGATACCTCAACAAACGAAAGGCAATTCAGAGATCCGCCAGAGTGTTAGATTTTGACGAAGGAGGCACGGACGAAGCTTACGGAATCCCGAAGGCCTCGATTGTTTCCTCGAAGAAACTCTTATCAGAAAACGCCTGGTACGTCCCTCAAACTCCAGATTACGCCTCAGGAATACGAAGCAAAGCTTCGTCCAAGACCCATTCGCAGCTTACGGATGGCGTACCACATCCCAGTAATTATTACCCATACTTGGGGGCTCCAATGACCTTCGAATACAGTCCTGCACCTCCTCCATACCCTCAATGGTATCCCGGACCTCCGTATGGCACCTCCGGAGGATACCCTGTGCATATGCTAGGCAATCATGCACCATACTTACCTCCGCCACACTGGTTCCCTCACTATGAGAAAAACACATGGACTACGGGTGCGACATCAATTGCCAGCCCCAAAGTTAGCCCTTCGATACAAGAGCAGACCTTCCCCCTAGAAAGCAAAGCGGACGCCTCACCCCTCGCTGAATGGATACAAAAGTACCCTATGCCTGCTAACATGAAGTATCCGACCAATATGGAGCCTTACGAAGGAAAAGGCGATCTAGAGGATTTCTTACAATCATTCATGGGAAACGCCGCAATATACCAATGGAATGACCCTTTGGCCTGTAAGGCCTTTGGATGGGTACTCAAGGGTGATGCTAGGGGATGGTTCAACAGTCTCCTGCAGGGCTCAATCTCCAATTTCTCAGACTTAAAAGAAAAGTTCAAATTATATTTCAGCCAAAGAGAAACCCAAGTAAGATCTTGCATCACTGTCCATAATATAAAGCAAAGAGAAGCCGAAGATGCTAGGAATTTCATAATTAGGTACAACAAGGAGACACAAAGAATACCAGCATTTCCTGAGACACATAGGATTTCGGGTCTCGTACATGGATTCCGAAGCCCTTCGATGATCACGTACTTGGTTAGGGGGCTCCCAAAAACATACGAGGAAGTAAGGGTTAAAGCGTATACTTGGTTGGAGGCCCAAGACATGATGATTGGCGGGGCAAGAAGCAGGAGCCAACAATACGAAGACAATCCAAGTAAGAAGCAAGGTCCCCCTATCTCCCAAAAAGAAGCATATGAGCACCAACCACATGAAGGGAGAAGCAAGATTAGGGATAATACGTACCTCCGTAGATTGTCCCCCAATCCCAACCAGACCTCAGCTATGAAGCAAGTAACGAAGACACCCTCCGAAGGATTGATAGATAAAGGAGTCGCCACTGAGTCTGACCATAAGAGCAATGCCGAAGCAGACGCTATACGGTCACGATCAAGTAACAAAGGAAAAGGAATCATGATGACTGAAGAACCAAAGAAATCTCTGGACCCAATATTCTATATGCTGCATGAAGACTCAACCAAAGGGATAGTCATCAGAGAAAGAAAGGATTCCGGAGGTAAGAAGAAGAAGTCATCTAAACCCCAAGAGTCAAATTGAGAACAATTTAGCACAAGGTGCAAGGATTGCTTCGGAGTAACTTGGAAACTACTCGCACTATGATGAATGTAATAAGTTACTCCCTTAGATGAATAAAAAAGCTCTCCTCTTAGGAACTTATGTAATCACAATGTGATTAATTTGATTTTTCTTTTTTAGGACATTATACAAATTGTCGTTTAATTACGAAGGGTCGCTCCCTATCGTATTATATTCATTTACCGCATGCATATCCATAAAAAGACATGTTACTTAAGGCTAAAATGTGTGATAGGGACGCCTACACAACATAAAGCCAAAATTGTGAAAAGATTACCATCTATCACAAAAAACATGCACTAAAAGAAAAAGACATGGAATGAACGAAGGGAACTACCTTCGACACCATGCAAACCATAAACAGCAATAAAGACACGGAACAACCGAAGGGCTGAGCCCTCGGAACCGTGCAAAAATTACAAGTAAAACCTACAAACGGCCCCTAAGGGAACCCTTGAGGAATTATAACGCAAGTGAGCCAAAGATAAAATAAAAGTTTCATAAAGAAGACAGGTGGCCAACACAAACCACCGCCCAACCAAGGTCATTAAAAATATTGTTCGAAGGCACGCAGGCCAAATTAAGAATTGTTCGAAATATGTTCCATCGAGTTACCAATAAAAACCCTTCAAGAAGCAGAAGTACCTTCGGGAAGAGACTTGTCACCAGCTGAAGCGTTAGTTGCACATGGAATAACGGTAGCAGGAGCAGAAACAACTTTGTCCGGTTGTATATCAAAAAGTGATTCAAAGGATGCCATGGGATTTGCAGTAAGCTTCTCAAGAAAAGGGAAATTGGCGCTTCGATAACTTTCTATTGCCACATTAATATCATCAGCAATATTCTTTTTATACTCTGAGCGTGTGGACAAGTCAATCAAACATTCTTCGCTCAAGCCACGAAGCACCGAAGCCATTTCATCATCCCTATTTGCAGAAATCAACTCTGCTAACAGCTTCCCAAATTCCTCACTATCAATCAAGCTACGACATGCAAACGGGATCACTTCAGTCACCAGACCAGATCGCTGCGACTCATGCTTCCTGATAGAGGCTGAAAGATTCTGTGAGACTTCTTTCTCCATATTAAGCCCAACCATGGTCTTCGATAATTTAGACCTCAAATCGGCAAGCTCGTCTTCCTGAATCTTTACCTTAGCCCCCGCCTCCATAAGTTTCTCCTTCAACGACTTCACATCCCCCAGGTCTTTAATGGTGTCATTCATCGATTCTTGAAGCAAGGCACACTCTGCTTTCTTCTCCTCCAGCAACTTTTCAGCCTCAGCTTGCACACCCAGCTGATGATTCAAACGAACAAGCATCTCAGAATCCATCATGTTCCTCTCATTCAAACGCTCCTTATAAAATTGGGCAAAAGCTCTAGTCTCCATTCGACAAATGTCAACTGCAAAGATAAGAGGAAAATAACATTTCAGGACCTGACAAAAAAAGAAAATAAAATATCAAAGAAAAGGGAAAAGACAGAGCATTACTTGTGGCACCGGTCTCCTCCTCTGCAACTTTTTTCTTCTTCCTGGAAGTGCTGACATCCGAAGGTGCATCCTTACCCCTTTTACGAAGACGGGAAGCCACACCTCCGACAGTGACACCAGCCTTCCCCTTTCGACCTCCAGTCACTACAACCTCTTCATCTTGATCAGGAAGAGTAGCAGTGTCCCCCTTAGGAGGAATATGAGTTTCAGATGCAGAGCCCAGGTTAAAAGGAACACTTTCCCCAACCTTCGGGGTATGATCAACACTCGAAGGGGCATGAGAAGAAGAACCAGATGGCTCCTCACCAACACGGCCACCCTTTCTAACAAAATTCTGAAAAGACATATCTGAAAATATACAGAACAGGGAAGAATCAAGCTACAAAGACGATGGTCAAAGATAAAGATATATATACAACTCACCATCGAACTCCTCTTCCCCAGCAGGCAAGGCATTGATCACTTTGGCTTTGAACAAGATACTATCAGGATATGACACAACTAAAATAGGGTGCCTAATGATCTCATCAAATAAAGGCCCAGACTCCTCAACATCGGGCACTGGATCTACACTCTTCTTCACCACACTCAAATTTTCTTTATTAATCAACACATCAAAATCCCGATGGAACAGATCAACGCTCACAAAGATAAATTTATTCTTCCAATTTCTTATATCTACCCCTCCCGGCCCCTTGAGAAAACAAGAATCATCCTTAGACCTAGTGGCAATGGTAACCCAATCACCCGCGTCGCAAACATATGCGAACCTCCTAAATAAATCTAGCGAAGGTTCACCACCGTAAGCACGACACAAGACCTCAAAGGCCACAATTTTTGAATGACCCTGAGGATGCCAGCGGGAAAAATGATTCCCATAGTGCTTTAGAACGGATAGAAAGAAAGGGGTAAAAGGATACCTAACGCTACCATGAGTGAAGGACCTTACATACATCCCAATGAAGCCATCGGGGGGGGGGGGAGTATATTTTGTTTACGATCGGGTAACCTACAAGATCCAACCCGACCCGGAAAAAACCTACCTACGAAATCATCAAATTGATCTCGTGTGATATTTGAAAAAGTGGTTTCTATGCCTACTTTAGCCATGGAATGAAGAAAAGTGTTGAAAAGAAATATTATCTGAAGAAAGGGATTATACGACGGAGGCAGTGAGAGGAGAGAAATCGGTAAAATTAGAATAAAGGAGCGGCGGATTAAAAGAGGAAGACAAGGAGGAAATAAAGGAAAGAAGAATCTTTTTTGAATTTTGAATTAATACCGCTCAAAAGCTTCCCTAGCAATCTAACCCTAAATGTTCCACTTTCGCCCCTCGAAGAAATAGTCACCTATCCTCGTCGATTACGGAAAGCACAATCAGTGTGCATTTAAGTCGATAAACAAAAAAAGAAAAAGGAAATTAAACAAGGAAGAAAGGGGTATTTATGAGAAACGCAGAGCACGATTTCCGAAGAAGGCTATCAACCGCCCACTTGTTAAAAATCAAAACATGTGGCCACCTACCTACTTAAATTTTACACTAACACCCCTTGTAGAATTGGTCACCGTTCTTTCCCCCCTTGGCACCTAGATAAGTTGCAGAAATGGTCCTTCGAAGAAGTTGTATCAAACAAGTAAGGGCGCAACTCTCAGCGACACTATTTGATTCCAAGAAGATAGGATTGAAAAGAGAATTATGAGTATAAGTCTAACATCATATCCCCAGCAGTCTATAATATTAGACTGGGGGGCTTGACGATGTACCCCTCCGAGTTACGAGTTACCACACGAAGGGTATATAACGAAGCACCCTCATAAAGGGCATAAGCACGAAGGTGTTTAAGCTTCGACGAATAACAAAAGGATTAATATAAATCCTTTCCAAAGATAAATACTGTGAATCCCTCGATAGCCACTGATCGCTCTCGAGATCGTCTATTGTTATGTCGTGAGTGCGGAATCCTCACGAGATAACTAGTTTGATTAGTTATCGTATATATTGCTAATTATCTCAATATAATCAGCCTTATGTGATCTATCTTCGTTTTCTATAGCTTAGAAACGAACTTAGTGACTTTGGTGTGTGTGATATCAACTGGAATCCTCAATTTAGGGTTTCCAATCGTTTATATATGTTCACGATCGATATTGGGCTTGCTGGGCTTTGTTCTTACGAACTTAGCAGCCCAGCCCATAAAACGAAGATTATCTTCGTTATAGATATATATATAAAGTAGGTAGAACTTGTGGAAGGAAGACACTGGCGAGTAGACCTGTGAGAGCCCCCCATCAAAGGTCGATATCTTACCTTTAAAAGCGGGTATAAGAATTGGAAGTCGGGATATCCCAATCTTCCAGCTCTCAAGTTTCAGAATCATGTTACATTGTTTCAGTGGGTTCTAAATTTCTGAACTATTGCTTACGCTTCTTTTCTGATGCCATCCCTTTTCTATATCATCTTCATCTATATCTTCTTTCTCATCTATCCGTCTCGCAGATTTGTTTAATTTCTTTCTCGCCTATTCATCGCACGGATTTGTTTTCTTTTTCCTCTGCCGCCGTTAAAAAATATATATACTGGTTCATTGTTTGTTATCATATACACATACACATCCCCTAATATATGGCTAATACTTTCAATCTATATATTTTTTCCTCCATCCACCGCCAACATCGCTAATCGTGATTTTATTTCCTCGCTATTTCTTCCCATATTAGTGAATCTATTCTTCAATTCAAATCTTTTTTCTTTCATGACCACGCACACTGTTGCCTTTTTTTTTTCTTTTCTTTTCTCCCTCTATTTTTGTATACCAAATGCTAGCTTAATTCCAGGTTCTATCAAAGGTAGAAAATGACCTCCAGCCTTGTTGGGCATGAGGATCGAACCCATGACCTCTGTCTCCAGAGACAAGGGATTCAACCACTGATCCAACCCAGTTGTTTTAATGTATTACTCGTACTAGAATATAAAAAATATTCTTATTTTATACCCTATTCTCTTTTCATTATTTTTCTCCTTTTTCGAAGATTTTTGGTTCAGTTTCTTAATTTGCAAATCTCAAAAATAGATAGAAACCAAAAATAAAGGCAATTGTCTCATCTCATAACTATTTCACTTGTTTATATCTTTCATTAAAAGAAGAGTTAATTTCATTACACCCCCCTGTGTTTTACCATATTATTAAATTTCACCCCTGCAGTTTTTTTTTGTCATTACATCACCCTAAAGTGACTTTTTGTTTCATTACCCGCCCCTCACCCTAACAGATGTTAGTGTCATTCTGTTAAGCCCCTCATGTGCAATGCACATGAGGGTATATTCGTACTTTTATCTATATTCCTCCCTAACATACCCTCACCTTCTTCCATTTATTTACTTTTACTTCTTCACACTTATATACATTTTACTTCTTTCATATCTATAAACATATATGTATCTATGTATATCTCCTTTAATAATCTTCTTCAAACACATTCACTATACATATACACAAATACACAGATATATCTATATCCATCTTCAATTATCTTTTCCAAACACAAGCAATATACATATATACACATTTAAAGAGATGTATACAGTATATATATACATTCTTTCAAGATTCAATTTTTCCCATCACCTTCATTCAATTTATGTGTTTCCTCCATACTCGTCTGTTAGTGAGATTGTATAATATAGCCAAAAAAATATATAAAATGTTGTCTAGTGTGTATGTGGGAGGCTGTGGTTGGCTAGTCAAATATCAAGAAGCCAAATTTAACAAAATGAAATGGAAAATGGGGAGCTGGGTACGGATGTAATGATGGGGTAAATATAAAAGTAAAAGTGATACATATATAAAGAGAGAAAGAAACTAAAACCATTTTTGGTTTCTATCTATCTTCTTCTTCTCTTCCACCCCACCGCTGAGATCTAAAACCATTTTTGGCTTCTATCTATCTTCCTTCTTCTCTTCCACCCCACCGCCGAGATCTCTGGCTTCTCAGCCACCCCCGCCACCGCTTTTTCTGATTAGGAAGTTTTCCTATTTTAAGTTTCTAAATCTTGAAGTTTCCAAATCTTGGTTTCTATGTTATTAATTTTGTTAAAAAAAGGTATTGTTATCATCGAATTTATTTGTGTTGAAGTTATTTACATAAACCGATGGTGTTGGTGTGGGATGATGGGAGCAAGGTTGCGGGTTTGATGGTGGTGTTGCCGGAATGATGTCAGCGGCGGGATAACGGTGACGGGATAACGTCGGTGACCGGAAAAAGAATCAAAAGTAAGAAACAACAACAAAAAAAGAACAGATGCTTATATCTCTTTCACTCAACTCCGGCCACCATTACTGCCGCCGGCCACCACCCAACCGCCTCTCTTCGCACCACCCTGAAGCACCACATCGCCACCACCACTCCAGATATCTAATTAGTAAAAGTGGATCATCATCATCTACATCTTTGTACCTATATATATGTGTTTTATATTTTGGATCTTGAAAATGAAGCTTACATATGTTTTATAGACTCAGATTTTGGTTTTAGGAAGAAATGGGGAAAAAGATAGTGAAAAATACGAAAATACCGCAAATGAGGGGCTTAACGGAATGACACTAACGTCTGTTAGGGTGAGGGGCGGGTAGTGAAACAAAAAGTCACCTGAGGGTGATGTAATGATAAAAACAAAGTATAGGGGTGAAACTTGATAATCTGATAAACCACAGGGGATGTAATGAAATTAACTCTTAAAAGAAAGAAGAAAGAAGAAGCTTTGGTATTTCTTAAACACTTTGGTAAAAAACTTAATTGTATGATTTTATATTTGATTTATAGTGATAATTAATTTCTGGTAATGAACATGTGCATTCAGATTATGGAAAGTAGAAACTGTTATCTATAATACATTATAAAGAAGGAGCCTCTTTTTTGAAAATCTCAAAAGATGATTTGAAATACCTAAAATACCTCTATCCGTATATAGATAATTACCTCTTTAACCCCAAACCTCTCCAATCACCACCACCTACTAACATCACCACCACCACCTCCGTCGACACCACCACCACCTCCGCATCACCACCACCACCTCCGTAACGATCACCACCACCACCGCCGCATCACCACCACCACCTCCGTCGATCACCACCACCACCACCGTCCGTACATCACCACCACCACCTCCGTAACGATCACCACCACCACCGCCGCGTCCCACCACCACCACCTCCGAACGCACCACCACCACCTCCGTAACGATCACCACCACCACCGCTGCCACCACCATATCCTCTTCCCCCGCCGTCGCCGCCGCCACGGGTACTTTCGACAAGTCGGTCAAGTCGGCGATTTCCGGTTTGTTGAAACAGATCGCAACACCATTGTCGACCAGATCTTGATTTTTCCGGCGTAATCCATTTGATGGCACACCATGATGTTGCCGTTGGATGTGTATTTCATAGTAGATCCGGCACTGGTGAAATCATCTGTTAACCTTCCATCATAAGATTTTGATACAGGCCGTTATTGGACTGGCGGTGATAACGTGGCGACGGATAAAAGGGGTTGAGTGTACGGTGGAGAAAGTGGTCGGTTGGGGATGGAGATTATGTTAGGTTTTGAAGTCCTTTTGGGCTAGTTGGCCTTAGGGCCTGTTTTTTGTTTTGTTTAGTAAACCCATTCGGGTTTACTTGTGCATTACTCCAAGAAACCCTAATCTGTTATCTATATATATTCAGGTCTATGCATTGTAATTGTTGTACTGAGCTAATAAAAAAACCCTAGTTGCAGCCGTGGATTAGTTCACACACATTGTGTGAGATACCACGTTAATTCTCGTGTTCTTTATTTATTTTTCTGTTTTGCTTCCGCTGTGCAACCTGTTCCTAACAAGTGGTATCAGAGCTTAGGCTGTTTGATTCTGTTTGGGGCTGCTGTAGTTGCGATTAAGGGTTTTTTTTGCCTCTTGTTCGTTGGTTTTGCTACAGCCGACCAAGATCAGGGCTGCTGTAACGGATCTGTTTTGGTTCCGTCTTGCTGCTGCTGTTTCAGAACTGAAAATAGGATATGTTTTCTGCCTATCTGCTGTTTTTCTTATTCAATCAGATCTGCGGCTGTTTGCCGCTGTTTCATCACCGCTACCTGCCGTCGCTGCAGTCAGCCAACTCAGTGCTGAAATCTTCTATTCGCATCAGATCTGGTAAATCTGTTCAAATAATCCGATTGAGGTATTCTGTTCGGGTGAATTTGATTGATTTTTTGTTTTGGTCAGTGATTGTGATTTAGGGTTTCTGAATTTGGGGGTTTGGTGATTTGTTGATTGATTGGAAGAACTGTTTTTGGATCGGATTGGTTGCTGTTTTATTGGTTTTTTCTTGTTTGATTCTTGTTGACGGGTGTTAATCAACTAAGTTGAAGCCGAGTAACTTTGGTCTTTTTTTCGTTTGTCATTATGGCTGAAGACGGGAAATTTGTGATTGAAAAGTTTGACGGTTCTAATTTTAGTTGGTGGAAGATGCAGATTGAAGCATTACTAGGTCAAAAGGATCTGGACATGGTTCATGGTAAAAAACCGGAGAAGATGGATAAAGAACAGGAAGCTCTTTGGGATACAAAGGATAAAAAAGCTAGAGGGATTATTACATTGAGTTTGACGAGAAACGTAGCTTATAACATCATGTCTGAAACCACCGCTAGTGGTATGATGTCGGCGTTGTCAAATATGTATGAGAAACCATCTGCTGCTAATAAGGTATTCCTGATGAGAGAGTTGTTTAATATGAGAATGAAGGAGGGGAGCTCAGTTACCGTGCACATAAACGATCTGAATTCTATTCTGTCCAGATTGTCATCTGTGGGAATGAATTTCGATGAAGAGACCAAGGCTGTACTATTGCTATCTTCACTGCCTGATAGTTGGTCCGGGACTGTAACTGCTGTTACAAGCTCGGTGGGAACTGACGGGATGACTTTTGAAAAGATTCGCGACTTGGTACTGGGTGAAGACATTCGCCGAAGAAGTGCAAAGGGTGGGTCTTCTTCTGATTTGTTACATGTTGGCAGGGGAAGAAATAATAGCAGAGATAGTGGGAGCAGCAAGGGTCAGGGCAAGAGCTCGTCTAGGGCTCGTCCGTGTGTGCGATGTTGGGACTGCAACGAGACTGGACATTA
This sequence comes from Erigeron breviscapus, assembly GCA_034093135.1. Classification (NCBI taxonomy): domain Eukaryota; kingdom Viridiplantae; phylum Streptophyta; class Magnoliopsida; order Asterales; family Asteraceae; genus Erigeron; species Erigeron breviscapus. Next base: position 29,707,212 of record CM067168.1, read on the forward strand.
CAGGAGTCAATGTCCGAAGAAAAATTCTCCGAAAAAGAATTCTGATGGATTGAACACTGCTACAACAAGCGACTCCAAAGACGATGTCTTGATGATGTATGTTGAAAGCAGTGTGGATTCATGGGTCATGGATTCCGGTGCATCATTCCATGCTACCCATAGCAATGATTGCATGCGGAATGTTAAAAAAGGCGATTTTGGCAATGTTAGGCTGGGAAACGGTGAAATTCTTGGATGTGACTGGCATGAGGGATTTGGATGTTGTTACTACTTTGGGCACTACTTGGACTTTGTGTAACGTCAGGGTTATTCCGAGGCTTGAAACGAAGTTGATCTCCGTTGGGCAGTTGGATGAACAAGGTTTAGACGTTAAGTTTGGTGGTGGAAAGTGGAAGGCCGTTAAGGGAAATCTCGTGGTTGCTAGGGGTTTTCAAGAAGGGGTCGTTGTATATGGTGCCAGTTCCGTCTGGGGAAGTGACCACCCCTGTTAAGACGAACGCCAAAGTCGGGCTCGCCGATTCGGTAGTTAAACGAGTTCAGTTGACGGTAAAGAACTCTGGGACTCCAGGTAATCCGCTTGAGCGTATTCGGAAGTCTGAACGTGTACGGGAGTTTCGTGACAGTGGGAGTAGCTCGACACAGTCTGGAAATCTACGTTGGGTTCGGAAGACTAGGGATCCGAATGAAATCTCTCCTGAGAAGTTACCGTTAGTGGAGAGTGTTCCTCTGAGAGTCCCTGTATCTGATGGTTTGAGTCTATGGGAATCAGTTGGGATTGAGGATGAAAAGTCGGGGTCTGTTGAGACCGTGTTGGAGTCATCTGAGGCTCGAACGGGGCCTTCTGTTTGTTGACGAGTAGGGGTCCGTTGCAACTAGGTGTGTTATGGTTTGAAGTTTGGTTTGTTCGTTGAGCTGGACTCGTTCTTCTGTTCCATGTGTTTTTTGAATTACTGATTGCTGAAGACTTGGATTGCTGTGAGCTTGTTGGTGACTTGTTTTCCCACAAGGCCTTCAAGTGGGAGATTGTTGGGTTTTGAAGTCCTTTTGGGCTAGTTGGCCTTAGGGCCTGTTTTTTGTTTTGTTTAGTAAACCCATTCGGGTTTTGATGATATACCCTATACGGAGCTCTACCTCCGAACCAACAAAGATACCTTTGAACAGAATGCCTATACGAAGCAACATCTCCGTAAGCAGAAATAATCCCGGAGCACCTAAGTCAAATTGTCTAACTCCGGAAGAATACATATTAAATCTCTACGAGAGAAAACATACATCAAAGTCTGAATACCTCAGACACGGTTCCTTGTAAGGATCACCATAAATCTTCTTAAAAAGGTAAAAGATATTCTCAAAAGAGGAAGAGATTTACCCTGATTCTCTTACCCTCTTCTCCAAGTTTCTACCCTCTATATAAATAGAGGAGGTATTACACGAGAAAAAGATATACGCCATATACGTCCGAGGTCAAGACCGAGATAGGTCCGCGCCAGGACCACGGGGTCAAGACCAGAACGGATCGGCATAAACATCCTGAGGTCAAGACCGAGATAGGTCCGCGCCAGGACCACGGGGTCAAGACCAGAACGGATCGGCATAAACATCCTGAGGTCAAGACCGAGATAGGTCCGCGCCAGGACCACGGGGTCAAGACCAGAACGGATCGGCATAAACATCCTGAGGTCAAGACCGAGATAGGTCCGCGCCAGGACCACGGGGTCAAGACCAGAACGGATCGGCATAAACATCCCGAGGTCAAGACCGAGATAGGTCCGCGCCAGGACCACGGGGTCAAGACCAGAACGGATCGGCACAAACGTCCCGAGGTCAAGACCGAGATAGGTCCGCGCCAGGACCACGGGGTCAAGACCAGAACGGATCGGCATAAACATCCTGAGGTCAAGACCGAGATAGGTCCGCGCCAGGACCACGGGGTCAAGACCAGAACGGATCGGCATAAACATCCTGAGGTCAAGACCGAGATAGGTCCGCGCCAGGACCACGGGGTCAAGACCAGAACGGATCGGCATAAACATCCTGAGGTCAAGACCGAGATAGGTCCGCGCCAGGACCACGGGGTCAAGACCAGAACGGATCGGCATAAACATCCCGAGGTCAAGACCGAGATAGGTCCGCGCCAGGACCACGGGGTCAAGACCAGAACGGATCGGCACAAACGTCCCGAGGTCAAGACCGAGATAGGTCCGCGCCAGGACCACGGGGTCAAGACCAGAACGGATCGGCATAAACGTCCCGAGGTCAAGACCGAGATAGGTCCGCGCGAGGACCACGAGGTCAAGACCAGAACGGATCGGCACAAACGTCCCGAGGTCAAGACCGAGACAGGTCCGCGCCAGGACCACGGGGTCAAGACCAAGATGGACCAGTGCAATTGCCCCAAGGCCTAAACCGAGACGAACCCCCACCAGCGCCACGAGATCAACACCAAAATAAACCTATGTTGGAGTCACTGGAACTAGATCAAGAAAGGCCCGCATTACCATTCCAAAACCCAGATGAACTTAATCCTATAATATCTCGCAGCCAAGACAATTATGGGACAGGTCATATTCCCTTCGGCCCAGAGAGAGCGCAAGCTCATGGGGATATCTCCCAGACAGATGGACCACAAGTAAGGACATCAAGAATAGTAAGTCGACCCGATAATACAAATCAAGGGCCGACATTAATAGACAGGGAAATTACTGACGCATATGTACAAGCAAACTACGATGTGCTATGTACAATAATTAGGCGTCTAAGAGAGACTGGCCAGGTATATGAACCGGAGCTAATAAGACAACGTATCTACGACGAACACTTTATGGAGGAAGGATCGGGAAAGAGCATCCTCACTGAGCAGTCCAATGACTCTCCAAATGCACGAAACGGTTCCAGGGAAACATGCTATCCACAAACAGGAATCCCGGAGGACGGACGTGACCAAGGAAACGAGACCCAAGGTCAACACAGATCGGAAGCAGGACAAGGAGAAATAGATGGAGACAATAAACGAAGATACCCCTTACACGAGTGGGAATCCATGGACACGTCACACCTGAGGAACACGAATAGTCCATTACTAACAACTAAGGAACAACCTACTACCGACAAACATGAAATACCCCCAGCGTCTAGAATATTACGATGGTAAAGGAGACCCAGATGACTTCCTAAATAAGTTTATCGGAGTAGCAATGATCCAGAGATGGGACATGCCAACCACCTGTCACGTTTTCTCCTACTCCTTGACTGACGATGCAAGGGAATGGATCGATAGCCTACCGGCAGGCTCGTTAAATATTTTGAAATCCTAAAATCCAAATTCAGGTCACAATTTAGTACACAGAAGAAACACCGGAAGACACACGTGTCAGTACACAACATAAAGCGACAGAGTGAAGAAACACTTAGGGATTTTCTTGCAAGATACACACGTGAGACCCAAGAGATAAGTGGACTGCCGGAAAGCCAGAGGATATCAGGACTCATTCATGGGCTACGAGCAGTCGAGCTAGTAGAACACCTCACGACAAACCTGCCAGAATCATACGATGAATTAACAATTAAAGCTCACGTATGGATCAACGCCAAAGGGATGACCAAAACGGAGTACGCCCTAGGAAAACGGAAAAGAGATCCAACAGATAACGGAACCGAAGGCCCTGCCGAAAATCCCAGGTGGGGAAGCAAAGCTAAAGAAGGCAGGAGAATAATACTATTGAAATTAACAAAGTCACCAAAGGAGATCCTCGCAACTGAACGGGTAGCGCAAACGTTCCCAGCCTCACCCAGATTAACAACCTGAAAAAGAGACCGAGGAAAATTTTGCGCATTTCATAAGGATTATGGACACGATACGGACCTGTGTCGGAATCTCCAGCAGGACATAGAAGAAGCAATATCTGCTGGAAAACTACAGCACCTCAAAAGGAAGATAGACGAAACAGGAATAACAGCGGAAACGAAAAAAATATCAAAAGACCCTCCGCAAGAACACGTCTCCATCACGAGAGAAGTACTGCCAATTAAAGAACGGAGCCACCATGATGGAAACCTAACGAATGAGATTATGAAGAGGCCAGAATCAAGGGAAGTACTGGCTTGGCCATCAAAAGGAGATTTGCAGATGACAAAAAAAGATGGATTACAAGTAAGAATCCAATCATCCAACCCTCTGAAAAGGATTCCAACAGGGGAAGGAAACGCGGCTGCACCCGCAGATGGGAAAACTGGTATAGTTATACCCATGTGACAACTCGCTCCGTAAGGAAATACACTCTCCGAAGAATCAAGCAAATTCTTGCACGAGGCAGAAAAGACTCCGAATAAATACGGAGCAACAAATGAAAGCTAGCAGTTAGGAACTTGATGAGCGTCCATTTTGTGATAAAAACCCCTATCAAAAGGCCTGATTTCTATGTCTTAAATGAGTTAATATTCCAGAACTATCGATACTTAATGGATTCTATGTTTACGCAGGTTCACGAAAGATGCGAGTGAGGGTAAATGGCATCAAGTGACTCAAGATGAAGGCCTATGAAGTTACAAGACATAAGGAGGTGATTCGGGAGCCGAACGAAGCAATACGAGAAGCATCAGGACCTTGCCAGCGCCGCTGGGCGGCCCAGATAAGCAACCGAATTAAACACCTATTTAAGCCGAAGCAACCCTCAAAACCCTAAGAGAGAGCCGATTCAGCATCCCTAGCCGCCCATATTTAACCCTAGGTCGACTTTGCAGATTCCAAGGAGGTTTTGGAGCTTCTAACACCTTTCGATCTTCATCCTCAACCTAGATCTACTCTTTCACTTTACTTTCAGTTGGTAAACAATGTCTTTCATCTTTTCAGACTTTGTTATTCCTTTAATAATGTCAGGATAGTAGGCTGAATACTTGTTTGGATCGATGTGATCATGTAGACGTTTATTTATTTTACTTTATTTGTTAGATCTGTTGGAGTGTGTTTTACTGTTTATCGTAGATCCATGTTTTACTAGTTCTTCATATTAATATCGGTTCTATATCTGCGTGTATTGATTTTATTCTGATAATCGATCTATAATCATACACTAGGATTAATACATAAGGATGGAAAACACTAGTCGGTCTTTAACTAGATGTAAAAGGTGATTCACTTGTAACCGAGGGATCTAGAACCGTAGTAATTAGGATGAATAGAACATGATGCTTAACAATGTCAGACGTGATCCAGTGACTTGGAAACGAGCATTGTGGTCACCGGAGAGAATTACTATCTGGCCATGGCTTAAGAGCCGGGTAACTTAAAGATGAACTAGTAACACAAACTTTAGGTCATTAATGCTTAAACAATGAATCTAACGAGAATTTGTTTATAGAGTAGTGTGAGTTTAGGGACAGCACTAGTTACTTAGGCAAAGTGAATCTAACAAGAATCTGAGCCGTGATTAAGTTTCCAACAGTCTAGCAAGTAGGTAGAATGATATTTGGTCGTACCATGAGATCGGAGATTCCAACAGGGGAAGGAAACGCGGCTGCACCCGCAGATGGGAAAACTGGTATAGTTATACCCATGTGACAACTCGCTCCGTAAGGAAATACACTCTCCGAAGAAGCAAGCAAATTCTTGCACGAGGCAGAAAAGACTCCGAATAAATACGGAGCAACAAATGAAAGCTAGCAGTTAGGAACTTGATGAGCGTCCATTTTGTGATAAAAACCCCTATCAAAAGGCCTGATTTCTATGTCTTAAATGAGTTAATATTCCAGAACTATCGATACTTAATGGATTCTATGTTTACGCAGGTTCACGAAAGATGCGAGTGAGGGTAAATGGCATCAAGTGACTCAAGATGAAGGCCTATGAAGTTACAAGACATAAGGAGGTGATTCGGGAGCCGAACGAAGCAATACGAGAAGCATCAGGATGCCAGCGTCGCTGGTGACCCAGACCAGCGCCTCTGGAGGGGTACCAGCGCCGCTGGGGAGGTACGTTCCACCCAACAACCCTAATTTCGATTTCATTACCTCTTTTAGGTCATTGGACTATAGATCTGGAATGGAAAACTTCGACCAAAGCACCTCAATACGTTTCGTTCCGGGAGATAAAAGAGCAAAAAAAGGCGACACAAGACTGCCTAGTGCCGCTGGGGACATTCCAGCGCCACTGGGGACATCTGCCAGATCCAGTTTTTTTAGCAAACTTAACTCCAACTGAAGACCAAGGCTTCCAGAGATTTTCATAAGTCAAGAAAGGCTAATGGAAGAAGTAGATGCGTTCAACCAACTTAATTACTTGAGTTGGGAGGAGTCAACAGAGACAATAATGAGGTTGCATTGGCAATTCGTCGGTTCCTTGAGAGAGATAGTGGATCACTTAAATGAAGGTCCGTCAATGGAGAAGGGGTACGAGAAGAACGTTTACGACCATTTCTTTGTAAGGGCTAAGGAAGTACATGCCCTATTGCACCAAAAAGGCCGATGAAGTTTGGAGAAGGATCGAGGAGAAATTAGGAAGAGTGAATAACACTCTGACCAATCTGAGGTCCGAACATGTACAAGGATATGGAGGTGAGAGCAAAAGAGAACTACCAGAGGAGGAAGAGCTTCATGTCACGTTAACTCGAGTTAAGAGAGCATTGAAAAGCTTTAGAAGGGTGAAGAACAAAGCACAAGACCTCCAACGCATGGTTCCAGACCTAATCAGGCTCTACCAGCGCCGCTGGGCACCATCCAGCGCCGCTGGGAGCACCGGGGAATCTGGTTTCGCCCCAATTTCGCACGAATCTAGAGGAGGAATGGAATGCTTATCAAAACCTAAGCTGAAGCAGGATAGGAACAACACCAAAAGGCCGATGAAGTTTGGAGAAGGATCGAGGAGAAATTAGGAAGAGTGATTAACACTCTGACCAATCTGAGGTCCGAACATGTACAAGGATATGGAGGTGAGAGCAAAAGAGAACTACCAGAGGAGGAAGAGCTTCATGTCACGTTAACTCGAGTTAAGAGAGCATTGAAAAGCTTTAGAAGGGTGAAGAACAAAGCACAAGACCTCCAACGCATGGTTCCAGACCTAATCAGGCTCTACCAGCGCCGCTGGGCACCATCCAGCGCCGCTGGGAGCACCGGGGAATCTGGTTTCGCCCCAATTTCGCACGAATCTAGAGGAGGAATGGAATGCTTATCAAAACCTAAGCTGAAGCAGGATAGGAACAACACCAAAGACATAAACTTTGGAAAGTTCATCATTCCATGTCGCATAAATCAATCGGAAAATATGTTTGCCGTTGCAGACTCCGGATCAAATGCCAACATAATGCCTAGAGCCCTGTTTGACCGTTTAGGACTTGAAAGGATCAGATCAGAAGGAATAAGGCTGGAAGTAGTGAATGGGATCTCGACATGCCAAGGAGGAAAGGTGGAAAGTGTAGTTGTTACGGTAAAAGAGATAAGCTTCAAAACAACCTTCATGGTTCGAGATCGCCCGTCCTACCAAAGGATTCCATTGATTTTAGGAAGACCATTCCTATATTCGGCAAGAGCAACGATAGACTTCGATAAAGGAGAGATGTTACTAAGACAAGGATCAGATTATGTGTTCCTGAAAGCGAATGTTGAAGATGAAGAATCAAAGGTGACATGCTACCGAGTTGAAGCGGAGGATGATGACTTAAGAGAATTGGAAGAATTGGCCGAAATTAGGAATAATACATGGAGATTGGAGGATGAGAGCTACGAAGAGTCGACTGAAGAAGAAGATGAGTTCGATGAAATTAGTATGGATAGCTCGGCTATTTTTGATTTCAAGCAAAACGAGGACGAGATGATCTCAGAGGCTTAAGACCGCATCAACACTTGGGTCGATTATTTTCCTCTGGGACGTTTTGGGATGACGACATCATCGACTCGTTCTACTATGGCTTGGGGGACGTAGAGAAGAACATATTGGATGAAGCAGCAAAAGGAGACTTCCTAGCCATATCCATGGTCGAGCAATTTCGAATCTTGGAGGAAGAAGATTACCGGAAGATAGGTTTGAAAGAAAAGTTGGAATTAGCTAAAATATTAGAACCGATATTAGAAGTGAAAAGGTTCGAGCAAAAGGAAGACGAAAGGATTGGAGATGCATGGAGAAGGATGGAAGAACTGATCAGGAATTTCCCAGAAGGAGCAATAGATGACGAAACACGCCTTGAAGCCTTTTACCTAGGGTTAAATGCGGAAACGAAGCAAGAGCTAGATGATAAGGCATAGGTAAACATGTTTCGCCATCACAAGAGTGTGTAGCAGCTATATTCAAGATAGAAATTGAAGAGAAGGCTGCTCGAGAGAAGGAAGAAGTCGAATCGTGCAAAATCGGAAAATCGGCCACTGCCACGGAGCCACCAGCGCCGCTGGGGACTCAACCCAGTGCCGCCCAGGCACACCCAGCGCCGCTGGCACCACCTGCAACCCCGATTTTCGCGAAATCAAATCCGTCACCACCAGAACCAACCTTGGAAATCAAACACCGATCGACGTGGAGATGGTTGAAGCTACTGAAGCACGAAGGAACTCAGAAAACTTGGAGGAGAGAAAAGGAACGAACGTCAAGGAAGCCATAAGTCACTTCGAACGTTACCCAACGGGAACCGGCCCTCGGCCTACCCCGTATTCTTCCTCAACCTAGTTCCTAGGCCGAGTCCGGCTGAAGACTCGTTAAACTTAGCGCTTCTTGGGAGGCAACCCAAGCCGTATTTTCATTTTTATTTTTATTTTTATTTTTATTTTCATTTTTAGGAATATGTGACTAATTGCAATCAAGTAAATTGTTTTGAATTTTATCATTTGTGATCTATTTTATGAGTATATCTTTAGAATCACAGATGCAAGCTTTCAATGGATCGAGGAAACAAGTAACTTATTGCAATCGTATTTCATTTTTATTTTTATTTTTATGTTTTAGCTTGTTATTTCCATTTTGATATTTTCATTGAAGTATGCAGGGGTATTTTGTCTTGAAGTCTAAAGGAAACCAGGCACTTGGTCAAAAGCTAAGTGTGGGGGAGTTCAAGCATCAAATCGTTGAAGAAAATCAGACGTCGAAACACGTACAGGAGCCATAAGCGCCGCTAGAGGACCTCCAGCGCCTCTGGGATTGCATCAGGGTATCCCAGCACCGCTGGACCTGCACCTGTGCAGATCCAGCGCCGCTCACCAGCACCCAGTGCCGCTCGGGCACCCGCCAGCGCTGATATCTGCACACCAGATTGCGAAAAATCCAAAAAAATCAGAAAAACCCAAAAATCCAAAAAAATTGAAAAATCAGAAAATACCAAAAAGAAAAGAAGGTGGAGACGCATCAATGGATCGCCATCAAATGGAGTCGACTCAAGTCCTTGAAGTTCAACATCATTTAAGTCGCTCCGCAAATGCCATCTTTAACAACATTCATGCAATATAAGCCCGGGAAGTTTCGTTAATCCTTTATCTTATCGTGTTTTTCCTATTACCCTCTATTATGTTATGTTTAGTACAATGGGGACGTTGTACATTTTAAGTGTGGGGGGATGGAATAGGAAAAACCCGTGGTTTAATTGTTTGATAATTCATAAGTTTTCTACTACTTATTTCATGCAAATTTCAAATTTTCTTGTGTCGGAAAATCATTTTGAGCATATAAGCTTTGCTAGTAGACAAAAGATGACGATAACTAAGCAATATTAGCTTTGGTAGATGAACGGTTAGTTAGAACTGTTAGTTTGACTATAGATTTGTGGCTGTTCATTCTTCCAACTGGATTAGAGCTTAGACTGAAACTGTATGCGATTATGTTTGCCATAGCACATTTAACCGGACTTTAATATGCCTAGCAATTAGAGCTTTCTAGTCATTAGTATAGGTGTATTAATTGGACTTAATTATACGTGCTTGTGTAGGAACTAGTTTAGACGTATGGTTCGCCTTAATTCTTACACTATTTAATGTGAACTAGTTGCATGCGGAGTAAGTGTATGAGTCATCTGAGATCTCTGATAATGTCTATTGCATGAATAATGTAGTAATCTTAAGAAAGGCAATCAATAGATTAATTAAAAAGAGTTCAAAGAACTAATAACGAGTAAAATCTATACGCATCAAGTTATGTCGCTTTGCGCGTGGGAAACCACCGACCTGTCACCGCTGTCTTGATGTAAGGTATAAACTCTAACCATTAGTTGAGATATGTCGCTCTGCGAGTGGGGAACCACCGACCTTGCACCGCTGTCTCAACTATTAAAGATGATATATCATATAACTGCTTTAGTATCTAGCTAGTGAACATGACTGTAGTGTGAGGGTATGTCTAAGTAGTGACTCACGAGTACACAAACGATGAAATATAGATGCCTTGCTAGTAGCTAGTAGTTCTGATTGCTATACAAACTTTAATTAAGTGCTTAACTAGTCAGCAGAAAGAAGTAAGATTGAGCTGTAAGACATGTGGAATTATAGAACGGTTTTAGAAGTATTAACACAAATAAAAAGTTAGCTTTTAGTTTTGATTGACCAATTATCTTTCCGCTAGCTATAGCTTACTGATTTTGTCTAAAGCTTTCTCAAATCATTTTGCATGACTAATCTTTCAAATGTTTTTAATAAAGTAGAATAACTTGAACACTTAAGTTGTCCGCTCATCATTGTTTTATTTTCTTGGACTATTTGCTTGAGGAAAAGCAAAGACTTAAGTGTGGGGGTATATGATGAGCGTTCATTTTGTGATAAAAACCCCTATCAAAAGGCCTCATTTCTATGTCTTAAATGAGTTAATATTCCGGAACTATCAATACTTAATGGATTCGATGTTTACGTAGGTTCACGTAAGATGCGAGTGAGAGTAAATGACATCAAGTGACTCAAGATGAAGGCCTATGAAGTTACAAGACACAAGGAGGTGATTCGGGAGCCGAACGAAGCAATACGAGAAGCAGCAGGAGCTTCCAGCGCCGCTGGCACCTTGCCAGCGCCGCTGGCCCATGCCCAACGCCGCTGGGAGCCCTGTAAGTCCCCCTGGGTCTTACCGAACCGAGATTGACTTAAGGATATGTCGAGGTGCGGAATTCCTCGAGATAACCCACGGTTTTTATATCTACCTTTTATGATATATATATATATATATATATATATATATATTTTTAATATTTATATATATATTTATATATATATATATATATATCTTTTGCGTGAATATAAACACTCGTATTTGGTTACAATAGTGAAACGGCTCTCCAGACAAACTTTACCAACCAACGTGGTAATCTAAGTCTACGAGCCGTCCAAACCGGGTGTGTGTTTGCGGTTCATGCGTGAGTCGAGTACTACCCACAAGATCAACCTTGCGTGTTCTTGGGTTTCTCTCTCTAGGTTTTGCTTGTTTCTCTCTCTACATTCTTGTTAAGAACACGCATAACACACCACTATTTATAGGCAAGTGACAAGAACTCTCAAATCCAATGGATTGAGTGTTCTCATGTCAAGCCCATTAGGGTTTTGGCCTGTTTGTGTGTTTCCCAGAACACACAAACTGTTTGAGAGTTCTTATGGACAAGCATGCTTTTGCTTGTTTCCACAGAAACTCTCAAACCATTTGAGAGTTCTTATGAACAAGCAAACTTTTGCTTGTTCCTCAGAAACTCTCAAATGACCATTTGAGTGTTCTTTCCACAAGTAACTATTTTGCTCGTTCCCAAGAACCCTCAAATAACACTTAGGAATATTTGAGTTAATGTTTCAACTGCTGTCAAGACGCAGAACCAACATTAACTTAGCCAATGTTTATACTGCTGTAAATATACGCAGAACCAACATTAGCTACGACAATGTTTCTACTGCTGTAAATACGCAGAAACAACATTGTCTATATTACCTATTGGAAGTATTGATTAAGTTAATGTTTCTCCTGCTGTTAATACGCAGAAACACAATTAACTTAACTTCCATTTAGAAGTACATTAAGTTAATATTTCAACTGCTGTTAAACGCAGAAACAATATTAACTTAATGACTCTTTACATGTAATGTCTAGAACCTGTAAAACACAAATAATAAACAAACATATAAACATAAATGGATCCCAATATGATCAACAATATATGCCAAGGTAATATTATTGACAAACGGTAATTACAAGATAAATTACAAGACTTGAATATATATAAATATACATCACACATCTAGAATGCTTTTGTCACTGAGAAACATGCACCAACAGTCTCCCCCTTGACACTAGCATCTAGATGTGACCTTCAAGTCTTCGTTTGTCATCCTAAGTGCTGGCCAAAAACCCTGTCATCGGGAACTTCAGTCTAAGGTACTGGTACTGAATTACTTGGTTCAACTGTTGTAGGAAGATCAACATTTTGACCTTCCCTTGCTGGAACCCCTACTTCTGCATTTGGTTCAACAGTTGGAGGAACCACATTTTGTTCTACACCAACTGGATCCCCTGCTACTGCACTTGGTTCAACAACTGGAGGAACCACATTTTGTTCATTTCCAGCTGGAACCCCTGCTTCTGCATTTGGATCAACAACTGGTGGAACCACATTTTGTTCACCTCCAGCTGGAGCCCTTGCTCGTACCCATCTAGGTATTTCATCAAAGAATCTTTGACTGTCAGCATGGAGGTACTCAGCAAGACAGAACTTCACCATCCTTTCATAGACACCCTTTATGCCTATAAGGAGTTGTGAGCTGCTTAGCTGATGCCTATGTAATCTCTTCAAGTCCTTTCTTGATAGATTAATAAGCTGAAGTGGATCGTAGACTCTAATCAACTCTTTGTGCCCAGTTGCTCTTGTTGACATAACAACAGCGGCTGCACTAAAGTCATCTACTCTCCAATAATCCATGTCACCCAGCATGTTTTGCGGCCATTTCTTCAGAGGGACCCTGCGAACATTCTTGATCTTGTTAATGAATCTAACAATGATCTCTTCACCATTTGGTCCTTGAGTGATACGCTTCTTTCTCGGAGTTGGTTTGAACATGAAATTTCTTGGATCTGACTCTCCACTCTGTTTGAGATGATTGTCATTCTTGATCCAGCTCTCAAACAACTTCGCATGCTTATGATTACCAATAAGCTAAAGCCCTGCAAGACCATAAAAGTCTGCCTTTGGCATTGAATTAAAAGCTTCAATGTTAGGCTCAAGGTACTGACATCCATCAAGTCTTTTCATCATAAAAAGGCTCTTTTCCTCGTTAAATGTCCAACTGAGGATGAGTTCTTTTAGACTTGATGCACGAGGATCTTTGACATATTCTAAATACCTATGAGGAAGAGGAACATCCATTTGGCAATATGGATGATTTGGATCTCCACGGTAAACATTTGGTATGACATGATAATACTCATCTTCATCATCAGAAGCAAAAGCATCATTAATCTCTCTACCCTGTTCATCCGTGAGACTGCTAACTACAAGTTTAGCATCTCTTCCTGTACCCTTCTTATAGTAGACTGAGAAAGTCAAATCCTGAGCAGGAAGCTCATAAAAGGATTTGATCTTACGTTCCTTCTGACCTTCAGACTCAAAGAGATTCGGGTTGGTAGCAATAGCATCTTCAAATTCAAACCTATGCTCAGGTGATACCATCACTCCTTGCCAATCTGAGCGAGATATCCATTCCCCTCCTCTGAGCCTTCCGAATCTTCTTCAGCTATGTCATCCAGGTTTTTGATAGCATCAATGGCAATGAGCTCCTCATCACTCTCGGATCCATAGGCATGAGTCTGGAAACCGACATCTACATCTCCAGTCGGTAACGGGAAAGTATCTTCAATGATACGTTTCCCTTTGTCTTGAGCTGTGGGAGCCTGAGAGGTACCAGCAGCATCATGCTGGCTTTGCTCCCCCTGAGATGTAGCAATCGGAGTGCCAATCCGAATACCCCTTGATAATTGTTGGTGCATGTTTTTCGGTGACAAAAGCATTCTAGATGTGGTGCATGTTTCTCGGTGACAAAAGCATTCTAGATGTGTGATGTATATTTATATATATTCAAGTCTTGTAATTTATCTTGTAATTACCGTTTATCAATAATATTACCTTGGCATATATTGTTGATCATATTGGGATCCATTTATGTTTATATGTTTGTTTATTATTTGTGTTTTACAGGTTCTAGACATTACATGTAAAGAGTCATTAAGTTAATATTGTTTATGCGTTTAACAGCAGTTGAAATATTAACTTAATGTACTTCTAAATGGAAGTTAAGTTAATTGTGTTTCTGCGTATTAACAGCAGGAGAAACATTAACTTAATCAATACTTCCAATAGGTAATATAGACAATGTTGTTTCTGCGTATTCACAGCAGTAGAAACATTGTCGTAGCTAATGTTGGTTCTGCGTATATTTATAGCAGTATAAACATTGGCTGAGTTAATGTTGGTTCTGCGTCTTGACAACAGTTGAAACATTAACTCAAATATTCCTAAGTGTTATTTGAGGGTTCTTGGGAACGAGCAAAATATTTGCTTGTGGAAAGAACACTCAAATGGTCATTTGAGAGTTTATGAGGAACAAGCAAAAGTTTGCTTGTTCATAAGAACTCTCAAATGGTTTGAGAGTTTCTGTGGAAACAAGCAAAAGCATGCTTGTCCATAAGAACTCTCAAACAGTTTGTGTGTTCTGGGAAACACACAAACAGGCCAAAACCCTAATGGGCTTGACATGAGAACACTCAAATCCATTGGATTTGAGAGTTCTTGTCACTTGCCTATAAATAGGGGTGTGTGTATGCGTATTTCACAACAAGAGTGTAGAGAGAGAAACGAGCAAAACCTAGAGAGAGAAAACCAAGAACACGCACGATTGATCTTGTGGGTAGTACTCGACTCACGCACGAACCGCAAACACACACCCGGTTTGGACGGCTCGTAGACTTAGATTACCACGTTGGTTGGTAAAGTTTGTCCGGAGAGCCGTTTCACTATTGTAACCAAATACGAGTGTTTATATTCACACAAAAGATATATATATATATATATATAGTGATATATATATATTCATAAAATATATAAAATATATATATATATATATATATATATATATAGAGATATATATATATCATAAAAGGTAGATATAAAAAACCGTGGGTTATCTCGAGGAATTCCGCACCTCGACATATCCTTAAGTCAATCTCGGTTCGGTAAGACCCGGGGGACTTACAACTGGTATCAGAGCTATAGGTTATCAACAACCTTGGTTCGAGATTGATCACGGTTTGGATATCCCGTTTTTGCATGTTTTTAGGTGGAGAAGTGTTTTCGGGTTCGTTTGAAATAAAGGTTCAAACTTGACACCAAAATAAGACATATCTCATTCCTAAAATCATTTTCTCAAGGTTTCATTGATCAAGGAACAATATCGGGTTCGGGATCTAAGAAATTGTGAGAAATTGGTGTTTTGCGTGTTTCATTTGCGCATTATGTTTAAGTGTTCTTGAGGTTTTGAGAGTTCTTAAGGATTTGAGAGTTCTTAAATTTTGAGAGTTCTTGTGGTTTGCTTGTTTAGTACACTTTTGCTTGTTTCATTTGAGTGTTCCTATTTTTGCGTGTTTCATTTGCGCATTCTGTTTAAGTGTTCTTGAGGTTTTGAGAGTTCTTAAGGATTTGAGAGTTCTTAAATTTTGAGAGTTCTTGTGGTTTGCTTGTTTAGTACACTTTTGCTCGTTTCATTTGAGTGTTTTTGAGGATTTGAGAGTTCTTAAATTTTGAGAGTTCTTGTGGTTTGCTTGTTTAGTACACTTTTGCTTGTTTCATTTGAGTGTTCCTATTTTTGCGTGTTCTTGTGTACTTGAGTGTTTATAAGTTAAACTTCATACACAATAGCAGCAAACTATCTTAACCAATTAATACTAATGGACCATGAGACCGGTAAGGGTAATTCACCACCTAAACTGATGATCATTGACCAATACTTTTCTTGGAAAGGTCGATTCGAATCCTTTATGCAATTCACGGATATTAGAATGTGGACTTGTATGACTGAAGGATATAGTACCCCAACATATGAGGACAGTGGTGTTAACAAAGTTTATGCTTACCAAGATATGACTGAATCTAATAAAAAATTGTATGAGGCAGAGAAAAAGGCATTATCATGTTTAAAAATGTCATTGCCACAAGAAATATTACATTTATTTAATGGATTCAATACATCAAAAGAACTTTGGTTAGCATTAAAAAATCATTGTGAAGGGGATGAAACACTTAAAAAGAATCGTAGAGACCTTCTAAAGCATCAGTATAATGTATTTAATGGGTTAAGAAGTGAAAACTTAGATCAACTAATCACAAGGTATTATCATTTGCTAGCAGAGTTGCAAGCATTTGAAGTTACCTATTCTGAGGAAGAAAAAGTCGAGAAATTTTTGAGTTCCTTGCCGGAAAAGTGGAGTAACTATATTACCACTTTGCAGGAAAAAGCAGATTTCTCTGATATGTCTTTGACTCAGATAGTTGCTAAGTTTAGGGGACAAGAAATGAAACTAAAAAGGAGGAAAGCAGGATATAATAATGCTCAGATTCCCGAGCTTTATTACGGTAGGCTACGATCAATGTAAGTCCAGGTTCCCCTGAAGGAAGCACAAGGGCATTCCTGAGTGAAGATGTTGACTTACAAAAGATCTCGTTTGACTCTGAGGGGAACA
This sequence comes from Erigeron breviscapus, assembly GCA_034093135.1. Lineage (NCBI taxonomy): Eukaryota > Viridiplantae > Streptophyta > Magnoliopsida > Asterales > Asteraceae > Erigeron > Erigeron breviscapus. The sequence goes on from CM067168.1 coordinate 29,723,869, forward strand.
TATGTCTTGTTTCAAGTCAGAGTGACAATTTAGGCAATCGTGGATATCCTACCTCCAGTGCTAGTTCCACCGTGCCTATAAGTGTCAAATGTGCGGAAAGTTACTTATCCGTTCTTGCGTCATTTGTGACATCATATGAACAATTTATCCAAGGAAAGGTTCAAGATCCGAGTCTTATAGAGGAAGACTATGAGCAGATTGATCCTTTGGACTTAGAAGAGATGGATCTGCAATGGCAAATGGCTATGCTAACTCTTTGGGCTAAACGGTTCCTATCAAGAACAGGGCGAAAGGTTTGGGTTCCAAGTTTGGCTTTGATAAGTCAAAAGTAAAGTGTTACAATTGCGAGGGCTTTGGACACTTTGCTAGGGAATGCCAGAGACCTAAGAAGGATGATGGGTCAAATGGAAAACAAGGTCTAATTGATCAAAGTAATTCAAGAGCCTTGGTTGTCCAACAACAAGACGGATCATATGACTGGAGTTCAAAAGTCAATGAAGAAGATAATGCTTATGTTGCTGAGGTTGATTCAGGAAGTAGTATTGTTCCTTTGGACGAGACATCTTCTCAAGAATCAACAAACCCTACTCATGAAAATGTTCCTTTCACCTCACTTGAGAGATCATCTTCAAATGTTGAAGCATCAAGTATAAAAGATGGTGATAGTTGTTCAAAGGGAGTTACTTCAAAGGTTGATAATGTAAAGATTCCAGAAAACTTAGGAGTAAAGGATCTAGTTACCTTTATGATAGACTTACATGCTCCTGAGCAGCGAATAGATTTTTCTTTGCATTCATTAATTGATGTCTGTAAAGATAATTTTAAAATATCTCAAACTGCATGTGAGTTATATCTAAGGGTTGATGATTTACAAAAGAAGGTAGATGAGGATCAAGAGGAAAAATCTCTCTTGAGACAGCAAGTGAACATCTTGACTAAAAGAGAAAAGGATCTCTCAGACAAGATTAGACTTAATGAAAGAGAGAATGATTGTATTAGAAATGAGTTGAGGGAAATCACTATTAGAAAACAATTGGGACAAGAGAATCATGAGAAATTGAGTAATGAGTACACTTCTCTACAAAAGGAACTACTCTCTGCTCAATCTGAGATTACTGACTTACAATCCCGAATTGACAAAATGAGAGATATTCGAATTATGACAAGTCATGCCTATGAAAGCATTAAGAATGGAAATTGTCATAATATTGAAGAAATCTCAAATAAAAAGAATCATAATGTTGAGATCCCTCCTCCTATCAATCATATCTATGATCCTATCGTTAAAGTGAGTGATGATGACAAAAAGATCTCTTCTGACGATTTCAAAGAACAACATAAGAAGCCAGAATATTCTAATCAAACCAAATACATTTATAATAAGGGTTCAATCACTCACTACACACTAAAAGGTAGTAGGAAAGTGTTTACTGAAAAGGAGTATTCCTTGGATAGTATTGAACCAAATCTAATTGATAAAGTTTGGGAAGTTGATGTAGCTAATTTGGGGCAACAAAATAGACAAATCAGAAATGTGAGTCCTAGGAGATGGTCATCAATGAAAACCATTAGGAGTCCTCATTTTGTAAAATCAGGAATAGATCCTACTGCCCAGTCAGAAGTTGCTCCCGAACAATCTGCAAAATTGAAGTTACAAGAGATGACATCAAAAGCTCAAAATTCTCACACTTTGTCTGATCAAGATATGCATTCATCTTACCATGCAAAGGATAAAAGGAAGAAAATGAAAAATCTTGATAAGATCTCTTGCTTCATTTGCAGAGAAAAGGGACATGTGGCAAGTATGTGTCCACAAAAGGGTAAATCCAGCAGATCAAGGCAGTCTAATGACTCAGGTGACAGAGATGTTGAAGATATGGATGTTCAGTTGAGAAAGAACAAGGGTAAACAAGTTGAAGATAGGTCAACGAGTGTTTCACCTAAAAGATTTTCTCAAAGGAACTCACCCGCACGGAGTGGTTTGCCTAGAAATAATCAAGTTAGTACTTCAAATCCAACTTTTATGAGGGATTATAAGAAGAAATACTATGAAGATTATGTTTCTAGAAATCCCTCGAGTTATGTTGCTAAGGAACATGGAAAACCAAGAAGTGTATCTCCAAAGAAGACTTCAAATGGTGGCCAAGTTCGTAGCAAAACTCCTAAGAGGAATCCCACTCCAAGACGAGGAGTCTTTAATCATGTTGGTGAAGATGATACATGTTTTTATGATCGCTTCACAGGAACGGTAAAGACTGGTCGTTCCTCAATGTATCAAAAGCATAGTCCCAGGAGAAAGATTGAGCTATCTCCTGAGAGGATGTCGAGAAACAGAAGACAGACTTCAAAATCCAGGACTCCCACTGAGAGTGATAGATATTGGACAAATGTCTCAGTGAAAGATAAGGAAGGTAAATTCAAGTCTACAGAGGCTTGGGTACCGTTTCGCAACTAAGCGCTTATCTTTCGTGCGAAGGACACAGTTAAGGAGGACCATGCACTTTCGGTGATCGGTGACTGAGTCCTAGGCACATTTTTATTAGGTAACATATTGGGTTATCAAACGTTTATTGTATTTTCTTCATTATAAATCATTGTGCAAGTCCTATGTATGTTATTTATAATTTGTTTATAAAGGAACGTATTTGGGAAAAACGAGTATATATAAAGTGCTACTTTATTTTATGCTTGTTAATAAATCATTTGAGATAACATGATTATTCATATAATGGCTGTTATCCTATGATGAATATGCAAAGTTGATTTATTTATGATGGTTACACTAAGGCCTTTGATCGATCGCTTTTCGAGCTGCTAGTCGAGTTGGCTGGAATGAGTAATCCTTAGTCACCATTTCTCAAGAACCATTTTTATTCAGAAAAGGGGTTCTATAGCACGAGAGACAATGTTATTTAGGATATCTGGTTTCCAGGGGGAGTTAGATGTGTTCTTTGTGAACACCGAATAAATGTGTATCGTGATAAGGGTATAGTGTAAGTAAAGACTCTAATTTGAGTGTGTTTGGTACACCTTGAATTAAGTCTTGCATGTAAATTGCTCGAAATATTAAGTGAAATACTTAAGGTTTCGGTCAAAATAGGTCAAACGGAGTCACTGAGTTGATATATTTGACAGATATTTTGATTTGCAATTTACTTTGAATAATTGAATCGAACATACTTAATGTGTGAGCTAACATGATAAAGGTTTTGATTCTAATCTTAATTGGGAGAATCAACCATTAATTATCTGTTATATATCGGTTTAAGTGTTTTCAAGTTCAATTATTTACCATTGAGATGAATACATTGGTTGTATGGATCTCATGAGTATGATGATGTGTTCGCAGAATTATTTATCTTAACTGGATGTGTGTCAACCACTAAGATAAAGGATCTCCAAAGTGTAAGAAAATTGAGTTTATCCATTCCGGAATGGAGAAAACTCAAGCTTAAAATGGAAGCAGAATATACTTACACATCAACAGCTCAACAAAATTCAAACGGAGACGAAGATATAGATGGAGAGATTGTTTATCAAGTTATACAATCTTATGTCTTTATTTTTGTTGTATTTGAATTTATTTAACAGCATTTTTGTGTCCAATGTCTGTGATTGTTAAATACTTAACAATGGTGCTTTGTAATTCATTAATTAGTGACATATCGGGTCTTAATTTAATGATCATACATTGTAATTTTATTCAAGTTGTGACATCTATCGAGAATTTCTTTATCGAGAAAAATACGATTAATTATAATACAAAATAGGGTTTGTATTTGTCTTAATCGTGTTCTCTAAAGAATTCTTTTCGTTAATCATACCAAGTTCGAGAAAATTCTTTGTGAATTTTCAGTGTGTTAATCAAGTTCGTGAAGGTTGACTTTATGGAAAGTCAAGGTTCACATGAATCAAAAAATAGGTCAAATTTAATATGCAAGTTGTACCAAGTGAACTCATATGCATGTTTTAGCAAAATGGGCTAAGTATGCATATTGTAGTTAAGTGGGTATTATTTACATGTTTTACTTTGGGCTTGATATGCGCATTTTCCTAACTGGGTTGAATTTGCGTGTTCTAGCCAAGTAAACTTGTATTTGCGTGTTTTACCTATTGGGGCTCACTTGCGTGTTTCATGATGGGCCGGATATGCGTGTTCTGGCACATTGGGCCTGATATGCGTGTTTGTGTATGTGTCTTAGGGTTTGCGTGTTGTGAAGGGGTATTTAAAGAAATATCTGACCAAAAATACGCATTTAATATACTCATTTGCGTGTTTCGTCGAAAACCCTCCCATTTGCGTGATCTTCTTCGCACTGTTCACTTACATTCATCGATTCACAAAACTTGATATTTTCGTGTTTAAGACACAAGAAACACTTACACGTATCGCACAAAGGTATATGATTAACAAGGTTTCTTAATCCATTTTTCATGGGTTATTGTCAAAATTTGGGGTTTTTATTTTTAGATAATAAAATCACTAAAAGGGACATTATAAGTGAAATGGATAAAGAAATAGAACCAATAAACTGATAAATCGGACTTATAAGATGCTATTCGTACCAGATTTAAGAGTTTTAGGGTTCAAAACGACTGGATTAAGTTTTGAATGATGAACAGTCGTATGCGTGTTCTTCACCATATGCGTGTTCATATGAACCCAGTTCATCTTCAAACGTTTCCAGGATTTGCGTGTTATGGTGATGACGTCATCAAAACAAACACGCATTTGACTAATATGCGTGTTTCTAAGTAAAATACACCATTTGCGTGTTGTTACTTCATATGCGTGTTTCATGACTTGTAAAATTTTTATATTTAAAAATTTTAAATAAGTAAAAAATGAAACAAAACACGTATTATCCAGTCAAACCTGACACCATATGTGTGTATTGTCACCATATGTGTGTGTATAAGGAATTTGTTTGTTCTAGGACTTCGGAAAATTTTCAAAATGGGAAAATTATCAAATGAGTCAAATTAGAAAGTGAAAATTGCCTTATAATATTGAACTTTAAAAATTTAAGAAAAACAAATGGTTTTAGTTAAATTTAGTAAAGTTCAAAGTGTCGTTTATTAAAACTAAATGTTTTAGAAGGTTATGAAACAAATGGTTTCACGACCATGGAAAACACAAAATGTTTTAATTTTGACGCGTTGATTCGATAAAATTGGTATTGTTTTAGAGGAATATGAAACAAAGGGTTTCAATATCTTGGAAAACACTTTTTATCGTTAAACTTGTTTGTCGATTGTTAAAGTTGATAACATTTTCAGAGCTGATGAAACTAAGAGTTTCAGGGGCTTAGAAAATGTTAAGAGCTTTAAAGTTCGGCTTTATGTGTTGTTGCTAATTGTTTGTTTGGTTGTTGTTTGTATCCTTTTGCAGATGGCTGAGAGACACTTTCACAAGAATCATAACTACTTGATCGACTTGGATGTGAATCAAGCCAACGCTGAGAGATTTGTTAGGATTCTTGAGTTTCTGCAGCAATCAAGAATCAGACATGTTCTCACGGCTGACCCAGTTATCTATCTGACTTTCTTAAGTCAATTCTGGGCATCTACAAGATTGTTATCCGGTGCTGTCCTAAGCATTGAAGCAAGGGTGAACAATCAGACTTTCCAGTTCACTGCCTCTGACTTGATTGGTATTCTCGACTTGGGAACTGAAGACCAAGAGGGAGGAGTGAATGGTCCAACCACATATCCCCAAGCACTTAGATTGGGAGCATTCAGAAGAATGGGGTATGTTGGTCCTGCAAATCGAAAACACATTCTAGAAGAATTGTTTGATGGGCAGATGGAAATTCTTTTCACATGTGATTCTTGTTGCTTTGAGCAATAAGAAGTCGGGTTACGATTCATTGAATGTCGAAACCCAATCACAAGTGATTTCTTTGGTGCTGAACAAGCCTTATAGCTTCTCTCGTTATATCTTTAATGAGATGTGTAGGCAGATAAGGGCGAGGGATGATGAGAGATTCTTGATGTATCCGAGGTTCGTGATGCTGATCATTAATGCTCGACTACCCAATCTTGTTCCGGAGGGTCCTACTGAATCGGTGACGACGATGCCTAATCGTATCTTTAATGATAGTTTTAGATACCGTGGAAATCTTCCACCACAGGCTCGACCGAGGGACATAAACCTCTTTGGGGCGCTTGTTAATCCAAATTATGTTGCACCTGAACATGATGGATTTGCGCACAAGGATTCTGATGTTGAAGGCGATGTTGCTGCTGCTCCATAGCCAGTCCCTCCACAACCTCCAGTTGTACCAGTGATACAACCACAACAACAACAACAACAACAGCAACAACAACATCAACCAGAACAACCACCTCCAGCTGCAGCAGAGGCTCCTCAAGAGTTGTTGATCCAGGAAGAGGCTGCTCAAGCAAATCCTGAGATCGTTGTTGAACACGTTAATACACAGAACCAAGAAATCAACATGGATGTTGACGATAGGGGTTTGGGTGCAGAGCACATCGACGATATGGTTATAGATAACCAAGACGACGCTGCTGATGACATTGGAGGAGATGTCAATCAAGGCGAAGGAGGAAACGGGGATGATGATGGAGATGATGACGGGGATGATGGTCAAGATAATGCTACTGGCAGAGTACCCATAGGTCAAGGTGTTGGTAATACTTCTGCAGCAGTGGATCTCCCCATGGCCGAAGCTGATTCCCGGCCAGTTGTAGAAGAAGAAGATCCCTCTGGGTCGGGGCGAAGTCTCAGCAGAAAGAGACAACGTCAGGACGCCGAGGTGTCTAATGTAAATGAGTCTCTCGGGCTCATTGCGAAGACATATTTTTCAGAGGTGGAAGAGATAAGACAAGATTTGGATGAACCGACACCAAGTGTTCAAGAGCCTGTGCAGGACTTAACGGAAGCTATGACTGAAGGACCTCTCCATACTGAGGATAGAGGTAAAGGATTGATGGGTGCACCTTCCTCGAGTTCAGCAGCACCATCAACTCCTCAAGTTCATGTCAGTCCGCCTGTCATCAAACCAGTTGTAGTATCACTGGTTAATGCAGAAGATGACCAGTCACCTCTGAAAGTAATCAGACTTTTGGGAATCAAGATTGGAGATAGACCAGTCTTGATGACTGCAAGGCCTCGCAACTCTACAATCACACCAATCATGTCTTCGTCAATGACTCCACCGTCTACAACAAGACCATCAGTGACTTCTTCACAATAAGGAGCTGCTCAGATTAACAAGGAGAGAGTATCCAAGTTAGCTGAGGACATCCAGCAAATGAGAGCTCTAGTTGCCAGCTTGTCTGACAAGCTTAAAGGAAAAGAAGAGTCACACCGTAGAGATGCTGACCTCATAAGACAAAGTCACCTAGAGCTGGAGAATAGCCAGTATGACCTGCAAGAAGCCCAGGAAGCAACAATCAATTATGTCACTGGGATTGTTGATTCCATTGGGGTGCACCACAAATTGCTGAAAGGTCAGGCTAAGCATCTTCAGAGCTTAGGTAAGAGGTCTGCTGAGCTGCATAACAAGATCAAAAATCTTGAATCTCAGGGGGAGAAGTCTGGATGCAAGGATGACACTCTCAAACATCATCGAAGGGATGATGAGGATGAGGATCCAAGCGGTTCCAGACAGCAGGAGGAGATTCAGAGATTTCAGGGCTCAAACGTCAATGCAGCTCAGGGGAGCAAGGTCAGCAAGGTCAATCTGGCCAAGCTGGTGCTCCTTCATCTAATCCACCGGCCGTAGAGGAAGTGGCTGGTATCCAGGAACAACCGACTGGAGGAGTAGGAGTCGGCATTCAGGTTAGACCAACTACTGAGGAAGAAGTTGGGAGTGAACTCCTGGACGACATTGCTGTGTACTTCAATTTTGATGAGTATGGGAGCATGTTTGAAGATCCATCTGTTTCTTTAGCTCAAGACAAGTGTTCATATCTTAATGCAATGCTTGATCTACTTGATCCAAAAGTAAAGGGATCAAATGAGCTATTTCTACAAACAACTGTTACAGAGGGCAAGGTTGGGGTAGACAATCAATCAGAGTTAGACTCAAATCGGGAGTTGGGTACTACTGAGGTGATTGAGAAGAAGAGCAGGATTCCAGTGGAGGCAACACCTGAAGTTCCTGATGACAGGGTTTTTGGCCAACACTTAGGATGACAAACGAAGACTTGAAGGTCACATCTAGATGCTAGTGTCAAGGGGGAGACTGTTGGTGCATGTTTCTCGGTGACAAAAGCATTCTAGATATGTGATGTATATTTATATATATTCAAGTCTTGTAATTTATCTTGTAATTACCGTTTGTCAATAATATTACCTTGGCATATATTGTTGATCATATTGGGATCCATTTATGTTTATATGTTTGTTTATTATTTGTGTTTTACAAGTTCTAGACATTACATGTGAAGAGTCATTAAGTTAATATTGTTTCTGCGTTTAACAGCAGTTGAAATATTAACTTAATGTACTTCCATACTTCCAATAGGTAATATAGACAATGTTGTTTCTGCGTATTCACAACAGTAGAAACATTGTCGTAGCTAATGTTGGTTGTGCGTATATTTACAGCAGTATAAACATTAGCTGAGTTAATGTTGGTTCTGCGTCTTGACAGCAGTTGAAACATTAACTCAAATATTCCTAAGTGTTATTTGAGGGTTCTTGGGAACGAGCAAAATATTTGCTTGTGGAAAGAACACTCAAATGGTCATTTGAGAGTTCTGTGGAAACAAGCAAAAGCATGCTTGTCCATAAGAACTCTCAAACAGTTTGTGTGTTCTGGGAAACACACAAACAGGCCAAAACCCTAATGGGCTTGACATGAGAACACTCAAATCCATTGGATTTGAGAGTTCTTGTCACTTGCCTATAAATAGGGGTGTGTGTATGCGTGTTTCAAAACAAGAGTGTAGAGAGAGAAACGAGCAAAACCTAGAGAGAGAAAACCAAGAACACACACGGTTGATCTTGTGGGTAGTACTCGACTCACGCACGAACCGCAAACACACACCCGGTTTGGACGGCTCGTAGACTTAGATTACCACGTTGGTTGGTAAAGTTTGTCCGGAGAGCCGTTTCACTATTGTAACCAAATACGAGTGTTTATATTCACGCAAAAGATATATATATATATATATATATAGTGATATATATATATATATAGTATATATATATATATATATATAGTGATATATATATATATCATAAAAGGTAGATATAGAAACCGTGGGTTATCTCGAGGAATTCCGCACCTCGACATATCCTTAAGTCAATCTCGGTTCGGTAAGACCCGGGGGACTTACAACAATCTTGAGATCTCTTCTTCTTGTCTGCCCAGATCATCATTCCCATCCTCCCTCCTTTGCTTCCTGAGAACACTATCTGTACAGATAGGATCTATCTCCCCCTGAGATCCAAGGTTATCAACTATCTCATTTAGCTCCTTGTAATCCACGTCAAAGCTTGCCAGACCCTCAGTTTGGCTCTCTATTGCCTCTTTGTGCTTATTCAGCTTCTTGACAACTCTTTTCAAATGCACCATTGTCTCAGACTGAATCTTCTGTAGAGCCTCATGTCTTGTCTGAAATTGAATATTTTCTTTCTTCAACTCTTCAAGCATTTGACGGTGTGACTCTTCTTGCTTTGAAAATCTTTCCGTTAAGCTTACAATCAAGACTCTCATATCTTCTAATTCTTTCTCCAATCCAGACACAATGTCTTCATTGGATTTTAAGCTGCTTGGTTGAGAAGAGATCACAGATGGTTCACCTCCTTCAGCTACTTTCCTCCTCTTGAGCTATTGAGACGAACTATCTTCATTATCTCTGGTAAGTCCTGACATTTTAAGCTCCTGAAACCCTGTAGTTCATGAAGTTTGAAAATGTTATAAACTTTGACCATCGATAAATAAGTTGAACAATAAAATTCTTAACATTTTCCATGATATAGAAACCATTTGTTTCTTAATCAACCAAAATGTCACCAATTTCATCGAATCAACACGTCGAAATTAAAACTTTTGTGTTTTCCAAGGTCGCGAAACCATTTGTTTCATAACCTTCTAAAACATTTAGTTTTAATAAACGACACTTTGAACTTTACTAAATTTAACTAAAACCATTTGTTTTTCTTAAATTTTAAAGTTCAGTATTATAAGGCAATTTGTACTTTCTAATTTGACTCATTTGAAAATTTTCCCGTTTTGAAAATTTTTCGAAGTCCTAGAACAAACAAATTCCTTATACACACACATATGGTGACAATACACACATATGGTGTCAGGTTTGACTGGATAATACGTGTTTTGTTTCATTTTTTACTTATTTAAAATTTTTAAATTTAAAATTTTTACAAGTCATGAAACACGCATATGAAGTAACAACACGCAAATGGTGACTGAACACGCAAATGGTGTATTTTACATAGAAACACGCATATTAGTCAAATGCGTGTTTGTTTTGATGACATTATCACCATAACACGCAAATCCTGGAAAATTTAAATTTTTACAAGTCATGAAACACGCATATGAAGTAACAACACGCAAATGGTGACTGAACACGCAAATGGTGTATTTTACTTAGAAACACGCATATTAGTCAAATGCGTGTTTGTTTTGATGACATCATCACCATAACACGCAAATCCTGGAAACGTTTGAAGATGAACTGGGTTCATATGAACACGCATATGGTGAAGAACACGCATACGACTATTCATCATTCAAAACTTAATCAGTCGTTTTGAACCCTAAAACTCTTAAATCTGGTACGAATAGCATCTTATAAGTCCGATTTATCAGTTTATTGGTTCTATTTCTTTATCCATTTCACTTATAATGTCCCTTTTAGTGATTTTATTATCGAAAAATAAAAACCCCAAATTTTGAAAATAACCCATGAAAAATGGATTAAGAAACCTTGTTAATCATATACCTTTGTTCGATATGTGTTAATGTAAGTGTTTCTTGTGTCTAAAACACGTATGGATCAAGCTTTATGAATCAATAGATGAACAGTGCACGGATATAGGAACACGCAAATGTGGAGGGCTTTTGAAAGGAACACGCAAATAATTTTGAAAATGAAATTAAATGCGAGATGTCAGCCTTTTATATCCACACAAACACGCAAACCCTAATGTGTCACTAGAACACGCATATAAGCACCAATAAGTAAAACACGCAAATGCATGTTTACTTGGGCAGAACACGCAAACTAGGCCCAAAGTGAAAACACGCATATACAAGCCCACTATGCTAAACACGCATATCACACATAGCCTAGTTTTATCGACTCTTGTGAACCTTGACTTTCCATAAAGTCAGCTTTCACGAATTTGATTAACACTCTGAAAATTCACAAAGAATTTTCTCGAACTTGGTATGATTAACGAAAAGAATTCTTTAGAAAACACGATTAAGACAAATACAAACCCTATTTTGTATTATAATTAATCGTATTTTTCTCGATAGATGTCACAACTTGAATAAAATTACAATGTACGATCATTAAATTAAGACCCGATATGTCACTAATTAATGAATTACAAAGCACCATTGTTAAGTATTTAACAATCACAGACATTGGACACAAAAATGCTGTTAAATAAATTCAAATACAACAAAAATAAAGACATAAGATTGAATAACATGATAAACAATCTCTCCATCTATATCTTCGTCTCCGTTTGAATTTTGTTGAGTTGTTGGTGTAAGTATATTCTGCTTCCATTTTAAGCTTGAGTTTTCTCCATTCCAGACTGGATAAACTCAATTTTCTTACACTTTGGAGATCCTTTATCTTAGTGGTTGACACACATCCAGTTAAGATAAATAATTCTGCGAACACATCATCATACTCATGAGATCCATACAACACATGTATTCATCTCAATGGTAAATAATTGAACTTGAAAACACTTAAACCGATATATAACAGATAATTAATGGTTGATTCTCCCAATTAAGATTAGAATCAAAACCTTTATCATGTTAGCTCACACATTAAGTATGTTCGATTCAATTATTCAAAGTAAATTGCAAATCAAAATATCTGTCAAATATAACAACTCAGTGACTCCGTTTGACCTATTTTGACCGAAACCTTAAGTATTTCACTTAATATTTCGAGCAATTTACATGCAAGACTTAATTCAAGGTGTACCAAACACACTCAAATTAGAGTCTTTACTTACACTATACCCTTATCACGATACACATTTATTCGGTGTTCACAAAGAACACATCTAACTCCCCCTGGAAACCAGATATCCTAAATAACATTGTCTCTCATGCTATAGAACCCCTTTTCTGAATAAAAATGGTTCTTGAGAAATGGTGACTAAGGATTACTCATTCCAGCCAACTCGACTAGCAGCTCGAAAAGCGATCGATCAAAGGCCTTAGTGTAACCATCATAAATAAATCAACTTTGCATATTCATCATAGGATAACAGCCATTATATGAATAATCATGTTATCTCAAATGATTTATTAACAAGCATAAAATAAAGTAGCACTTTATATATACTCGTTATTTCCCAAATACGTTCCTTTATAAACAGATTATAAATAACATACATAGGACTTGCACAATGATTTATAATGAGGAAAATACAATAAACGTTTGATAACCCAATATGTTACCTAATAAAAATGTGCCTAGGACTCAGTCACCGATCACCAAAAACATGGTTCTCCTTGACTGTGTCCTCCGCACAAATGAAGGGAATTAGTTTTCTTCGTCAAGAACCAGACCCTTTTTGTCCGGATTCTTCCCGAATCATCTCGATATGTTTGGTG
>CM067168.1:29737680-29815441 GCA_034093135.1 Erigeron breviscapus
CAAAATATGATGACCTGATGAAGTTCAGGACAAATACCAGAAGGATCATAGGTGCTGAGATTAAATTTGCTGAAAATCATGAAAATATGACCAAGTTTGAGGTGAAGCTAACCAGAGAAGGAAACTTTGTGGATGAAAGGAAGAGTGCTTCAGTTCAGGCTTTTGGGCTATCTGAACTGAAGGAAATTGGATTAACATCTAGGGGGAAACCAGATGTAACTCCAGATGTGAAGGCCTTCCTGAAGAGGATTTAGTGGGTCTGGCAGAAAAAGGAAAATATGGAGGTTGCACTGGGGATTCGCTCAGCAAGCACTACCCCTTCACCCAAGAGAAAGGCAACTGAAGGTGCATCTGGGCACATTCAAAAGAAAAGAGCCTGACTCTATATCATTTACTTGTACTTGTATTTATTTTTAATCAACGTTGTAACTTTTTATCTGTTGATGTCTGTAAATAAAGTTGCAAGCTTTTGATTCACAAGTGATCAGATTAAGTCTAAGTTAGAACTAAAAGACAAAACTGGAACACTGATGATCTATAAAGTGTTCTCCAGTAACTTCAAATTTTTAGACTTAGTCAAAACAAGTGTTTTTCAAACATACAAATTGTATAGATAGAAGCTTGAAAAACCTTGCATTATTTCTGAACAAATAGGGGGAATTTGTTAAGTCCAGTTTCACTGGACTCACTCCAGACTTGAAGACTGGAGCCTCTCTGAAGATTTGTCTAGAAATAGTAGAAGACCAGTGAGCGCCTTACTTGTATAGGAAATCTGGAAGGCACCAGATTTCAGCTCACTGGGTTTCACTCCAGTCCAGATCATCCCACTGAAGACATTCTCAACTGAAGTATGAAGAAAGAAGACTGACAAATGGCGGGTGTGACACCCGCAAAATTTTGATTTGCTAAACTTAGAAAGTTTACTATTACATGATCTATTTTTTTAGAAAGTTCAGTTTAGATATTTGGTGTTTGAATTTCTCATGTGTCAACATGATCAAACGTCGTTATAAAATAACGATGCCGACACACATTCATTGAGTTGATGAACCGGTCAAGGAGGACCTCCATAATATGCGTTTTTGTGATATATGATTTTTATGTGACAATATGTATCTAGTTAAGATCCCTTTCGTTAGTAAAAGTGCCATATGAAATATATGTCGTTATATATTTACTAAATTATTAAAGAACGCTCTTATGCAATAATAATAATTGACACAATTTATAAAAACATGAATTATAAAAACATGACATATTATTTTTAGTTTCCTAACTAAAAATGTTACAAAATAATATATAAAATATTTATAAAAACTCTTGGACCAACTAACTAGTATCATTAGTAAGCTAATGTAATTACTAAACCAAGAATAAGCCCACTTGCACTAACCCATCAGATTTTCGGATCTCAGCCCAAGCCCAAACCAAGACCCAAACCCAAGCCCATTTTCCTAGTACTATAAGTTACCAATGTTCCTGCACTCCATAACAAAAAAAAAAACACGTTAGAAACAAAAGCAAAAAAAAAAAAAACAAAACAAACAAAAGGCAACTATTCATCTCCTCCCTCCCTCTTTCACCCAACCGCCGGCCACCCTCCCCCCCACCACCGCCGCCTGCCACCCCCATCTCGCCGGAAAACAAACCCGGCAGCCACCCCCATCAACCCTAAGGTTTTTTTCTGCAACCCTAAACAACCAAAACCCCCCACCCACTGCCGCTGCTGCCTGCTGCTCCGCCGCCCAGCGCCGCCGCCGCTGCTGTCTCGACTCCCAGCCGCCACCACTCAACTCCATTAACGTCCAGAAAGGTAGAGAAACGTAAGTAACAACGTTCCAAGCAAACCCATTTAATCATTCTCTTTAAAAACCCTAATATTTCTTTTTTTTCTTCCTTTTCTTCCCGTCGCAGTCGAGCACCCCCGCGCCACCACCACCTCGCGACGACCCAGGAAGAAGGAGGAGCGCAGGTATCATATCAGGTCATTACATGGCTGCCCATGCTTAGTTATAGTGCCATAAACCTTCAAAAACGTTTTTGTAAATTTTCTTTCTTTCTCGCAGCCATCAACCACCGCTCCCCCACTACCTCACGACGGCCAGATCTGAAGGAGAAACATTCAAGCCTCACAACAGGTCGTTAGAGCTCCACCCATGCTTGGTTCTTGAGCTTAAACCCTAAAACGTTTTTCCTTGTCTTTTTCCATTATCACAGCCGTAAACCACCGTGTGCCACCACCTCCAGCCGCTGTCAACAGCCCAGGAACCCACTTCACAGGTTGTTTTAATGCCCCTAAGTCTTACATAGTGATTAAATACGGTTATGCAAAGCTTGGGTTGGTTTTCTTTATGTTTCGGTTCGAAACCGTCATGAGCCGCCACCCTTGACCACCATTCACCACCACCATGAAACACCATTGTTTTGCTACTGTTTAAGGACCCTAATGGTCGGCCTTTAGGCTGCTCGAAACAAAAATCATTTTTCTCTTTTGGCCATGAACTTCGGCCGAGTTGTAAAACCGAAATGAAAAACGACTTTTCAAATTCTCTTTACAATTGTACCTCTAGTCATGTGGCTACTGTTACACTTTGGAAAACAGATTTTTCCTTTGGTAATATTAAATTAATTTTTGGAGTTTACATAATCAATTAATTTAATTAATTATTTAGATTAATAATGGTTGTATTGCATTTAATACTTGTATGGTTCCTAGGTGGATGTTCCCTCTTCCAAGTAATACCTTTATGACATAAATCCCAACATGCATAATGATTAGCCTTTTTCTTGGAAATATAAAAGCATGCTTTAAGTATAATCATTGTTGTGATAATCCATGCTAGTGAAGTTTAACGTGCTAGTTAAATGCCCATTAAATAATTATGTTATATATATATATATATATAATATATGTTATATACGTGTATATATATATCTATTAATATAACTTGACCCACCATGCCCACCTCCTATTTAGGACATCGGTGCAAAGTGTGCGGTGACTTAGCACGCTTCGGGTGCAAACATGACCTATATGATCTTATTATATTTATATAAAGACCCACCATGCCCATCTTCTATTTAGAATGTTGGTGCAAAGTTGTGCGGTGACATATTTATATTTTTATACTTTTAATTCGTGATTATTCCAACTCACAACCATACTTAATTGACAATTGCCCAACTCCTAATATGGAAACCGGTGCACTCGTATGGGTTGTGAGGGAGAATGATCGTGAATGCCATGTTATGATTTATTTCAACGCGCAACCATACTTCTTTGTCATTTCACGTGTATGGGTTGTGTGGGAGAATAATCATAATGTCGCTATTATAATTATTACTATTATATTATATAAATATTATATATATTACTATATATAAACCCATGAAAGACCAACTCCATCTAGCACGTGGACAACCCTAACGATTATCACATAAGAAAACATTTTTTTAAGAAAATGTATTATAACAATATTATTTGGAAGAATGAGGGAAATTCCTTAGGAACATAATAGCATAGATTGTTAAGACAAGTTTATATTTTATTTCTATAGGTTAACACATTCAAGAAGATTCTCTATTTGCAAATTGTTGCTACTCGAAACTAAGGTGAGTTCATAGCCCACACTTTCTTACTATTTTGGGTGAGATGCATGCTCTATGTTTTACATGTGGAACACAAGTACCAAACTATGTATATGATGATTGTCTAAGTCGCTTGATCCCATTAAAGTCCTCCCATCATGAATTGTTAGTTATGGATTTAAACATAATATGATGAATAGTACTATTTGGGTTGACACCCCCATTCGGGTTGGTCGCACCAACTTGACCGGTGATGGTCGAACGAATGCATGCATATTTGGATTCCCAGGTATTATGGATCAAATACTTGCCGAGGCACAATGTTACTTATTACCGTCGAGTTTCAATTCATGAGCTTAGTACAATATATACATTATGTTTCCTAGCATTGTTTTTGAGCAATGGCTACACGACATTGCGGGTTGGCAATGGTCGCACTTAAATCTTGTGGTTCCATGGAAAAAGTATTTTATTACACCTATGAATTCACCAACATTATTGTTGACCCGTTTTAGTATGCATTCTCAGGTACTAGATGATCGCTTTATGTGTTGGATTGCCTGACGCTACATGCTATATGAAGAACTTACCCCACCCATCATGCCTTAGGAATGCTCCGTCAATTTGCTAAAGACATGTTTCTAATTATGTTATCCTAATGACAACTTAAAGTTTTTGACAAACGATTTCATATCATATGTTGTTTCTAAATTTCTAAACAACGTTATCTTGCGATATATATTTTAAAATGACACGTTAAGTGGTTGTTATTTCTCAAGTACAATTTCCTTCCAAATACTTCGTCTCAACTTATCAAATAACGCTATTTTATAAATGTATTTTCAAACGACTCCATTTAATGGCCGTTCATTATGAACTTGTGTTGTGATCTCATGAAGGTCGCGCCCCGTACCTTTCCGCATTTTTCGGGGTGTGACAGCGGGGCCCACTGGCAGTCTTAACTAATCGACGACTGGAGCTTTGTTAGTGTTCTAGACCTTACAAGTCTGAACACTGATTACGAGCAATTGACTTTTTGCCTTTACACGCTTTTATCCGGACAATCCACTTGTCTATTATTAAAAGTACACACGCGTGTAAAGGTGGTTGGTTAAAAGGATGACAAGTCACATCAACATGACTTTATCCTTGTACTTTAACTAATGCATTTAAGGAATTAAAGTTGTTTCCTTAAATGCATGCAACCATATTTGTACGGCATAATAAATTCACTGTTGAATTTATTTGCCTATAAATACCAAGTCATTTCCTTGTACAAATTACTTTTTTGCAATTTGGTGAACTTGCTTAAATACTCTCGATCACAAAAAGGAATACTTCACAACTTTAAGTATTTCGATCCAAGGAGATTATTTAGCAAATATAGATCATTTGTAATTCATAGGTTGTTAGGATATTTACATACTTATAATATCTTGGTTCCGCAACAACCTTGTATTTTATTTAAACATCAATAAATAAAATACACTTGAAAATTACATTGTGTTCCACCTTTACATTATTTATTGCTTTAAGTCTTGTATTACTTTGTTTATATTCTTGCATTTATATTTGAAGTAATACTAGTCCATTCTAGTGCATACTTGACTTGTTGTATTTTACACTAGTGGGTTAAACCATCAAGTAAGGGACTTACAAAATGATTGTGCACCAAACCGCGTCGTGTGATTCGAACAAAGGATGTAACTAAAGGATGGACAGGAAAGGGTTTTTTAGGGTTTATTGGCGATTCCCCGAAGGTAGGGCAATGCCACTTTACGCCAATGTATATGAGTTAGGGATTTCGGCCGATTATATGTCGTGCCTAATGAGGAGAAATCCTTCTCCTTTTATAGGAGAAGGTTTCTTGGAGGAGAAGGTTAGGGTTTTCCCCTTCCTTCTTGGGATCGATATCTAATTGCCATGTTTATCCGATTTAGTTTCTTTAAGGGATATTCCTTATGTAAATCGGGTTAGGCAAGGATATCTATTCACCTTTTGGTGAATATCTTCTTGGCTTTATGTCAATCCTTTACTTATTTAATTAACTAGAGACTTCTCCGAGCTCGTGTCCTTCGCTGAGGTGCTTCGCGTTATGTGACCTTAGTATGATGAATCAGAGGGGTACACCATTATTAGGAAAGGATTTGTATTAATCTCTAACCATTTAATTAACTTGAAACACCTCCGGGCTTGAGCCCTTCGTGGGGGTGCTTCGTACTTCGTATCCTTCGTATGATGAATCAGAGGGATACACCATTAAGCCCCCCAATCTAACGTTATAGACTGCTAAAGCTATGATTTTAAACTATACTCGTACTCTTTCGTCGCGCCAGTCTTCTTATGCGTTCTTTGCTAAAGGTATTATTTCGGAGGACTAAATATGCACTTTTCCTGGGTTTTGGGGGCCAAAGGTAGGTGACTTTTTCTAGGAGGTTTAGAAGTGGAAATTTTAGGAGCTAGGTGACTCCGTATTTAATTTTGGACGATAAGTGGAGGGGTTATTCCTTGATCGGACGGTTTGTAGGTTGCCTTAGAAAACGCTCCTTTTTTACTCCTTAAATATACTTCTCTTTACTCTTTGCTTCCCTTTTTTTTCCCTCCACTGTTCCTCTTCTTCATCTATTTTCCATTGTTGTTGAGTGATCATCCCTTCAGGTAACATCTTTTGCTTGCTTCCCTTTTTATTTTTAATAATGACGAAGATAGGTATTAAGTATACATTCTCCTCCGTTACAACCAAACAACTTAGGGATTTTGTAGATGAGTACTTTCCTGGTAGGATTAGGGCTTTTCGATTGCCTGGTAAAAAACAGAGCATAGTATATCCTCCTTCCGGTTTCATCGGGGTATATTTAGATTCCTTTATTTTTGGCAATGTTAGGTATCCCTTTACTCCATTCTTCCTTAGTGTGCTTAGCCATTATGGGAACCATTTTTCACGATGGCATCCTCAAGATCATTCAAAGATCATAGCCTTCGAGGTGATGTGTCGTGCATATGGCGGTGAGCCCACTGTTGATTTGTTTATGAGATTTGCCAATGTTTGTGATACCGGTGATTGGGTTACCATCCAAAATAGGCCGAATAATGCTGGTTGTTTTAAAAAGGGAGGAGTGACTATTAGGAACTGGAAGAATCGGTTTCTTTTTATGGATGAGAGATTGATTTCTCAAGAGTTTGGCATTTTGATTAATAAGGAGGTTTTAAATGATGTAAAAAGGTTTGTTGATCCTCTTCCAAATGAAGAAGACCTTAGCTCACTGTTCAAGGAGATTAGTGAGAATCATACAGTCGTTTTGTCATACCCTGAAAATGTGCTTTTCAAGGCAGGGGTTGTAGATTTGTGCCAACTGGGGAGTAGGAGTTGGATGGTGAGTATATATTTGCCTCTTTTTTTTTTTATTGTTCTCTTTGTTGACCCATACTTCCTTCACCTTTCTAGATATGAGTTTCACGAACTTTGTCAAGAAGGTTGGTCAGGTTATTGTGCAATCATCTTTTGTGTGATTTCTGATGTACCGGAGGGAGTCACCAGTGGTATGTGGAGATTATTGGTGAAAGGGCAAGTGATAGGAAGGTACCTGAGGTTGGTATTGCCTCCCGTCTTCGTAATAGGGGTGGAGTTGGACCATCTTCAGGCCCTCCGTTAAAGAAGAGAAGGACCGATTTGAAAGGTATGCATTTTATGCTTATTTCCTTTTCTTTTCTTCCCCTTTTTCCTCCTCTTCTTTTTATTTCTTATTTAATTCTGCGCAACATCTGCTATTTTTGACCGTGTAGAAGGTTCATCATCAAAGAGTGGCCTTAACGAAGATAATGTTCCTCTTGAGACCCTTCGCACCATGAATGATTTAGACTTCCTTCGATCATACAACAAACATGTTGATTGTCAGAGCAAGATGAACTTGGTTATAGGGGAGTGTTTGAAAGTTGTTTGCTCTCGTACTGAAGATTTGTTGAACCAGTTAGGTGAGAAGAGTCGGGAGTGTGCGAACTTGAAGAAGTCTTTTGATGATGTGAAGAGCCATTGAATGACGTTGTGAATCTTAAGAGGAAGCTGAAGCAAGCTGAAGTTGGTTTGAAGATCCGGGAAGATGAGATTGCCGGACTAAAGCAAAAATTAACCAATTCCGTCTTGAATCTAAACTTGGAGAAGGAGGTGTCGAATGGGTTGTCGAAGTAGGTGCAGGAGCATATTTCGGAGCGTGCTGGGTTGATAACTGATGTAATCCCTTATGCTTGTAGAGCTTTGATAAACAGTGATGAATTTGGGAAGCTTGTTGCAGCGGTTATAACGGCGAACATGGATGATGAGAGGTCTCTTACTTTGAAGAAATTGAGCGATGATAGGAAATTGGACTTAGCCTCTTGTTCTGACTTTAAAGCCAATACGGCTGAAGCTATCAACCGAGTTGTGGCTGACTACTAGGGTGCTGAATTCCCATTTATTGATAAGTTGACCTCTGATCCTGCCGCTGTATGTGATACCTTGATGCAAATTGTTCCTAATAATATTGCTCCCATTCCAGTACCTGCTCCTGTTAACATGACTCCTCCTGTTTCTCTGGTTGTTCATCCTGTTTCTTCGACTGACCAAGAAGCTCTTGTTGTGATGAAGTTACTCTTTCATGATCTCTATTATTTGCTCCTTGGTATTTTGAAACTATGTTTCTTATGTTGGCCGGTGGCCTAAAGACAATTTTCTTTGTTATTTTTCTAGCCTTCGAGCCAGGTGGATATTATGTACGTGGCTTCCTAAGCCGTTAGTTTTTTATCCTGCATCCCATGCAGGCTCTATGAATATAGTAATTGTTAGATAATGGTTAATGTTGGCCATTATATTTTATGTATTAATGTTTGTATGCATTCCAGGATGTAAGATCTTTTTTCGAAGGTCTTACTCCTATCTTGTTTATAGGTAACTCCATCTTAATCCTTCTGAAGGTCTCTAGACGACCTTCGTGAGGCTTTGTTATTAGTTGTCTGGAGATCTTTTCTCCATTTGCACGGTATCGAGGGTACCACCATTCGATTCTTCCCTGCCTCACGTTCTGCAAAGCTCTGCATGGTATCGAGGGTGACCACCCTCGTATTTTCCATGTCTTTTTCTATTTTGCATGCTTCGTAGTGAAAGTTTTTAATTACGACTTTGGCTATATGTCATGTAGGCGTCCCTTTGAACATACATTGAGCCTGAGTAGCATGTCTTTTATTGGTAAATGGATACGTACATGGTAAGATAGAAATTACGATAGGGAGCGACCCTTCGTAATTATAAATTGCAAGAGATCACTTTGTGAACTAAAAAAGAAAAGTTTTATTAATCACTGTGTGATTACATAAGTTCCTAATAGGATTGCTATTATTCATCTAAGGGGGGTAACCCACTACATTAACCACTTTTGTGAGAAAAATAGGAGCTAAGAAGCAATCCTGGCACTTTGTGCTATTCAATGCTTTCTTTAAGTAGCGTTTTCATTTGTTCTGAAGGATCCAGTGGATTCCTCGAAATCATGAGTCTTCAGAAACTTGATTGGCTTCGAGGTTGACTCTTTGCTTTTTTGAGAACCTTCGCTATCAGACAATTCATCTTTCTCTTTATAAACCATAAAAATAGCAGCTTCCGGAGCTTTGTTCTTCTCTTGGTTTCCATCTTCATCCCTCACCTTCGTGTTCTGTCAAATTCCCACTAACAGGTGGTCTAGCTCTCCTTCCTTGATGGATTTGTCTATAGCTTTCCGTAGGTTAATGCAATCATTAGTATCATGGCCATGGTCACAGTGGAATTCACAATATTCATCATAATTCTTTCTTCCTTTTCCACTAAGCTTCAGAGGGGGTGCAAAGGTTTTTGCTATTTTCTCCGTTGCTAAGATTGACCTCAGGGTCTTCGTGAGCTCTGGCGGGATTGGCTTCTCCTTGTTCTTATCTTCCTTATTATAAGGAGAGTATCTCACGCTGATGTCCTTATTGTTGAATGAGCTCTGTTTCCTTTTAAAACCGGAGGGTTCTTCTTCTTGTTTTGGTCCTCCTATGCTATTGGCGGTTGTATCTTTGGCATCGAGCCATGCATATGCTTTGGCCTTTGCGTCCTTGTACGTTTCAGGGAGTTTTTCGACCAGATGTTCGATTAGGGCCCGGCTTCGGCATCCATGAATAAGACCTGATATATTTGTGATTCTGGGAGAGTGGGTATCTCTTGAGTTTCATTAGTATACATTGCTATAAAGGCCCTGGTTCCTTTGGTTTCTCCCTGCTTGATATTATGGGCTGCAATATGGGTCTTTCTATGCTTCTTTGCTGGCTAAAATGTGCTCGGAAATTTTCTTTTAGGTCTGAAAAGCCGGTGATCGAGCCCTTCGGGAGATTGTTAAACCATTCCCTAGCGTCACTTTTTAGTACCCAACTGAAGGCCCTACAGGCTAAAGGGTCGTTCCGTTGTTGCATCGCAACCACTCCTCTGAATATTTGCAGAAAATCATCAGGATAATTCTTCCCTTCATAAGTCCCTAAGTGAGATGGGCACTTCATGTTTTTGGGCAATGGGTATTTCTGTATCCACTCAGCTAGAGGTGAGGCATTAGATTCATCCTCAAGGGAAAAGGCTGCTCTTGACCCATGTCGTTTCCTCCTATATTAGCCATAGTTTCCGGAGTGGTGTTCGCCCCCAAGGGAATCCTCCGTAATGGAAGTACCATGGTGGGGGATATAGGTGAGGCGCTGTTCCGGTCATGGCATACGAGGTTTGGGCTCCTGAGGCTGAGGCTGAGCCATGGAATACCCTTGTGGATACCCCGGAGGCCTTGGCCATACCTCGGAGGTGGTGGTGGTGGCATCCCCCAATACGAATAATAGTCATGTGGATATTGGGTGCCCTGTGGAGTAGTTACGGTGGCATCAGTGATAATAGGAGCTTCAGGAGTGCCGGCAGCTCTTGCCCGAGGTCTGGGAGTACGTGTCGACTTAGGGAAGGTGGAGTTTCCATCATTGGCTGCTTCTGAAACCCCTGGTTGGGAAGTGGGAGGCGTTCCTGGACTTCGGATATTACGAGCGTTATTTCCAGTCGGTTGTCCATCTTGGTGTTCCACCTCCTATTCTTCGTCGGTTTCGTCTTCAAAGTTCAATGTTCTTCCTGCTCTTCCCGCTATCCTTTGCCTATTGATATACCTTAGGGCTTCTTCAAGCAGGGTTCTGTCTTCTAGGAGGTGCTCTTCGCTGATTGGCTCTGCTTGTCATGAAGATTCTCCCCTCCGGCTCCTTCTACGATATGGTATGAAGGGACTTGGGCGGAAAGTGTGGTTCAGATCGAATGGTGATTGAGAATTCACTGTGAACTCGGACTAGCTTCGAGTTTCATTAGTTGGTGTGTTGAATGAAGGAGACGATACATCGAATAAAGAAACAGGCGTATCAGTCCGAAAGACGCCTTCTTGGGGTGCGGATCCTGAAGTTCTGGCAATCGTTTGTGACACTCCCACACTAAGTGGGGTTTCTGGACCAGCGTTCGACATGGTTTAGTGAATCGGTGCCATGGTATAACGGTTTTTTGTGTGAGATGGTGGTCCCACGGATGGCGCCAAATGATTGTGCACCAAACCGCGTCGTATGCTTTGCTAATAAAGAAAGTGCTTTTGGGATACGCTGGAAAAGGTTTTAAGGTTTGTTGGCGATTCCCCGAAGGTAGGGCAATGCCTCTTTACGCCAAGTAATTTATTCAGGGTTTTTGGCCAATTTTAGATCGTGCCTATGAAGGGGAAATCCTTCTCCTTTTATGGGAGAAGGTTTCTTAGAGAAGAAGGTTAGGGTTTTTCCCTTCCTTCTTAGATTCGATATACACTTGCCATGTATATCTTGATTTAGTTGCTATCTATATCCCTTAATTAATGGGATACGATTTGTTATTGTTTAGGAAAGGATTTGTATTAATCTCTAACCATTTAATTAACTTGAAACACCTCCGGGCTTGAGCCCTTCGTGAGGGTGCTTCGTACTTCGTATCATTCGTATGATGAATCGGAGGGGTACACCATTATATCTAAATCTTATCCGGATGAGAAAATACAAGTTAAAAGTTAAAAGTAGATGTAGTAGTACCACCACACCATTATCCTTTTCTTTGTTTACTCGTTCTTTCCATTTCTAATAATAATAACATTTTCAGTGTTTTATTGACATATTTCATTAATTTAATAAATAAAGAAGATTCAGCTGATAGATGTACTCATGATTTTTTCCAACAATTATTGTGTCTGATTTTCTGAAGTTACAAGTATGTGGTTTTTTTTCCTTAAATGGTCTATAATGGCTCATGGTTTATATTGCGTAGTCTAGATTGCATGCAATGCTTCACCATTGTATGATGAGGTATATCCTGATGTCGAATACCGACAGACTATTTAACAAAAAATGTCATTAACTTATTTCTTTTATTTTTTCCAAATATATAAACACAAGTTAAAATATGTGTTTTTAAAAGTTATGGTGTTTATATATTTGGAAAAAATAAAAGAAATAAACTGATGACATTTTTTGTTAAATAGTCTGTCGGTATTCGACATCAGGATATACCTCATCATACAATGGTGAAGCATTGCATGCAATCTAGACTACGCAATATAAACCATGAGCCATTATAGAATTTAAGAGAAAAAAAACCACATACTTGCAAATTCAGAAAATCAGACCCAATAATTGTTGGAAAAAATCGGATATGTTTAAAAAGAATACAAGTTAAAATAATCCGCAATGGGTGCAATATATCATACATTGCAATGTAGAGGAAGTTAATAACACATGTTCTTGAGATTTTATCATTCTTTGATTTTATCCAGCCAATTTATAGATCTATCTCTAAAACCTAGATCAGAAGAAGAATGGAATATTTGAATGATAAAAACTTGTGCCATTTCGATCTATCATCGCTACCTCTTTAGTAAAAAGATCAGAATACTTGAGCCTATGTTGGCATGGGTCTTATATAAGTAAAGCATAGCTAAATAAGAGTGCCATCTGGCGAAAACCAATAGTGTAAAGGCATTTTGTGTGCTTCCTATTCGACTGACCTTCCTCCAACGTACCCCACGTCCCAAACCACACAAAAATGTATATATATATACAACACCATTCGCATATGGATTAGTTTAAACTCTAGCAACAACTTTCTCATAACTTCCAAGTCTGTAACCGGCACAAGCTACATATCTATATATTATATATATTTATATACATATAAATGGATATATTTCCCAAATCCCCTAAACTAGATCGGACTCTCTCATCAGGAAATGCTCCTGCCGAATCTTCTACCACGTCCGACTACAGCAGCACCAGCATAGGTGCTGCTTCTTCTTCGGACGGGGAATTAATTCTAGCAACAAGAAACCCCAAAAAACGAGCAGGAAGGAGGAAGTTTAAGGAAACCCGACACCCGGTTTACCGGGGCATAAGAAGTAGGGACAAAGGGAAGTGGGTTTGTGAAATGAGAGATCCAGTCACAAAGTCAAGAGTGTGGCTAGGGACGCATCCCACTGCCGTAATGGCAGCCAGGGCGCACGATGTTGCGGCTTTAGCCATGAGAGGCCGAAGCGCGTGCTTGAATTTTGCTGACTCAGTATGGCGTTTGCCCGTACCTGAGTCAAGGGATATAAAGGATATACAAAAAGCCGCGGCTGCAGCAGCCGAGGCTTTTAGATCCGAGGAAGAAGAAGAAGTGCAAACTAGAGAGATGCCGGAAAATGTGCATTACGATGAAGAAGAACTGCCGGGTTTTCTTGCCAGCATGGCAGAGGGACTTATGGTATCGCCCCCTAAACCAGAGGGGCAAATTAACCCTGATGATGACGTGGATTGTTGTGTCGACATGCCCTTATGGAATTTTTTAGATTAGTATCTTTTTAATTCATTTATTTTCATTTTTATTACTAATATGTTATGAAGTGTATTTTGTCCTCTTCTGTTTCCTCTATCCCACATGAGACAGACCAATTATTTAGAATTGTACGTTCAAGAAAGAAAAAAATTCTTAATTTAGGATCGTAGACTCAACATTTGATTCAATTTAATCTTATTATTAGTGTGTAACTGATCGAATTTGAAAATGAAATTTGATTTTATTATATACGATAAAAAGTACACGCGCGTTGCGGTGGTGAGATGGTGCAGGTGATAGGTCATAAGAGGTGATAGGTGTGATAGTCAAATGCCTTAGCCGTACGGGCTCCGCCTCGGATTTAAAAATTCGTCGAAAGTATATCGAATTACATCTCTAATGAAAGAGCATGAAATTTTAAGAACACCCATATAATTTTTATAATTTATCGATGTACGGTTTGTGAGATAAAAGATTTTGAATGAATTAGAGGAATAAATGATTTATGGAGGAGAGGGAAAAAAATGAGTGGTTGAGATTTGAGGAGAGAGATGAAAATGAAAGTTGAAAGTTGTGGGGCATTGATGTATGGTACATCATGCATTATCATGTGTACATTGTTGAAATTGAAAGTTGAAAATTGAAACCTTATTTGCTTTATAATATAGTATAGATAAGAGTTGAATTTGAATATTGTTCTGGTTTTTATCTCTACTACTTTATAAAGCATTTATCCTTTTTTTCTCAAAAAAGAACTTGATAGACCTAATTTGCCCTCTCTTTTATCTATTAGTTTGAATATCATAACTTAATATACCTAAAATACCCTTAAATCTCAACCATTCATTTTTTTTCTCTCTCCTCAAATATCAACAACTCATTTTTTTTCTCTCCTCCATAAATCATTTTAATCCTCTAATTCATTCAAAATCTTTTATCTCAAAAACCGTATATCGATAAATCATAAAAATTATATGGGTGTTCTTAAAATTTCATGCTCTTTCATTAGAGATGTCATTCGATATACTTTCGAAGAATTTTTAAATCCGAGGGCAGAGCCCGTACGGCTAAGGCATTTGACTATCACACTCTATGACCTATCACCCCACCATCTCACCGCCGTAACGCGCGGGTACTTTCACTCGTTTAGAGCAAAACATATGTTCATCTTTTCTCTCTAATTATGCAGAGAATAGAAGTTCAATCCAATATTGGGTTCAATCCAAAATATTCACCAGGTAACGGTTAGAAATCCTTTGCATTGATTTTCTGAGAAGGTACAACAAATTAATGTAATATCATGACTTTAAATATAGAAAACAAAATATTAGTAGGTCCAAATTTTTAATGGGACAAGTTTTTACATATGGATTTATATTCCGTGAAACAAATCAAAGAATGATAAAATTTGGATGTATTGTAACTTTTGATAAATGGCAAGCTATAGCTCTTTATTCATAATTTGTTCTTAAATGTGTTTGAACTTTATCTTTTAATTATGCTTTTAAGAAATGAAAATAGAAAAAAAGTTTAAAGATGCATAAGAAAGTGGGTATAAAGTTATAAACTACAGACGTGAGTGATATTGATATAACAAAATTTACAAGTAATTAGTGAGGTTGGTCTCATAAAAAGAGGTTATGTTCATATGCTTGACATATGGGTATAATCGTCTTGTTAAGAAATAGTGGGTGAATTAATTACATAAATTGCTTTGATCCATTTTTTATTCGGTGGGACCACTATATTTGTTGCGGTGGCTTGTGGGTAGTCAATTGTGCGGATGGCCTTAACTTTGTTTTGTTACCATTTTAAGTATTAATAGAATCAAACCATTTTTAAGTATTGAAAAATCAAACCATTTTAAGCTCACGTAGTGAAATGTGAATCTATTGCCTTTTCTAAGATAAATCCACACTCATGACCCACACATTACAAAAAAAAGTTCATTTGTTCACAGTTCACACTTTGATATAAAAAATATGAAAAAATTTATGAATTTAATCACATATAAAAATGTGTAGAAAAAAGTTACATTTAAAAGTGTGAATAAATTTCAAAAGTTATAATTTTTTCACACTTATAAGTGTGTAAACAAAATGTTAACACTTAAAAGTGTGAACAATTGTTAAATATTTTCACACTTAAAAGTGTGAAAGTCAATTTGTAACACATGATTTCTTCACACCCTCCATGTGTGAAGAAAATAAGTGTTACAAATTAACTTTCACACTCTAAAGTGTAAACAATTGATATATTTTTACATCACTTGAAAGTGTGAACTTTCTTTTCCACATGTATAAGTGTGTAAATATTGTGTTTTTTAAATTTCTTCACACTTTAAATGTAAATAAATTAACAAAAATTTTCACAATTTTTAAAGATATGAAAAAACAAATGTGAGCAAACGATATATTTGTTGCAGTGACATTTGTACTATTCCAACAATGCTTGGTTTACAACGGCCCCTATTTACGGCCCCACCAACCTCTGTGCTTATTTGATCACCATTGAGGAATAGGCATCTGTACATCCACACAAATATACACAAAGTAACATAAAAAGATCTTGAAAACAAAGATCAATATTTGGTATAGTTCAAAAAATAATATATATCCAAACATGTTAAAAACGAGTTATGTGAGAAGTGATACGTAAAAAGTTGTACTTTTATCTGAGTGTAAATGAACTTTGCTTTTATCAAACAATTTTTCTTTTAGAACAACATTTTAATTCTACTTCTTATTATAAAATTACACATATATCTGTAATAAAGTTCATATTTAAAAAAACCCCTTTTTAATTCATCTCACAAGTATAAAATATTAGATTCAAATCCAGATTGATCCTTATAGTTCAAATTATCAAACTGTTAGTTTTTTAACAGAAGAGATGAAAACAGGAAAATTAATATAAATAATAATCAAATGTAAACATGAAAGGTGACTATAGATCAAAAGTAATAAATGAAAACAGAAAAATATAGACATAAAGTTCAAGCAAGAAGAAAGGTTGTAAAATATGTAGTACTAACGTAAACAAAATATATGACCATGATATGTTATTAAAACAAATAACAACACTTTAATAACAATGATATAATGTGTTATGAACATAAATTGTTAATATATTATATATAACGTATGAAAATACTTAAAACAACAAAGTAAAAATGAAAAACAAAATAAGTAAATGAAAAAAAAAGTAGATCATAACATACATACTTGATCTTTCATTAATATAGATAAATATAGGAATGTGTAGGTGTTGAGTCCCAATGTTCATTGATAAAGGTTTGTAAATTTGGTGATGACAAATCTGACTAGTAAATACTTAGTAATCTTTTGGTTCTTGTAATCTGATCTGGGTCAGACTAAGCTGACACAGCTTACGATCTGTTTCTGACCCAAATCATGCTTCATACTTTGTAATTGTAAAAACTTATGGAAGCAAGTGTTATTCAAGCTGCATCCACAATATTATAGTGTTAGGTCGAAAATCGACCAAGTATAATTTGTTCAGAAATAGTTGAAGCTCAGTGAAGAATACTTGTATAGAATTCTGAGGTCGCTCAGAATTAGTTCACTGAAGCTTTACTTCAGTTCAGATCAACGTATCAGAATACCGTTCAGAATGAAGTCAAAGACTGAAGTCTGAAGAATGAGAATCAGTTCAGATGTGGAGCTCAGAAATTGATTCTACCTGATCGAAGATTGAAGCATCTCAGTGTAAAAGTACTTACACACTTTTACACTGATTACGAGGAAGACTTTTTGTTTTACATATCTTTACCCGGTTAATAGATTTAACTATTAATTAAAGTACAAGGTAAAGTAAAGGTTGGGAATAAGGTTTGAGAAGTCACATCAACGACTTATATACTTAAACCTTAAAAGTACGTATGTAAGGAATTAGCTTTAATTCCTTAAATACTCCCAACCATATTTGTACGATCTGGTCCACGTCATCATGGACTTGGTCTATAAATATAAGTCTTCTCACAACTTGCAAATGGCTTGAAACCTTTGCATTGCAACTTGTGAGATATACTCTAAGTAATCCTTACGAGTATTTCCAAGTCATTAGATCACTTGTATTTCTAGGTTGTTTAGATATTTACACTTGGGTGTTTATCTTTGTTCCGCAACAACCTTTGTATTTGTTTATATATCAATAAATCAAATACCTTGAAAAATACATCGTGTCTCAATGCTACATACTTGATCTATACATATTATTTATATAGTTTCAGCCCTTATTGTTTCTTGCATTTACTTTCAGTACCTTTATCGTATTGTTCATCCATATCTGGATCGTATTCTGAACTGGTCATCTTCCGATTAGAATTACTTGCCAGTCGGGTATTAAGCCATCTATATTTGGGACTCACATATATCATTCAATCCAAGTCGAAGAGGAGGATTGAAGATAGAAGACCAAGCTGGTAGTGGAAGGCAGCTTGGGATTAGCAGCCAGCTTGGAAACACTTAGGCAGATTGGTGCCTTGACAAACGGCCCAATCTGTGTCTGACAATCAAGTGAAGATAACAACCTGGATTAAAAGATAAGGATAAATGACGTGACTAGGAAGAATCCTAGGATCCAGGTTGGTGGTTGTTTTACATATGCGTGTCCATAATCTTATTGGATGATAAAGAATGTGCAGCTGTACGTGGGGGACCACAAGTACCATGAAAGGCACGATTGATTATTCCTTTGTCATCCATTGAAAGAAGAATATGTGGCTACATTGGATACCAAGAGAAGAAGGGCTTTCGCCTATAAAAGCCTCATTCCTTGATTGCATATGTGTGACATTCCTGAGAATCATTCTTCACACAAGTTTTCTCTGCTCTTAGACACAACTTAGTCTGTTGGAGATCAGCTTTGGCTGATTCTCTTGAGCTGAAACTTATTGATTGTAGTTTGTCATTTCAAGGGTTGTTTAGATATCTATAGGCTATCTTTATTCCGCAATAACCCTGTAATTCTTTGTATAGATTATTTCTTAATAAAGGATTACATTGAAAACCACAATCTGTGTCTAAGAATGTTTCACTCTATTTACTGCTTTACTGTTTTAATGATTCCTGTTCTTTACTTACTTAATATATAAACTGAATCTTAAAACGTTTTAGTTAAAAACTTTGTAAAGTTCGAATTAAGTTGTATTCACCCCCCCCCCTCTACAACTGTTCTGTGTACAATATACTTTGGTATATTGATACACCTTGGGACGTATCAATTGGTATCAGAGCAGGGGTTAAGAATTAACTTGACTTGATCCTTGCATATTTTCCTTTATAGTAAAGCATTATGTCATCCTATATTGATAATGGTTCTTCAACCAGACCACCCATGTTTGATAAAGATGATTTCAGTGGGTGGAAAGGTCGTATGTCTTTGTTCCTTGAATCCATCGATAACAATATGCCTGACATCCTTGCGGATGGTCCTTATGTTCCTACACAGACCATTGTGGTTGAAGCTGTGATAAGGGAAGTCAACCAACCATTCCTGCCACAGTCAAATCTATTGTTAAGGACAAGGCAGATTGGGGGGATGAGGATAGGAGGTTGGCTAACTTGGATGTGAAGGCTAGAAATTTCATTGTCCAAGCTGTGCCCAAAGACCTTTACCATTCTATTAAAATGTGTTCTACAACTAAAAAAATGTGGGGTACATTGACTGTCATGTTTGAGGGTTGCTCTACTTCCATGGAATCCACCATTACTACTTTAACCAGGAGGTATGAGAGATTTTTCTCTTTGAGAAATGAATCCTTAACTGACACTCATACCCGCTTTAATGCTTTAGTTAATGATTTAGCTGCTGTTGGAATTGTTAAGAAAAATGAGGTTTTAAAGAGTAAATTTCTTGATTCATTACCACCAAAATGGAACAACTATATTTCATCTGTTAAATTGAGTTCTGTTTATCATGATCTTGATCTCCCTGGACTTTTTGGTTTACTTCATAATCAAGAATGTTCAGAGGCTGAAAAGTTGATTGCTATGGGTGATTCTTATAGTCAGTCTGCTGCTGCACTTGTTGCTTCTATGTCTGAACATCTTAGCTCAATTAGTAATGAGATCATACCTTGTGTTAATGAAGATATTCCTGTGATTTCTAATCCTAACTCTGTTTGTGCTGAATCTGAATGTGATGAATCTGATGGTGATGAACTAGCTAATGAAGTAGCTATGTTGGCTGAAAGGATCAGAAGGAGATCCTTTAGTAAGTTTAAAGGAAAAGGTAAAAATGGCCAAGCTGATAAGACCAAAAAGCCATTTGACATGTCCAAAGTCACTTGTTACAAATGTGGCAAGACTGGACACATGGCTGGAGATTGCAGATCTAAAGAGTCCTCTCAAGCTGTGCCACCCAAAGGTGGAAGAAGTGAAAAGTACTCAAAGCTCAAGACAAAATACAAGGCCTTGAAAGCACAAGTAGCTGAGCTGACTAAGAAGGTGAACAAAAGTGAGAAGAGTCTGGTAGCCAAAGACTGGGCTGAAAGTGCCACTTCATCTGATGATGAGCTGTACAAAGATGCCAAGTGTTTCATGGCTAAAGAAGCTACTCAAAAGTTTGCTGAAGATCTGGTGAAAATCCAACAGCAATCTGAGTCAGA
Source organism: Erigeron breviscapus (assembly GCA_034093135.1). Classification (NCBI taxonomy): domain Eukaryota; kingdom Viridiplantae; phylum Streptophyta; class Magnoliopsida; order Asterales; family Asteraceae; genus Erigeron; species Erigeron breviscapus. The sequence goes on from CM067168.1 coordinate 29,757,771, forward strand.
CCAGAAGGTCAGCTCTGGTGAACCCATCTTTGGATGGGTTCCCAAAAAGAACTAATCTCTTATTGAAAATGCAGGGCAGTCATGACGATAATACCTGGCACTTGAACAGTGGGTGTTCCAAGCATATGACCGGATGTAAGTCCCTGCTATGTAGCTTTAGGATTCACGCTGGTCCTAATGTTACTTTTGGAGATGATTCTCAAGGAAAGACTGAAGGATTTTGTATACTTTCAAATGGTCCTCTTACTTTCAGAAGGGTCTCATATGTAAATGGTTTGAAGCACAAGTAGCTGAGCTGACTAAGAAGGTGAACAAAAGTGAGAAGAGTCTGGTAGCCAAAGACTGGGCTGAAAGTGCCACTTCATCTGATGATGAGCTGTACAAAGATGCCAAGTGTTTCATGGCTAAAGAAGCTACTCAAAAGTTTGCTGAAGATCTGGTGAAAATCCAACAGCAATCTGAGTCAGACCAGAAGGTCAGCTCTGGTGAACCCATCTTTGGATGGGTTCCCAAAAAGAACTAATCTCTTATTGAAAATGCAGGGCAGTCATGACGATAATACCTGGCACTTGGACAGTGGGTGTTCCAAGCATATGACCGGATGTAAGTCCCTGCTATGTAGCTTTAGGATTCACGCTGGTCCTAATGTTACTTTTGGAGATGATTCTCAAGGAAATGAGTCACAAACCAAAACTGAGTCTGTTTCAAAAAACACCAAATCTGACTCTGACAAAATGATTACAAAATATGTTGAGTCCAGAACTGGTAAGGTTTCAATTGATGCTGATTTTCTTAAAAATGTGTCTGATCCAAAAATTGTTGATCAAAGAAAATTGAGAGCTGAATGCAAGAAATCTGGAATAGGCAAAGGTTTTGATAAAAAGGAAGCTCTAAATGTTGCTCAAAAGAACTCTAAATCTGGTAAGGGACAGATCAAGCAACAATGGGTGTCCAAATGTGACAAGAGTCTAAGTTCTGTTTCCCAATCTGAGTCAGACCAGAAGGTCAGCTCTGGTGAACCCATCTTTGGATGGGTTCCCAAAAAGAACTAATCTCTTATTGAAAATGCAGGGCAGTCATGACGATAATACCTGGCACTTGAACAGTGGGTGTTCCAAGCATATGACCGGATGTAAGTCCCTGCTATGTAGCTTTAGGATTCACGCTGGTCCTAATGTTACTTTTGGAGATGATTCTCAAGGAAAGACTGAAGGATTTTGTATACTTTCAAATGGTCCTCTTACTTTCAGAAGGGTCTCATATGTAAATGGTTTGAAGCACAATTTGATCAGTGTGAGTCAGTTGTGTGATGCTGGTTATGAAGTGAGATTCAGGTCTGATAAGGGTATTGTTCTTGATTTAGAAGGCAATGTGGTTCTTATTGCAAAGAGGGATGAGTCTTTGTATTCTTTTGACATGAGAAATCCAACTGTCACAGGAGAAGTTTGTTTCATGTCAAAGACTCAAGATGAGCTGAACTGGTTGTGGCATAAAAGGTTGTCTCATATGAATTTCAAAGACATCAACAAGCTGTGTAAGAAAGAATTGGTGTCTGGTCTTCCTGTGATAAATTATGAGAAGGACAAGCTGTGTGGTGCTTGTGAGAAAGGAAAACAACACAAAGCTACTTTTAAGTCTAAAACATGTTCAACCATTGATAATTGTTTGGATCTGCTTCATATGGATTTATTTGGACCAATTAGTACTCCTTCATTCACTGGAATGAGATACTCTTTGGTCATTGTTGATGAATATTCAAGATACACCTGGGTTTTCTTTCTCAAGCACAAGAGTGAAGCTGCTGACAGCATTATTCATTTCATCAAGCAAGCTGAAATTCTCTACAAAAGGCCTGTTAGGCAATTAAGAAGTGATAATGGTACTGAATTTAAGAATATCACTCTTAATTCAATTTGTAGTGAAAAAGGAATTTCACAAGTCTACTCTGCTGCCAGAACTCCTCAACAAAATGGTGTTGCAGAAAGAAGAAACAGAACACTTATTGAAGCTGCCAGATCCATGATGGCTCAAAACAATGTCAAGTCTCATTTCTGGGCTGAAGCAGTACACACAGCTTGCTTTACCCAGAACAAATCCCTTATTGTGAAAAGACACCAGAAGACTGCATATGAACTTCTTAGGGGAAGAAAACCTGAAATTGGTTTCCTAAGAATGTTTGGAAGTCCTTGTTACATTCTGAATCAGAAAGACCATCTTGGAAAGTTTGATGAGAAAGCAGATGAAGGTATCCTACTTGGATATGCAACAATGATGAAGGCCTACAAAGTTTATAACAAAAGAACTAGAGCTATTGAAAACTCTGTGAATGTAAGCATAGATGAAAGTTGTTCTAAGCCAGACTGCTCTCCTCCTGAAGAAGAAGAAGGTGTTCCAATCTTTGAAAATGTGCAAGCTGATCCAATTACTCCTGAAGAAATTATTTTTAATCCATCTAATGATGCTCCAGCTGACTCAGATTCCTTCATTCCAGTCCAAGCTGATCAGCCTCTTCCTCAAGCTGATCATGCTGGACCTTCTAATCTGAATCAGTCCATTGTCCAAGTTGCAAATAATTCAACTCATGTTACCAAATGGACAAGGAGTCATCCAATCAATCAAATCATTGGTGATCCTCTTTCTGGGGTTAAAACAAGAAGAAAGGCAACAGGCAACTTTTGCATGTTTGTTAATTTTGTGAGTAAGATAGAACCAACTAAGATTGATGAAGCTCTGGCAGATCCATCTTGGGTAAATGCTATGCATGATGAACTCATACAGTTTGAAAGAAACAAGGTTTGGGAACTTGTTACAAGACCTCATCACAAGACTGTTGTTGGAACCAAGTGGGTCTACAGAAACAAAATGGATGAAAGGGGGGTTGTGACCATAAACAAAGCAAGATTGGTAGCTCTTGGTTACAGACAAGAGGATGGAATTGATTATGATGAGACTTTTGCACCAGTGGCAAGATTAGAGGCAACCAGAATGTTCTTGGCCTACTCTGCTCACAAAGGTTTCAAAGTCTATCAAATGGATGTGAAGAGTGCATTTCTTAATGGAAAATTGGAAGAAGAAGTCTATGTTGAACAACCTCCAGGTTTTGAATATTCAAAGTTTCCTGACCATGTGTTCAAGCTTGACAAAGCTCTCTATGGCTTGAAGCAAGCTCCAAGGGTATGGTATGATACTTTGTCTAAATTTCTTTTGGCTAACAAGTTCAAAAGAGGTAATGTTGACAAGACTTTGTTTGTGAGAAAGTATAATGGTGATATCCTGCTTGTACAAATTTATGTAGATGATATCATATTTGGGTCTAGTAGTGAAAGACTTTGCAAAAAGTTTTCTGAATTAATGTCTAAAAAGTATGAAATTAGCATGATGGGAGAACTAAACTATTTTCTGGGTTTACAAGTTAAACAGACTAAAAATGTAATTTTTATAAACCAAGGAAAATATGTCAAAGATCTCTTAAGCAAATTTGGTTTTAGTGATTGCTCACCTATGAAAACTCCTATGGGAACTGGTGATAAGCTGGGTGAAGATAAAAATGGCAAATCTGTTGATACCACAACTTATAGGGGTATGATAGGATCATTACTTTACTTAACTGCTAGTAGACCAGATACTATGTTTGCTACCTGTCTTTATGCAAGATATCAAGCTAGTCCTAAGGAATCCCATCTTAAGGCTGTGAAAAGAATCTTTAGATACCTTAAAGGTAGTCCCAATCTGGGTCTTTGGTATCCCAAAGACTCAGGATTTGATCTAATTGGCTATTCAGATTCTGACTTTGTAGGTTGTAAGATTGACAGAAAAAGTATTTCAGGAGCTTGTCAATTGCTTGGCAATAGACTTGTAAGCTAGTCCAGCAAAAAGCAGCATTCAGTTTCTATATCTACTGCAGAAGCTGAATATGTTGCTGCAGGAAGTTGTTGCTCTCAAATTCTTTGGATGCAATATCAGCTTCAAGACTATGGTGTCACTGCATTAAAAACTCCAATCTTTTGTGACAGTACCAGTGCCATAGCAATTTCAAACAATCCTGTACTTCATTCAAGGACCAAGCACATTGATATAAGATATCATTTCATTAGGGATCATGTGATGAAAGAAGATGTTGAACTCCATTTCATTCCAACAGATAATCAGCTTGCTGACTTGTTTACAAAGCCATTGGATGAATCAAGGTTCAATTATCTCATAAGTATGCTAGGTATGCTAAATATGTAAAAGGCAGTGAGCTAAGTAATAACAAATCTGACCCCTTAGAGTTATTCTCAATTTTAAGGGTAAGCTGTGTCTGACCCAGACTACCCTTTCATACTTGGTGTATTTTCAAGTAAAAGAGGGTAAGCTGAGTCTGACCCAGCTTCGTGGTGATTTTTGTTATTAAATATCTCAGTGCGTTTTATTATTTACAATATTTTATTTAGTTTACTTCTTTATTCATTGTCTATTAAATTGGTGACTGACACGTGTAGTGAAAACTGGTGGTTACTGAAAAAGTACCTCCACTACTTGCTTACACACCAATCAAAATCTTTCTCTCTCCTATTTTCAAACGGTTAAAATATAAATAAAGTGTATATAATCTCAATTTAACCTAAATCCCAAATGTGAGTCCCTTAAGTTCGATGGTTAATCAGGAAAGTGTAAAATACAACAAGTCTAATAAGCACTAGAATGGACTAGTATTACTTGTAAATAAATGCAAGAATATATAAACAAAGTAATACAAGACTTAAAGCAATAAACAAGTAAAGTGGAACATTATGTATTTTTCAATGGTGTATTTTATTTATGATGTTAAATAAAACACAAGTTGTTGCGGAATCAAGATAATACAAATAAGTATGTATCCTAACAACCTATGAGTTACAAATGATCTATATTTGTCAAATAACTCTTTTGGATCGAGATACTTAAAGATCGAGAGTATTTGGACAAGTTCACTTTCATGCAAAGTGTATGCTAAAAAGTATTTATGTCAAGGAAATGACTTTGTATTTATAGGCAACAAAATTCACCAGTGAATTTTGTGCCGTACAAATATGGTTGCATACATTTAATGATCCGACAAGAACATTAAATGTATTGTATAAGGAATAAGGATAAAGTCACATCAAATGACTTTGTGTCCTTTTATCCAACCACCTTTACACACACAAACTTTGGTAAAGAACAAGTGGATTGTTCTTAGGAAAGTGTGTAAAGGGAAAAGTCAATCCTCGATATCAGTGTTCAAACTTGTAGGGTCTAGAACACTGACAATCCTCCAGTGTACAGATCTGGTAAGACTTTCCAGTGGACTCCGCCATTTGTCAGTCTTCTTTCTTCAGACTTCAGTCTTTGACTTTAGTCAGAATGTCTTCAGTAGAGTTGATCTGGACTGGGGTGAAGTCCAGTGAGCTCATCTGGAGAATACTCCAGATTCCTATACAAGTATTTGCTCACTGGTCTTCCATTATTTCTGGACAAATCTTCAGAGGGACTCCAGATTCCAAGTCTGGAGTAGGTCCAGTAGAACACGTTTCTGGTCAGATCTTCAGTGAGACTCCAGTAGTCGAGTCTGGAGCGAGTCCAGTAAATCTGGACTAAATCTGGACCTAACAAATTCCCTCTATTTGTTTAGAAATAATGCAAGTGTTTTCAAGCTTGAATCTATACATTTTGTATGCTTGAAAAACACAGGTTTCGATTTGTCTAAAAAATCTAAGTTACTGGAAAACACTTTATAGATCATGAGTGTTTTCAGTTTCATCTTTTAAGTTCTAACTTAGACTAAATCTGATCATTTACTTATAAGAATAAAAAGTTGCAACTATTATTACATACATCAACTGATAAATAGTATACAATTTTCATAAGACAATAATTTACAATAAGTAAATGATAAGAGTCAGGCCCTTCTTTTTGATGTCTGTACTGGAGCATCTTTAGTAGCCTTTCTCTTTGGTGATGGAGAAGATGGTATTGATTCTGGCGTTCTTATGCCCATTGCAGCTTCCATCTGTTGCTTTCTTCTCCATACCTTTTCAATCCTTTTAAGAAATGCTTTAACATCAGTCGACACATTTGTCTTCCCCCTGAACGTTAGAGCGATTTCCTTCAGTTCACTCCATCCAAAAGCTTGGACTGAAGTACTTTTCCTTTCGTCAGTAAAGTTACCCTCCCTGGTCAACTTTACTTCAAACTTAGACATGCCTTCATGATCTTCAGCCAATTTGATTTCAGCACCAGTGATCCTTCTGGCATCAGCCTTGAAATTCAACATCTCATTGTATTTTTCTTTCAGCTTGGCTTGCTGGATCAATGATTCAGTTTCCTTGGACACTCTCCTTTGCTCTACAGCAAATTGGAGTTCTTGACGATTTATTTTTCGAGAAGTGTCCAGGGGAATGAAATTGCTTACATCAGCATCTTTGATTGCTTTGATCTGTCTGGCAGTCAATTTTGGTAAACCAGTAAGTCTCTTCCTGTACTCTATCTCCAGAGCACCAGCATTCTTTCTGATCTTTTTCTGGAGACTTACCAGTTCATCCTTCCTTTGTTTGATGAGTTCTGGTACACTCACGCCATAAATAATTGAGTCATAGACTTGTTCTTCTTCAGCGTAGAATGAGCGTAGATGAACATCATCCAGTAAACTCAAACATTGATGAACTCTGGGGTCATCCTTCATCTTTTTATATACTTCAATATTAATGTCTAACCTGCCAGCATTGTAAGAATCCAGAGTACCCATAGTTGCCATCTCCCTTTGATGGGCCAGCAGTTCATCTTTTTGATTTCTTTTGAAAATCTCTATCATGATGCATTCTTGTTCAAGTTTCTTGGATGTTTCATCATCAGCATCTTCAACAGTTTGCTCTTCCTCTTCACCAGATACAACTTTTTCTTTTCCTTTAACAGCCTTCAGTGTAGTTGGAATATCTGGGAAGGTCTCAAACTGGGGCTCACTGGCTTCAGTACCAGTAGCTCTTTCAGGTAGCCCGGCTTCAGTGCCATATGCTCTTTGTGACAATTTCTTCAGTGCTTGGTCACCAGACAACTTTTCCCCCTTGGAATGATCACCAGTCCTTGACTTGAGATCATTCCATAAATCTTCAAGCATAAGTCTGTCCAGTGCACCAAAAGTGATACCTGTTACTGGAGTTGTTTCAGACACAACTTTCTTAAGTGCCTGAACTTCCTTGTACATGCATCACTTATAGTACTAACAACTGCACCCTGGTCTAGTGTGGGTCTACTCTCCAGAGAACTGACCCTAAAAACCAAATTCTGAACATCTTCTTTCAGACCTGCCAGTTCACCAGTGACTGCAGTCTGAACAGAACTAACCAACCTTGTCTCTAGATCCTGGACTGCCATTTTGATCTTTTCAGTGTTGTTATTTGTGGCCAGTACCAGTTCATCCTTCCTTTGTTGATGAGTTCTGGTACACTCACGCCATAAATAATTGAGTCATAGACTTGTTCTTCTTCAGCGTAGAATGAGCGTAGATGAACATCATCCAGTAAACTCAAACATTGATGAACTCTGGGGTCATCCTTCATCTTTTTATATACTTCAATATTAATGTCTAACCTGCCAGCATTGTAAGAATCCAGAGTACCCATAGTTGCCATCTCCCTTTGATGGGCCAGCAGTTCATCTTTTTGATTTCTTTTGAAAATCTCTATCATGATGCATTCTTGTTCAAGTTTCTTGGATGTTTCATCATCAGCATCTTCAACAGTTTGCTCTTCCTCTTCACCAGATACAACTTTTTCTTTTCCTTTAACAGCCTTCAGTGTAGTTGGAATATCTGGGAAGGTCTCAAACTGGGGCTCACTGGCTTCAGTACCAGTAGCTCTTTCAGGTAGCCCGGCTTCAGTGCCATATGCTCTTTGTGACAATTTCTTCAGTGCTTGGTCACCAGACAACTTTTCCCCCTTGGAATGATCACCAGTCCTTGACTTGAGATCATTCCATAAATCTTCAAGCATAAGTCTGTCCAGTGCACCAAAAGTGATACCTGTTACTGGAGTTGTTTCAGACACAACTTTCTTAAGTGCCTGCACTTCCTTCTGAACATTTACAACAGCTTTAGGCAAGTGTTTTGGCAACTTCTCATACAGTAAGTTGTCTACTTGGGGTAATACCCCATCATGAATGCTACGAAGAACAGTCTCAGAAACTTCTTCACATATTTCTTTAAGCATATTGTTTCTGAACTTCCTTGTACATGCATCACTTATAGTACTAACAACTGCACCCTGGTCTAGTGTGGGTCTACTCTCCAGAGAACTGACCCTAAAAACCAAATTCTGAACATCTTCTTTCAGACCTGCCAGTTCACCAGTGACTGCAGTCTGAACAGAACTAACCAACCTTGTCTCTAGACCTGGACTGCCATTTTGATCTTTTCAGTGTTGTTATTTGTGGCCAGTACCAGTTCATCAAGCTTCTCATAAACCAGCTTCTCATTTCCAGCAAAGACATTCATTTCAGATGCCAGGTTATTGGATAATAATGATTTAAAGTCAGAAATAACCTGTGATGAAGTCTGGAGTGATCTCTCCAGGTCCGCCACCTTAATTAAAAGGCCTTGGACCTCGGCAGAAGAAGAAGTGGAGAGACCAGTGGGAGGTTCAAGAGTTGAGGGTAATCTGGTAATTAGAGGAACTTGTGCCCAGTCCTCTTCAGTTGCAGCTTCAGATGTTGCAACTGGTGACTTCGGCGCACGAGGTGGAAGTTGAGATTGTGAAGGTTGAGTGGTTGCTGGAGTGAAGTATTGAGTGTGTTCTGGAATTGAAGGAGGTGGTGGTGGTGGCATGTTTGATTGTGGTGGTGGCATTTCTGGTGGAGGTGTTGGCATTTCTGGTAGATTTTCTTCTTGTACATCGTCACCCAGAAAATTCAAGTTTGCATCAAAACCTTCAGACATTGGGGAGTCAACATCATCCCATTCTGGAGCAATCCCAACTGTCTGTTCACCAGACTGTTCACCAGTCTCTACATTAACCTGTTCACCAGCCTCTACATTCAAGTCCAGTGGAGCCTCTTGCTCACCAGAAACATGTTCATCAGTCTGAACATCTTCTTCAATTTCCTCAACAACCTGCTCAACAACCTCTTGTTCAAAAATTGGTGATCCATCTAGATTCATAACATCACCAGGATGTCTTTCAGGATTCACCTGAACTCCAGCTCTCATCAGACGCCTATTAGTTCTAGGTCGTCTGGAAGGTTCAACAACTTCTGTACCTTGACCTTCTGGAGCAACTTGTCTAATGGGCTGTACAACCTCAATGATCTGTACATCATCACCAGATGGTACTTCAACAGCTTGACCTCTATCTGGACCCATTTCAGCTTCTTCCCTTTGTAAGGAAAGCATGGACTGAGGAATATCTACCTCATCCAGTGGAAACCTGAGGTTGACCAGGTCCCTCATATACTCACTCACAGAAAAGTGAGTAGTATCCATATCATACTGGTCGCCAAGAGCATTCTTAAACATAAGAGAAAGGAAACGAATATAAGGAACAAATGGTTTTCTTCCTTTTACTCTTAGGCGCTCAACCAGGTCATCAAAAAGAATTTGGGCAAAGTCCACTCTAAGCCCAAACCATAAGTAGTAGGCAATCTGGAGGTGGGTTTGATTGATCTGGTCTAACCCTCCAGAACTGCCTCCCAGACATTCAACAATATGAGTGAAGAAATATCTCCATGAGTCTGACAGCTTGCTTATGTAGATAGTCCCTTTCCTGGACAGCTGGCCATGCTCATCCAAGATATCCGTGTGCCCCATCAACCTGCATACTTCCCTTGTATTGATACCAGTGGGAAGCTCAATAGGCAGCTCATTCTAGTCAAAATAGTTTAACTGTAGAACAGACCTGAGCAGACTTGCAGTGAAACCAAGGGATCTGGTACCTCCCTTTAGAGTATAATTGATCGATGAAGTTTCATTGTCATATTGAGCAGTGTACCAGAATTCACATAGGTACTCGTGGTACATCCTTCCTAGATTCAATGTTAACGCACCATATAATGGGCAAGAGAGAAAGAATGAGTTTAATCTCCCAATAATCGATTGGGCATCATGAACACTGGAAAGCGAGAGTCTTGCCATCCAGTTATTCATATTGATTCTTATGGCACTTGCCTCAAGATTGATATGAGGTGCCCTTTCAACATTATCCGAAGGAGCATATTCAGCGGCAAGGAGATTTTTGAGTGATTTTGACTGTCTAGGTGCCATTTTTATACAGAATAAATGAAGATGAAATTGAATATATATATAGGTTATGATGAAGATTTGATGAAGGATTTAATATAAATGGAGTAAATAAGAGAGATGATGATGATTGGAAAATGAATGAAGAAGTAAATGAAGGAATTTGAAAGATTTGGGAGTAAATATGTTCGAAGTAAATGCAATTGAAATTGAAAGTGGGTATTTATAGGAGAGACAATGTGGAACTCAAACGGTTTATTTGAAATTATCAAATAAATTTTTTTTATCGGGTTCTGAGATCCGCATTAATTACATCACATCATACATAAATGCATGACGGTTTACAGCCCACAAACAGTAACAAGTTGTACTTTTTGTTTTCCCAAAGTAAAAAGACCATCATTACGTTGAAAAAATTACATGCCACGTAGGATTAAGATATTTTCAAAAAGATTTGCTTACGTGGCACATACAGTGACCAAGTATTTAGAAAATATTATGACATATTTCAGTGCATCTGGAGGTTGACTGGACACTCCAGTATCACTGGTGGATTAGTCCAGTGAACATGTACTGATGGTACACTGGAGGGACACTCCAGTAAAGTACCAGTGAAAACCATTTTTGAAAGACTGGTAACCTCAAACTTGCACGTTAACTAATTCAGACAAATGAGAGGGACACATTTACAAGGAGACATAAGTCATCTCAAACACGCACTTCAATCTGTCCAGTTACCAGTGAGAGGGACATATTTACAAAGCACCAGTAATATTTTCTGAAGAGTTTGTCTAGTGAGAAAATAAATTAATAAATTCCCTTTGAACTTAAAACATTTTTAATAGAAAAATATCTTTCAAGTCTTTCCCTGGAATGTTTTTCCAGAAATCTAATAGTGCAAAGATAGTACACAAAGGCGTTCAATATCTGAGCAGTCACCAGATTTAAGGGTTTAACATTCCCAACTCACCAACAAGATATTCAAAAGTTTTGACATCCAGAGGTTTAGTAAAAATGTCAGCGAGTTGTTTGTCAGTGGGAATAAAATGGAGTTCAATGTTGTTTTTCATAATATGATCACGAATGAAGTGATACCTGAGATCAATGTGCTTCGTTCTGGAGTGCATGACTGGATTGTTTGAGATAGCAATGGCACTGGTATTATCACAAAAGATTGGAGTCTTTGAATATTTAATACCATAATCAAGCAACTGGTTCTTCATCCAGAGTATCTGAGCACAACAACTGGCTGCAGACACGTATTCAGCTTCAGCAGTGGACAATGAAACTGAAGTTTGCTTCTTACTGGTCCAGCTGACCAGTTTGCCACCTAGGAAATGACATCCACCAGTTGTGGATTTCCTATCTATCTTACAACCTGCATGATCTGAATCTGAATAACCCATTAGATCCATGCCTGAGCCTTTGGGATACCAAAGACCTAGACTGGGGACACCTTTAAGGTACTTCAGTATGCGCTTTACAGCAAGCATATGAGATTCCTTTGGATTAGACTGATATCTGGCACATAAACATGTTGTAAACATAATATCTGGTCTACTGGCAGTTAAATACATCAGTGAGCCAACCATGCCTCTATAGACAGTGGTGTTCACTGGTTTACCATCTGGATCGGAGTCCAGTGTCAGTGGTGCAGAAATTGGAGTTGGTTTAGATGGTGAAGAGTTCATATCAAATTTCTTTAAAAGATCTCTAACATATTTCTCCTGATTAATAAAATGCCATCTTTGTTTTGTTTAATCTGGAGTCCAAGGAAATATGTTAGTTCACCCATCAAACTCATCTCATATTCAGTTGACATTATTTTTGAAAATTTCTTGCACATGTTTTCATCAGTAGACCCAAAAATAATATCAACATAAATTTGTACCATTAACAGATTACCTTTTTCATGAAGAATAAATAAGGTATTGTCAATTGCACCTCGTTTGAAACCATTTTTCAACAAATGTTTAGTCAGAGTGTCATACCAGGCACGTGGGGCTTGTCTGAGGCCATAAAGCGCTTTGTCCAGACGATATACCCAATGTGGATGCTTTTCATCAACGAAACCTGGAGGTTGTCTGACGTAAACTTCTTCTTCAAGCTTTCCATTCAAGAAAGCACTCTTTACATCCATCTGGTAGACCTTGAACTGATGATAAGCAGCGAATGCTAAGAATATTCTGATCGCTTCAAGTCTAGCCACTGGAGCAAATGATTCATCAAAGTCGACATCTGACTGCCAGTAGCCTTGTGCTACCAGTCTGGCCTTGTTTCTGATTACGTGGCCATCTTCATCTACTTTGTTTCTGAAGACCCATCTTGTTCCAATTGGTTCTTTCTTTCCAACTGGGAAAGGAACCAGATACCAGACCTTGTTCCTTTCAAACTGGTGAAGCTCTTCTTGCATAGCAGTCACCCAACTTGGATCTTCCATAGCCTCGTCAATCTTCTTTGGTTCCATCAAAGATAGAAAACTAACGTATAAGCATTGATTACTGGAGGCTCTTCTGGTCTGAACTCCTCTACTGGAGTCACCTATGATCTGATCAATAGGATGAGCTTTTGTCCATCTGGAGTACTGACCAGGATTGTTACTGACAACAATATCAGTGCAAGAATTCAGTTGAGTCTCCTCTGGAGTTGTTTCTGGAGGAGGATCTTGCCAGACTACTTCAGTATCTTCATCTGAGTCATTTAAATCACGATTTGCATCATGAAATTCTTCATTTGAAGGCATTTCCTGAAGTACTGGTTCAGTTTGGAATTCTTCATAAGAAGACATTTCTGGTCTATTCTCAACTGACACTGATACTGGGGGAGCAGTACGAACATCTGAACCAATATTAATTTCAGAGGGTAGTTTGAAATTAATAGAAGGATAGAATGGAGTACTACTGGAGAGTTTCTTTTTCTGAACAGGTTCCAGATCAGGATGACTGGAAACTGTGTCTTTTGAATCTTCAGTTTTGTCGTTTATAGGATCAGATTCACAAAAGACAATTGGAGTTACTGGGGGAGTGTCAAGGGCTGGCTTCTTGTTGATTGCAACATTTGATTCATCAAATGTGACATGAATTGACTCATGGACCTTCTCCAGTCTCTTGTTGTAGACTCTGAAGGCCTTGCGAATGGCTGAATAGCCTAAGAAATACCCTTCATCAGCTTTGGAATCAAATTTGCCTAGCTGACTGGAGTCGTTCAGGATGTAAACTGGACATCCAAAAACGTGAAAATAACCAATATTTGGTTTTCTATTTCTTAAGACTTCATAGGCTGTCTTTTTGTGTCTTTTGATGTACATTGATCGATTCTGGGTGTGGCAAGCAGTTGCAATTGCTTCCGCCCAGAAACTGGTAGACAGTCCAGATTCAGCAAGCATACTCCTAGCAGCTTCTATCAGCGTTCGATTCTTCCTTTCCACCACTCCATTTTGTTCTGGAGAGCGGGCTGATGAGAAATTCTGGGAGATGCCAGTGTCAGTACAGAATGACTCCAGAGTTGCATTCTGGAATTCCGTTCCATTGTCACTTCTTAACTGACACACTTTTCGACTGTACTTGAGCTCAATTTGCTTGATAAGACTGATGATTTCAGCAGCAGCTTCACTTTTAGACCTCAGAAAGATCACCCAACAATATCTGGAGAATTCATCTACGATCACCAGGGTGTATCTTTTACCAGCACGAGTCTGAACATTCACTGGACCAAAGAAGTCCATATGAAGCATATGAAGAGGTTCAGATATGCTGAAATTCTGTCTGGTCTTGAAACTGGTACGTTTTTGCTTACCCATCTCACATCCTGGACATGGCCTTTCCTTTTTGAAGAAAACTGAAGGTATCCCATCTGCAAGTTATTTTCTGGACAACTTATTAATATTCTTGAAATTTAAATGGGATAACCTTTTATGCCATAACCAGTTTGTGTCTTCATCAGCTTGAGTATAGAAACACTGCTCTGAAGGAGTGCTTTCCATATCCATCACGTACACATTCCCTTTTCTGGGAGCAATCAACACTACCTTCCAGTCCTTGTTGAATACGATACCCTGAGCAATATTGAATAAGACTTGATAGCCATCATCACACAGTTGGCTTACACTGATCAGGTTGTATTTCAAACCATTCACAAATGCAACACGTCTGAACTTGACTTGTCCATTGTTCAGAACACCGTATCCCTCAGTCTTTCCACAACCATCATTTCCAAAAGTAATGGAGGGTCCATCAGAAATGGTGAACTCCTCCAGCAGGGTCTTACATCCGGTCATCGTCCTGCCAGCAGCACTGTCAAGATACCAGATATATTTCTTTCGATCGCCCTGCACATACACCAGATATTTATCAGTTAGATTTGGGAACCCATCGACTGATGGGTTCACTGGACCCTCCCTTATAGGTCCCTGGGGCAATCTGGTTTAGTTCACTTTCTTCAACAGTGGTCTTAGTTGAAAAGACCACTGGGGTTGATAGTTTTGAAACCTTTTTCTTTTTCTCAACTGGAGAAATAGATTTAACTTTCTTAGCAAAAGGTTTTGTATTTTGTCTAGGGCCAGATGAAGTACCCTCAATAAAGTTTAATCTTGCATTAAAACTTTGAGATTGACGAGTCAGAATTTGAATCTGGCTCTCTAACCTGGACAAAATATTTTCTTTCTTCAACAGTGGTCTTAGTTGAAAAGACCACTGGGGTTGATAGTTTTGAAACCTTTTTCTTTTTCTCAACTGGAGAAATAGATTTAACTTTCTTAGCAAAAGGTTTTGTATTTTGTCTAGGGCCAGATGAAGTACCCTCAATAAAGTTTAATCTTGCATTAAAACTTTGAGATTGACGAGTCAGAATTTGAATCTGGCTCTCTAACCTGGACAAAATATTTTCTTCAGATGACACCTTAGCCTTTCCAGTCCTAGGCTTAGGTAGGGGATTGGTCTGAGGCAAAGGTTTATTCCGATAACCTCTTTAACTGGAGCAGTCATCTGGAATGCTCCAGTCTTGACCTCTGGGATTGAACTGGGTAAAAATTGGTCTTGGGAGTCACAGGCTCATCATAGACAGTGGTGGGCCTGAATTCCTCTGGTAATCGATCGATTACTGGTATTAATGATGCTACATGAGTATTTCCATCTAAGTATGCACGTTTTTGAGCAGGAAATTGTTTTACTCCAGCATCATATGGCTTTTTGGTTTCTAGCCATGATTTAATCACCAGCTTTTCTTTCTTTAAAATGATCTTAAGATCTTGTTTTTCTTGAATCAATTGTTCAGTTACCAGAACCTGGGCTTGAAATGCCAGTTCAATGTCTTGAAGTTCTTTTAATTTTGATTTTAAAGCAGTATTTCAGAAGAATCTGTTTCTAGACCATTTACACAATCAGATCTAATAGTTTCTACATAAATCAAATCAGAATTAAGAGCTTCAGCTATGTCCAATTTTAGTTCTTGGTCAGTTGCACAATCATAATCACTAACCTTCTTAATAACAATGTCTACCCATCGTCTAGATGTGACATCTTCCTTCACCAGGTGCTCATCGTCTGCCAGAGCCATGTAACAGCAATCACTTTCTTCTTCTTCATCAACAGATGATTCATCAGAAGGAACCCACTTCTCTTCAGTTGTTGCAATCATGCACTTATTATTGTTTTCAATTTGTTGTGCCATGAGAGCAATCTGGGCCTTAAGCTTTTTATATTTCAGTTTATAGCTATCATCAGGCTTATTATTTGAAGAGAATGGACCAGGCTTGGATACAAACTGGTTGGACCTGCACTCTTTCATGAAATGACCCTTTTTGCCACACTTAAAGCATGTCAAATTGGTCTTATCAGTGGAGGAACTGGATGCAAATTGTCCAGATGGCCTATTTGCTCTTGCTTTGAAACGGTTAAACGTTTTAGCAATCATTGCAATAAGGTCATCATCTTCAGTTTCATAACAACAGTCTGGAGAGATTTGACTGGACTCTCCAGAATCCATGAGTTCAGACACCATCTTCTTCATAGAAAATACATTCTCAGAAGATATCAGTGCTGTACTATGTGGTTCAGTATGACTAACCACATTAGGACTACTAGAGGCATGGTTAAAAGCATCTTGTCCTGCCACCACTCTCTGAGCTTGATTTTCTTCAGTGTACCTGAAAGCTCCATATAGAGTTGAGAGAGTGTGTGTGTGCAGAGTTTTACCTTGTCGTAAGACCAGGATCATGTGAGACCATTTGGTGGGTAGAATGTCACAGAATTTCTCCAGAAGTATATCCTTGTCCTTCTCAACCCCAAGACCTCTCAATTGGTTTATGATACTCATAAATCTGGTGTAAGTACCAGTGAGAGACTCGTTAGGCTGAGCAAAAAATGACTCATACCTCTTGTTTAAGGAGACCTTTCTGGTGACAATGGTGTCATCTCCTCCTTCATGTTGGTTTAAAAGTTCATCCCACATGGTTTTAGCACTAGGAAAAAGAACAAGTGTGGGAATTAGGGTTTCTGGAACGGCCCCGAGGATCATGTGAGACCATTTGGTGGGTAGAATGTCACAGAATTTCTCCAGAAGTATATCCTTGTCCTTCTCAACCCCAAGACCTCTCAATTGGTTTATGATACTCATAAATCTGGTGTAAGTACCAGTGAGAGACTCGTTAGGCTGAGCAAAAAATGACTCATACCTCTTGTTTAAGGAGACCTTTCTGGTGACAATGGTGTCATCTCCTCCTTCATGTTGGTTTAAAAGTTCATCCCACATGGTTTTAGCACTAGGAAAAAGAACAAGTGTGGGAATTAGGGTTTCTGGAACGGCCCCGAGGATCATGTTTTTGAGAAGGGTGTCTAGATTCACCAATCTCCTCTCCTCTTCAGACCAATGTTCCTCCCTCTTTCCCCTCTTCAGACCAATGTTCCTCCCTCTTTTCCCTTCCTCTTCTAGATCCAGAAGGATCAAGAAGGGGATTGAGAGGTGATGTTGGTACATAAGGACCTTCATTTAAAATTTTCATCATGTTCCTCTCAATACCAGTGACATGCAAAACCATCCTAGCCTTCCACGTACCAAATTCATCACTGTTCTCACTGAATTTAGGAACAGGATTATTTGAGTAGTGCACATGTACGTGTGGAGAAGCAGGAGTAGGAGGAGGAGGTGGATTAGTGTTATTAACAATAGGTGGTTCATTTTGATCATTAATATTTGCATTAGGATCGGGACCAAGACTAAAACCTTGTGTATTTTCTTGGTTAGCCATCAAGAAACAGATCTAGGCAATGTTTAGCCTTCTGCTCTGATACCAAATGTGAGTCCCTTAAGTTCGATGGTTAATCAGGAAAGTGTAAAATACAACAAGTCTAATAAGCACTAGAATGGACTAGTATTACTTGTAAATAAATGCAAGAATATATAAACAAAGTAATACAAGACTTAAAGCAATAAACAAGTAAAGTGGAACATTATGTATTTTTCAATGGTGTATTTTATTTATGATGTTAAATAAAACACAAGGTTGTTGCGGAATCAAGATAATACAAATAAGTATGTATCCTAACAACCTATGAGTTACAAATGATCTATATTTGTCAAATAACTCTTTTGGATCGAGATACTTAAAGTTGTGAAGTATCCCAGTTTAAGATCGAGAGTATTTGGACAAATTCACTTTCATGCAAAGTGTATGCTAAAAAGTATTTATGTCAAGGAAATGACTTTGTATTTATAGGCAACAAAATTCACCAGTGAATTTTGTGTCGTACAAATATGGTTGCATACATTTAATGATCCGACAAGAACATTAAATGTATTGGATAAGGAATAAGGATAAAGTCACATCAAATGACTTTGTGACCTTTTATCCAACCACCTTTACACACACAAACTTTGGTAAAGAACAAGTGGATTGTTCTTAGGAAAGTGTGTAAAGGGAAAAGTCAATCCTCGATATCAGTGTTCAGACTTGTAGGGTCTAGAACACTGACAATCCTCCAGTGTACAGATCTGGCAAGACTTTCCAGTGGACTCCGCCATTTGTCAGTCTTCTTTCTTCAGACTTCAGTCTTTCACTTTAGTCAGAATGTCTTCAGTAGAGTTGATCTGGACTGGGGTGAAGTCCAGTGAGCTCATCTGGAGAATACTCCAGATTTCCTATACAAGTATTTGCTCACTGGTCTTCCATTATTTCTGGACAAATCTTCAGAGGGACTCCAGATTCCAAGTCTGGAGTAGGTCCAGTAGAACACGTTTCTGGTCAGATCTTCAGTGAGACTCCAGTAGTCGAGTCTGGAGCGAGTCCAGTAAATCTGGACTAAATCTGGACCTAACACCAAATCACTTCTTCACTTCTTTTAAATTAATTGCTCTTTTTCTCTCAATCTGAATACTGTTTTATTAATCTCTTCTAATTTCTTCTTCTAAAAATCTGTTTATAAAAATGGCATCATCATCTTCTGTTTCTCCTGCTAATAATTCTCAATCAGATTCCTCGTCTGAATCTGAAGTCTTATAACCAGCTCCTGTAAGCGTAAATAAACTTACACCTTATGTGGTGGGTAATAATGTAGTGGTAGTTCCGGCTGATCTTGATACTGGTAAAATCAAGATTGGCAGTCTTGTTTATGCCAATATTCATCCTCCTTCTTGGGCTGAAGGATATGATGAGATTGTAGCATTCTTGTGGTACCATCCATTCGGCAAGATGCTGATTGAGAAGCCTAATGTGGTGTTTAAGGACCTTTTGTGTGAATTTTGGGCAAGCTGCTATGTGGGTAAGAACAAGAAAGGAGATCCTGCAATCTTTGGCACCATTCTCAATGGTAAGAAAAGGGTATATATTTCTTTAGAAAGGATTAGGTCTGCTTTTGAGCTGTCATACATGCCTGATGATCTTTATGAATGCATTGTGTCTCACACTGAAGCCAAAAGTGTTTTGCAAGAAGTTGGATATACTGGTCCATTGGCTTTAGTGGTTAAAATGAAATATTTAACTGGTATTTGGAATTATTTGTTGAGCACAATATCAAAATGTTTACAAGTAAAGGCAGACAACTTTGATCAACCTAATGCCTTAGAATTGCAGATTTTTCATGCTATGGTCACTATGACCAGAATAGACTTTGCTGAGATAATTTTTAGAGACTTGGCCGAGTCAATAATAAGAATCTTACCATACCTTATGGTAGGATTCTTGCTCTCATTATTGAAGCCATCCTTGATAATGATTTCAGTTTGGCAACTGGTCAAACTGTGGAATGTAAGGCCATAAATAATAACATTTTCAACAGTCCCAAGGTAACTGCGCAGGGTCTGACCCAAGCAATGCAGATTTACCTTGATTATTGCAGGCAAAGGGAGAGAGAGGAGGCTGCTAATGAGGAAGTTTTCCCTACTTCGACGCGATCTGAGTCTGACACTCAATTTGCCAATCAGAGGGACCAAGGTATACATGCTTCTCAATCCTCAAACTCTTCCCAATCTATTCAATCTTCTTCTCCTTCTAAAGAGGGTGAAGGGTTGGCCAAATCATCAGCCACCCTAGCCACACCCTCATCCCTTCGTTCAAAATCCGCATCTAAAAGACCCATTGTTGAGGACTTAGTACCTCACAGTGCTAAAAGAAAAGAACACAAAGGAAATCTAAATCAGCTTCTGGGGTTGATATTGCAACATCAAATTTAGAGATCCCCCAAGGTGCAGTGGCAGCTAAGGAACGTTCCAAAGCTGACTCTGCCACCCAAGCTGATAAGCCGAAATCACCACGCCCATCTGCACTCTCCCAAAAGAGTGTAGACGAGTTAAAGGGAACAACTACTGCTACCCAACCTTCCAAAAAGGGTGAAGGTATTGAAACAAAGACCTCCTCCCAAGGTCATACTGAGTCTGTACCAAAATCGCCATCATCAACCTCCCAAAAGGTTGATGATATCATTAAAGGGATAACAGTGGATCCAGCACAGATCCAACAAGAGTCAGAGTCTATGCACATCAATTCTGAGGATGGTCAGCCAAAGGAGAGAAGTATCGAACGCACTTGTGACACTGCTTCTCCTCCCCAAGCTGATCAGACTCCTTCCTTCTTACACTCTGAGTCTGCACAGGCTGCTAATGCCCCTTCTAGATCACAAGGAGGGGTACAGGCCTCAATAATTCTCCCTGAGGATACTTTGGTGCAACAACACACATCTGTTGAAGGGCAATCAATTACACAAAACATTACACCTGCAGGGTCTGTGTCTGCATCTGTCCTTGGACAGAGGGATCCTGTAGGTTACATGGATGTCTTTAAGGCAGTCATGTAAGCCCCATGTGCAGCAATGGGAACCATTGGTGGTCCTCTCGATGTCAATGAGAACAAGATCACTATCTCCGGAAGTGATTCTTCATTCGATGATGTGCCTGCCCATCCATCCTCAAGGGATGATCTGATGGAAGATGCCAGTGGAGGAGTTGGTCAAAATCATGATCAACACATTCCCACTGGCCCTCAGCCTGAATTAAACGTCAATCTTTCTCAGGCTGACCAGCACATCATCATTTCTGAAAAATCTACTCATGAGACTCACTCTCATGAGCATATTCACCAAAACTCTCTTAGCCTCCACCCCCTTCTATATGAGCCCAATGACCCTAATTTTAAGGATTGCAGGCTGCTCTTTCCAGAGTCAGTGGCTTTTAAGCCAACTGCAAGTCCTTCCCAAGCTGCCACTATCTCATTTTCAGATGTGGTGGGTCAGCTCACTGAGTTCACTTCAACCTATAAGGTTGAGAGCTTATAGCTGACCAAATGCTTGGAAAAGATCCAAAAGGATTAGTAATTGACGGACAAGAAGGTGGATAAGCTGAGTTAAGATCAGACTGCACTGGAAGAAAGTGTGATAAAAGCAGTTGATTTGATGCAGCAGAACCAGAGCAAGCTGACAGAGTCTCTTGATGGTCTTACAAAGGCAATCAATGAAGAGAAGGAGAGAAACAAGAGCACTCTGAGTCAGATTGAGAAAGCTGCAACCAAGTTCACAAGAGATGTCACTATTGAGCTTCAATCTGCAAACAAATCACAAGCAGATTTTAAGAATGATCTGATTGAAGCCTCAAAGAGTGTCAAAACAAAAATTGGACTCCTCCATGAAGATTATGTTGAATTAAGGAGAGCCTGCTGTCTAACAAATATCAAGATTGACTTGATCAACCAAGATCTAAAAGGACTCTTTGCCACTCCAGTAAGCTCTTTCCCTACTGATGATGACAAAAAGGGGGAGAAGAGTGCTACTAAGAAGAGTGCTGCTGAAGCTGAGCAGGAAAAAGAATTAGAAAGAGAAAGACAAAAAGCTAAGGTTGACAAGGAAATTGAAGAGTACTTTGATAGACTGAAAGAAAGACAGAGGAAGGCTAGAACTGAGGAGGAGGCCAATGATAGAAGAATGGTTGTTTATGGTTCAAGTGTGGAAAGTGAGAAGGAGATAAAAATACCAGAATCTGAGTCTGGTGGTGAAAAGAGTGGAAAAGTGAATGAAGAAGCTGAGAAGGAGAGTGATACAATTAAGGGGGAGACTGATGTTAAAATAGGAGATATAAGGAAGGAAGTTGGAGTTGAAAAAGTTGTTGAAAAAGGAAAGTCTTCCCAAGCTGCCACTATCTCATTTTCAGATGTGGTGGGTCAGCTCACTGAGTTCACTTCAACCTATAAGGTTGAGAGCTTATAGCTGACCAAATGCTTGGAAAAGATCCAAAAGGATTAGTAATTGACGGACAAGAAGGTGGATAAGCTGAGTTAAGATCAGACTGCACTGGAAGAAAGTGTGATAAAAGCAGTTGATTTGATGCAGCAGAACCAGAGCAAGCTGACAGAGTCTCTTGATGGTCTTACAAAGGCAATCAATGAAGAGAAGGAGAGAAACAAGAGCACTCTGAGTCAGATTGAGAAAGCTGCAACCAAGTTCACAAGAGATGTCACTATTGAGCTTCAATCTGCAAACAAATCACAAGCAGATTTTAAGAATGATCTGATTGAAGCCTCAAAGAGTGTCAAAACAAAAATTGGACTCCTCCATGAAGATTATGTTGAATTAAGGAGAGCCTGCTGTCTAACAAATATCAAGATTGACTTGATCAACCAAGATCTAAAAGGACTCTTTGCCACTCCAGTAAGCTCTTTCCCTGCTGATGATGACAAAAAGGGGGAGAAGAGTGCTACTAAGAAGAGTGCTGCTGAAGCTGAGCAGGAAAAAGAATTAGAAAGAGAAAGACAAAAAGCTAAGGTTGACAAGGAAATTGAAGAGTACTTTGATAGACTGAAAGAAAGACAGAGGAAGGCTAGAACTGAGGAGGAGGCCAATGATAGAAGAATGGTTGTTTATGGTTCAAGTGTGGAAAGTGAGAAGGAGATAAAAATACCAGAATCTGAGTCTGGTGGTGAAAAGAGTGGAAAAGTGAATGAAGAAGCTGAGAAGGAGAGTGATACAATTAAGGGGGAGACTGATGTTAAAATAGGAGATATAAGGAAGGAAGTTGGAGTTGAAAAAGTTGTTGAAAAAGGAAAGTCTTCCCAAGCTGACCCTGAACAAGATGTGTCATCTCAAGCTGACCCAGCTCCCAAAGAAAAACCTGCTGAATCTTCTTCAAGTGAAGACACAACCACTCTGTCTCAGTTTATGATAAAGAAAATGTAACACCCCAACTAAGGCGGAACAATGAGGTGTACAGAAAGTCGAGTATTCAAAACAAAGGATGATAGATAAACATTCACCATAGCTTTATTTGATAAAAATAATTTTACAATGCACAAGCATGTGAACCAATTCCCAAGTACAATGCGTCCACCATACTTGGATATTGAGTCCACAAAACAAATAACAAATACATGAGATGATATACTACAATGATCAAGGCGGATTCCATTGCCCATCACAAGGTTTGATCTTTGACTCCAAAGTGCAATGCAAACATGATGCATATAATTCCTCAAAGCTTATCCTAATTCCTGAAAAGCATGAAGAAAAAGTGTCAACTACGAAAACGTAGTTGGTGAGTGCATAGGTTTTTAAGTAAATTTCGCTACACAATCATTTCAATACTTAGAAAACATATTATTAGATATCAATATACCCAAACCACATGGCCGGCACAATTCCCATATCAAACCATCAAGTTTTCCCAAATACCATAATGTCATTTCAAGACGTTGAAAATCCATGGTAATTATAAAGTTCTCATTTGTCAAAATCATCGTGGGAGAAAAATATATCAATCGATAAATCATATATCACACCCAAACCATGCGGTCATCAATAATTCGATATCGCCAAGTTCCACAAAGGCCATTATCATATAACCATGAGTACCGTTATAATTTCATATACCCAAACCGTATGTTCAATCAATAATAACCAATCTTCAATAGTATCAACAACACTTGGTCAATGGTAAGATTACAATGACATAATTTGATGAGATTGTTCTTGAGCCACTACTAAGACCGGTTATGTCCACGATAATAAGAAGCACATGCCGTCAATCATGTGCAATAATAATAATAAAGGGGGTCGTGCCATGGAGACGACCAATAATAGAAGGGGGCGTGGCATGACCACTGATATAGTAGCTAGAGCACCGCGTGGTCGGACTGGGAATGAAGGTCGTCACAAAGGCAACCAAACATCCCACCGTTACTCGTTGGGTGAGGGGAAAAGTCCTAGTTGCGCAACTCTCATACTAAAGGCCTCTCGAAGAGTTAATAGTAGTGTACCGAGGTGAAACAGTTTGACAGTACTCAAGCTCATCATATAATATAAAACATGTTGAACATACTGTAAGTCCCAACTCAATAGATGACACTACCTGAAGACACCTCAATGTCGATGGTGGAGTTACTTTGCAATATATGCTCTGAACTGGAGACGACCAGTTACAGAGAGTATATACCAAGTTCTAGATAGATTACTTATTAAGTGACAATAAGTAAAGAACAATGTAATAATACAAATAACTTGTAAAGTAAATTGGTGAGACAATATGTAATTTTCAAGTGTAATTTATTTATTGATGTTAAATAAATTACAAGGTTGTTGCGGAACCAAGATAATACAATAATGTAAATATCCTAACAACCTATGAACTACAATTGATCTACACTCGGAATTTCTCTAAACAATCGAAACACTTAAAGTTGTGAAATGTTCCTTTTAACGATTGAGAGAATATTGCACAAGTTCACCAAGAATATTGCAGGTTTGCAAAGTGTGAATTCTATCGAAGTGTATTCGAAGAAGTCTTTCGAAGTGTGTTCTCACTTAAATATTCTTGTTGTGCAATGACTTGTATTTATAGGCAAAGTTAACATTGGGATGTTAACTTTGGCCGTACAAGTGTGGTTGAGAGCATTTAAGGAATAGCATTTAATTCCTTAAAAAGCAGTATAAAGTTGCAGGATAAAGCAACTTTATTCAACCAGCTTTATGTACCTTTTATTACTTAAATAATAAGATAAGTCTTATTATCCGGGTAAAAGGACATAAAGCACAAAAGTCATTTCCTCGTAATCAGTGTAAAGCTTTGTAAGAGCTTTCCACTGACGGTCTCCAGTTTGTAACTGACTAGAATGTCAACTGGGCTTCGCTGCCATTTTCATTCTCTATCTTCCACTTGTTGTCTTCGACTTCAAATGGAAGGATTCTTCAACTGGTCAGTTCTCAACTGGAGGAAGTCTTCAGTTGCGTTAACTGTACGATGCAACTGGACTTCAATATATTTCTGGACAAATTATCTGGGTCTCCAGTTTCACTGGACAAATCAACTGGGTCTCCAGGTGCAACTGGAGACTGGCCAGTTTACCAGTAAACTGGTCCTAACACATACAATAATTCCCATATCATAATCATTCTTTCAAAGCATCATTTCATAAAAGAAAATAATTTTATTTATCATGCTTTTCACCCCGAAAGTAAAACACATAAAAGAGTTTAAAAGGGGGCTATGACTCACCTTGATATGCCGCATATTATATTCACTTATCCAAAATGGGTACTTCCCATCTATCGCTTCCTTGATCATGCATTCCTTATGGTCCTCAATCACCTTTCAATGCCAAGACTATCCCTACGATAGGACTAATATACGTAAGTTCCTATCTTAAGCCATCACTTAAAAATGCCACTTTCATTATGATGTCATAAATTTTGGGATCCAAGTGTATTGCTAATATTCACATCTTTTTGGTTGTAGGGATTTATGGTGAAAAAGGTCACTTTCAATATACATGTAGTTATAAGTTGTTAGAATTTCGGTAACTTGCCTTCATTTGTGGTTTCGTTTGGCATCTTAGGTTATCATATGGGAATGCCATATTAAGTTATGTTCTTTTAAACATCATTGGATGTGTAACCAATTTTAATACTAAATAGCATTTGTGATATCAATTTATAGTTTGGTTAACGTAATTATTTATGTCCATTATACTTAATCATCCTTTTTGTGTTACTTTGATTACGCTTATCTTTTACTCACATATTCCTCAATATGTCTTATGATTATTCGGGTTTATGAAATTCGCTTAGGTGTTATGGGCCATCACCAATTGGGCCTAAGTGTTATGGGCTTTTAAGTGACTTGGGCTTAATTTAGTCATTGGGCTTGACCTTATTTGGGTTATGTGCTTAATGAGTTATATTGGTTATTGGGCTATATGGTTTATTGAGCCAAGTGGGCCTACTAATTTATGTTCCTTGTGGGTTCACAAATTGGGTCGGGCTAGCCCATTAACTCCTTAGTTCATTACATAGCCCATCACACAAGTTATAAGATTACTTACAAATTTTCTGTTTTTATACAACAGATTTATGAAATGTTGGCCACTAATTCGAGGTTAAAGCTAAATTATTTGGACCCTCCTGATTTTTATACAACAACCTATATGTGTCCACTTATTTTGTGAATTTTGGCTTAATTTATAAAGAATGTTTACTACCTCTAAATAGTTTTACAAATGGAAGTGGTCAAAACAGTCACTGTTTTGCATCCTCGAAAGTTTTATAAAAGTTCTTTGGGTTTTGCTCTTAATAAAAATTCAATGATTTTATTTTAAGTTTAGGACACATTGAACTTACTTTCCACCAAGTATGGCCTCCTGGAACTTTATGGATTAGGAGATAAAAATTGTTAAATTTGGTAAAATATTCAGACAGAAATACAGTTTTGACCCGATTTAGTATAAAAATCATATCTTTTGTTTTGTTCAGTATTTTTGGGTGATTCCAGTTGGTGGTTAAACTTAACTCATTCGTCTACAACTTTTATTTTGAAAGTTTTGCTTCAATCGGCACTCACATGTTCAGTTTATCCGTTCCAAGACAGAAGAATGATTCTGTCAGAAAGTGTTTTGGTTAACACAACCCACCAATGGTGTTGGTTGCTTGTTTTAGCCTCTACATTACCACTAATCAAGATTATCACTTTATTTTGTATCTCTTAACATCAAATATACAGATTTCAATCAATTTCAAGATCATCAATCATCATCTATACTTGAACTTTCACCAAACAAAAATCAATAAACTCAGTTCTTTCAAAACTTATCCAAAAAGTGAATGCATGTGACCATCTAACCATTTTAACAACAAAACATTTATTAAATCTTTCTTGCAACATCAAAATGGGTTTATTCATGAAAATGGACAGAAATATATTATTGAATATATGCAAATATATCTTCATTTTTCAAGCAAAAGTCACTTTTACTAGACATTAACATAAAACCACACTTTTGGGTCTTAAACTTGTTGAATCCTTGAATCATTCTTCTAGATCTTGACATGCATGAGCATGAGGAAGAAGATTCTATCAACTTTGCCCTCATCAAGTGTGTTTTTCAAAGAAACAAGAAGAAAATATAACTTTTGATGAAAACACTTGAATATATATTAAAACAAAATAGATTATACTAAGAGATGAAGATTTATACCCTTGAAGAAACTTGGATTTGATGATGAAAAAGTGCAGAAAATTCGTGACCCACAAAGCCTCAAATAACCCTTTTTTCCAAGCTTAAAATGACCCTTAAATGTATCTTGAATCAACCCTTGTTTAATCCTATACAAACCCTTATTATTGTTATTGTTTAGATTTGATTTTTCTCTTGCCTTTTTTTGTTTGTTTGAACCGAAAATCTCAAAGAAAAGAGGGAGAAGAGAGGTTTTGAGAGTGAGAGAGATAAGTGTGTGTATGGGAAGTGCAAATGGAATTATGATGGAGTGAAGGTTGAGTATAAGGAGAATAAAAGAGTTGGATGAATTTTAATTGGGTGTAGTGTGTTGGGAATAGGGGGGCCGGTTTTGGGGTTAGGAAATGAAAGTGATTTTTGAATTTTTTTTTTAAAGGTATAATGTATGTGTATGTATGTAAGTATTATTTGTATAAGTGGTAAATGTGTTTAAGTTAAATTTGATTTTCTAGACAAAAATATATGTTTGTGTGAATATATATGTACATATGTCGTGTGTATATATGTATGTGTGTACATATTTGTATTTTTGTTTTGTCACTTAACCCATTGTATGTACATTTTGTATTTGTATTAAATATATATATATATATATATATATACTCATTATTGTTATTCAAGCACTTTTATGTACATATTAGTTTATGAATTTATTTTTGAGATAGAAATTTTATTTTCATGACCATATATACTTTAATTGGCTTGGTGATTACATTGTTGGTCATTTATAAGAATTGTTGATTGTTAGCTCAACTTGTGAGTCTTGTACAATTATTTTTATAACTTAACTTCTCGAATTAAAGTTTTTGGTTCAATGATATTTCACCAAGTTCAGTTAGAACTAATTTATAGTTTGAGATTGTCTATAGTTATTATTTATGGCATTTCTAAGATAGCTAGTCACCTACAATATTTCATTGAACTAGAGGGCAATTATCACCATGCCTAAATGTCTAGAAGGCCAATTCTCTTAATAAACCTCTAGGGATAGATACCTAGATAAGTCTAAGTAAATTGTCCTAGTCGAAAATTGAGGGTTGTTACATCATTACCCCCTTAACTGAAACTTCGTCCTCGAAGTTCGCTCGTTCACGCGGTGATAAAATGAATGGTTTGACGGTAAGGATGGCTTCGCAGAGACGCACAATTTGTGAGAGTCCATCTGGTTTCATCATGACCTTTTTAGTTACTTACAAGCTTTTGATCTCCGTAGTTGGGGGCATCCATTGCTCTGTGCCCTAACATTTCTCGTGATTAGAAACTTCGAAAAAGAAAAAGGTTACGAATGTCGCTCACCTCTTGAGACGACTGGAGATTAATCGTATGTAATCGTTGCGGGCTGTCAATCTTGCCTAGATCAATACTAAATAATGGGATGATAATAAGAATGGCAATACGGAGGTGTAAAATGAGCAAACGGTTTGTAACGTGAGTTACAATAAAATAGTGAGAGACGTTGGGATATCGATCGTTGGTGGCTATTCATTTCCATTGTTACTTTGCATACTTTCCTTTATCGTCTTCTACCCCAATTAAAGAATCGTTCCAATAGTTTCTCGCCCACTTTCATCCTTCTTTGGTTTGACGTTGGACACGCTTGCCGCTTCTTGAAAATATTGGCTTTGTTTGTGACTAATCACTTATTAAGGGATTACCCCTTTAACAAAAGTGATACTAACTGGGGTGCCGAGTTGCACTAAAATTGCAAAGGTACATCTTCGTAGTATCTCATTTTAGGGTTTTCCAATGTCGTCTTTGTTGCTTTATGGCGTTCGAGGGAATCATGAATTGTATGATGATAGTTCCATCTTGTTCCTCACACTCACCTTTGTTCTTCAATTTCGCCCTTATTTTTCCAAAGTCACCTCTTTCATTATTCGCTAAGTCATATCGTTACCAATTTCTCTTGCTTTTTCTTTGGGTATCTACCTTTGCTGTGATTACCCCCTTAACATTTTTCCTCTAGAAAAATGTAAGGGATTTCTGCCCTTTACTTCATCTCGCCTTCTTTGACAATCTTCAATTCGCCAAATTCCTTATTCCTTCATGTAACAAATATCAATCTACACAGGTGTTTTGAAAAAGAAAAGGATAGATCATAATCCTTTTTGCTACTCTTCCATCTTGAGGGTTACTCGACACATCTTATTTATCTTATTGTCCTCTGTTTTCTTCTTCCAACTACTTTCGTTTTCCAACATTGTTAGTTATCTCCTCCAAGCTCTAGGGGAGTCCTTATACTTAACCAAAGGTGACCTTCATGTCACACAACCTTCCTTTCGTTGACCACTCAATCTTTCTTTTTGGTCGATGAACATAGATAGGGAAGACCTTCAATTCTTTCTCCAAGTTAAGGCTTAGTTTACTCTTCTATTGTGCTTCCTTGTACTTTGATTGACAAACAACATAACTTCCACATCTCACGTTATGTACGTGACCCAATAGCATCTTTTATGCTATACAGTTATCCCAAGTATTCCACTTGTGCACGACTGTTGTCTGAACGTCTTCCATCTTGAGGGTTACTCGACACATCTTATTTATCTTATTGTCCTCTGTTTTCTTCTTCCAACTACTTTCGTTTTCCAACATTGTTAGTTATCTCCTCCAAGCTCTAGGGGAGTCCTTATACTTAACCAAAGGTGACCTTCATGTCACACAACCTTCCTTTCGTTGACCACTCAATCTTTCTTTTTGGTCGATGAACATAGATAGGGAAGACCTTCAATTCTTTCTCCAAGTTAAGGCTTAGTTTACTCTTCTATTGTGCTTCCTTGTACTTTGATTGACAAACAACATAACTTCCACATCTCACGTTATGTACGTGACCCAATAGCATCTTTTATGCTATACAGTTATCCCAAGTATTCCACTTGTGCATGACTGTTGTCTGAACGTCTTCCATCTTGAGGGTTACTCGACACATCTTATTTATCTTATTGTCCTCTGTTTTCTTCTTCCAACTACTTTCGTTTTCCAACATTGTTAGTTATCTCCTCCAAGCTCTAGGGGAGTCCTTATACTTAACCAAAGGTGACCTTCATGTCACACAACCTTCCTTTCGTTGACCACTCAATCTTTCTTTTTGGTCGATGAACATAGATAGGGAAGACCTTCAATTCTTTCTCCAAGTTAAGGCTTAGTTTACTCTTCTATTGTGCTTCCTTGTACTTTGATTGACAAACAACATAACTTCCACATCTCACGTTATGTACGTGACCCAATAGCATCTTTTATGCTATACAGTTATCCCAAGTATTCCACTTGTGCACGACTGTTGTCTGAACGTCTTCCATCTTGAGGGTTACTCGACACATCTTATTTATCTTATTGTCCTCTGTTTTCTTCTTCCAACTACTTTCGTTTTCCAACATTGTTAGTTATCTCCTCCAAGCTCTAGGGGAGTCCTTATACTTAACCAAAGGTGACCTTCATGTCACACAACCTTCCTTTCGTTGACCACTCAATCTTTCTTTTTGGTCGATGAACATAGATAGGGAAGACCTTCAATTCTTTCTCCAAGTTAAGGCTTAGTTTACTCTTCTATTGTGCTTCCTTGTACTTTGATTGACAAACAACATAACTTCCACATCTCACGTTATGTACGTGACCCAATAGCATCTTTTATGCTATACAGTTATCCCAAGTATTCCACTTGTGCATGACTGTTGTCTGAACGTCTTCCATCTTGAGGGTTACTCGACACATCTTATTTATCTTATTGTCCTCTGTTTTCTTCTTCCAACTACTTTCGTTTTCCAACATTGTTAGTTATCTCCTCCAAGCTCTAGGGGAGTCCTTATACTTAACCAAAGGTGACCTTCATGTCACACAACCTTCCTTTCGTTGACCACTCAATCTTTCTTTTTGGTCGATGAACATAGATAGGGAAGACCTTCAATTCTTTCTCCAAGTTAAGGCTTAGTTTACTCTTCTATTGTGCTTCCTTGTACTTTGATTGACAAACAACATAACTTCCACATCTCACGTTATGTACGTGACCCAATAGCATCTTTTATGCTATACAGTTATCCCAAGTATTCCACTTGTGCACGACTGTTGTCTGAACGTCTTCCATCTTGAGGGTTACTCGACACATCTTATTTATCTTATTGTCCTCTGTTTTCTTCTTCCAACTACTTTCGTTTTCCAACATTGTTAGTTATCTCCTCCAAGCTCTAGGGGAGTCCTTATACTTAACCAAAGGTGACCTTCATGTCACACAACCTTCCTTTCGTTGACCACTCAATCTTTCTTTTTGGTCGATGAACATAGATAGGGAAGACCTTCAATTCTTTCTCCAAGTTAAGGCTTAGTTTACTCTTCTATTGTGCTTCCTTGTACTTTGATTGACAAACAACATAACTTCCACATCTCACGTTATGTACGTGACCCAATAGCATCTTTTATGCTATACAGTTATCCCAAGTATTCCACTTGTGCACGACTGTTGTCTGAACGTCTTTCGCATCTGTTGATGTCGCAGCGAGAGCAGGGTACTACTTACTCGATTTCGCCATTGCTAAGTGTTGCGTAAGTGAGTTATATGTTGTAAGGTTACTATCTTTTGAAGAAAAGCGGTGGTGATCATTACTTCGAATCATCAAGAATATCAAGGGTATAGAATTTGGTTTCGAATGAATGAAAAAGGAAATTTAAAAACAAAAGAATCATTAAGGCTCGAATCAGACTCCTTGCGCGGTTTAAAGAAATCACTTCTATGTCTTTCGTTGCCCAATGGACTACAACTTTCGATGACGTCAATATATGTCGCACCGACTTAGATAATATAGATAGATGTTCGCGTATACGTGTTAGAATAGAAATATCGCACCAAATTCCAGGGTCACAATTCTCACGACGTGCCGTCAAGAATGTATGGGAATGTGTTCTACCAGCGTCATCGAATTGTAATTTGGCTTTAATACCACTCGCCCTTCACAAGTCTCCAACTTCATCCGGCGTTTCCATATGTTTCGCACCATCTCAGATCGAATACAAAGGTTATGCGTAGTATCTAAGGGGATAGAGTCGCGTCATATCTTGGGACTACAATTCTTAGAGTATATCGTCCAACGTTCGTGAGAAGATGCTCCACCGATGATATCGCGTTGTCGTATGTCCATAATGAATTGTGGTGTCATAAGAAATAGGATGTGGGATAATTTCAAAAGAGCACGAGTGAACGAATATTGGATTGGAGGGGTACTTATTGACAAATTTCATATTTAGGAAATTTCTAATTCATAATGAATTTCTCAGGGACAATCAATAGTTCTCAAGCGGTCAAATCTCAACGCGCAATATCTATATCAGTAGTAAGGACTAGCCACATTATAATCATATCTAGCAGGTGCTAGTTCTCAATAGTCAAATCTTAGAGCATAATAACTATCTCAATAGTAAGGCACACCTATATAATCATTACATCATTCACGCACTAGTCCTCAAATAGCTCAACCTTAGGGCGCAATAACTATCTCCATAGTAAGGCATGACTACATAATCATCGCAATATTCACGCGCTAGTTTCAAATAGCTCAAACTTAGGAAGTAAAGGCTCTTATATCCATATCGTCCATGAAATTTCATATCAACTCGTCATGCCCATATTCTCTTTCAAATCAATCATAAATAATCAACCTCATTACCCAATAATTTAATCAAGTCATATCTCAAAGTGATTTCATGCCTCATAGTAATCACATTATTTTAAATTGCATATGCTACTTAAAGTTCAACATCATAAATCATAAAGCTTTTACGCATGCATTTCTCTCATAATTTCCACATTGCACATTCCAAACTTTCACATTGATATTACAAGCTTTCACATTG
Organism: Erigeron breviscapus; assembly: GCA_034093135.1. Taxonomy (NCBI): domain Eukaryota; kingdom Viridiplantae; phylum Streptophyta; class Magnoliopsida; order Asterales; family Asteraceae; genus Erigeron; species Erigeron breviscapus. The sequence goes on from CM067168.1 coordinate 29,790,809, forward strand.
CACATTATAACTTTCACATTGCATATTACAACTTTCACATTGCACATTATAAGCTTTCACATTGCAATCAAATCATGCCGAAATTCACATATCGTAGCATGGAATAGTATGTATCAACGAATATCTTTCATTCTTAGATTCATTTCACTTCTAATGTGCATAAGGGAAATCCTACTAAACTAGCATAGTCCACAAGTAATCCAAATCTCGGATAATTAAATATGCTTAGGTGAATGTCCAAATGCAACAAGTATTCAAACAAAAATGGATTTATTGAAGATCTTCTTCTTCTTTTTTTTTTTGAAAAGGAATCCTTTTGAACATAAGTCCAAGTGGCCGTTTGAGTTTTACATGGTCCTCTCATAATTAAACGTAGATTCACGACTCTACGTTTAATTATGGTCCTACCATGTAAAGCTCAAACTAATCCGCTTAACCTTATGCTCGACTCGACTATAAAAATTCGTTTTGAAAAGTGGCTATAGTTTTGGAATTCCCGGAGGAACCCCAATGTTCTCTATAACCTTAGTCTCTGATACCATTTTCTGTAACACCCCAACTAAGGCGGAACAATTGGGTGTTACAGAAAAGGCCAACTGAAGCTGAGTCAAGTGGTGTGAAGATTCTTACTGACAAAGAAAAAGATTGGGAGCTTGCAATTAAACAGGCTCCAGAACTTGGGGTAACAGTTGAGGTGGCATACAAAATGGTTAAGGAAGACAGACTGCAAAGAGAGAAAATGGCAGTGACTGAATCTGATCCAGAAGTTGCTAAGGTTCTTCAAGAAACATTGAACAAGGAAGATGAAGAAGACCTTGCAGCTATTGGATCCAAAAAGAAAGATGTGGGCAAAGGCAAGAAGAAGGTGGTTCACACTAAACCATCACAGAAGGTAAAAGATGTGAAGAAGACCTTGCAGCTATTGGATCCAAAAAGAAAGATGTGGGCAAAGGCAAGAAGAAGGTGGTTCACACTAAACCATCACAGAAGATAAAAGATGTGAAGAAAAGTGTTGAAGCCCATGATAGGTGGGAGGCTCTGAAGAAAAGAAAGGTGACTAAAAAAATTAATTATAGAAGACATCCAGAGCCAATCACCCAGGTTCAACTCAAAAGAAAAAGAGGAAAGAACATTCCCAGCATCAGGTTTACAAGAGAAGGATATGAAACAAGCTAGGAAACCTATGATCTTGATAATCTGTTTGACTTAGGATACGCTGAGTGGGTGGAGTTGCATAATATCATTACTGGTATGCCTGGAATCCATAGAGAGACAGTCTTGGAAGCCATTGAAAAGAAGTTGGCTATAATTGTGAAATTCAAGATTGATATCACTGGCCTTCCAAGACCAAAAGCATATGATATGGATGATGAAGATGAGTCAGCTGAGCCACTTAAAAAGAAAAGGAGAAGGTTTGAAAGAATCAATGCTCCTGAGGGTGATCACACAGATTTCCTCAAGAACTTGAATCCTACAGAGTTGCTTGCTCAATTATCTTCTGATGCTCTTGACAAGATTCTTGTAATCTTAATCTGTCTCTGCCTGCTGGTGTTGAAAATGCAAGATGTGGGCTGTTCATCACTGAACCTGAACATGGGATGTATTTTGTGAATGCAAGAGGGAAATTGGTTTTCCAAAGGACTGCTGAACTGCAACTGGTACCAGCTATGCACCTTTTTACCTTATACAGATTCTGCAGAAATGTTAGTGAAGAAGGTAATGGGTATGAGCAGTTCCTTATTGATGAGGGTTTAAATAGGCAGTTAGATGTGAAAATTGCCCCATCATTTGAAGTTAAACAAGAAGCTGTAGAAATGCTTGGGGAATAGTTACCTATCTTGTAATATATTTTTTTTCATTTCTCTATATATGCAAAAGTAGTTGTACAAATTCAGTTTCTTTGTTAGAACTTCATATCAGTTCAAAAGAACCCAAAAGATTCAAAGGGTCACAATCTGTTAGTCATATTTTACTTTGATTCTTTGTAAGCTGATAGTTAGAATTGTTGTTGGGTTTTGTCATCATCAAATAGGGGGAGATTGTTGAGTCCCAATGTTCAATGATAAAGGTTTGTAAATTTGGTGATGACAAATCTGACTTTTAAACACTTAGTAATCTTTTGGTTCTTGTAATCTGATCTGGGTCAGACTAAGCTGACACAGCTTACGATCTGTTTCTGACCCAGATCATGCTTCATACTTTGTAATTGTAAAATCTTATGGAAGTAAGTGTTATTCAAGCTGCATCAACAATGTTATAGCATTCAATCTAAGTCGAAGAGGAGGATTGAAGATAGAAGACCAAGCTGGTAGTGGAAGGCAGCTTGGGATTAGCAGTCAGCTTGGAAACACTTAGGCAGATTGGTGCCTTGACAAACGGCCCAATCTGTGTCTGACAATCAAGTGAATATAACAACCTGGATTAAAGATAAGGACAAATGACGTGACTAGGAAGAATCCTAGGATCCAGGTTGGTGGTTTTTTACATATGCGTGTCCATAATCTTATTGGATAATAAAGAATGTGCAGCTGTATGTGGGGGATCACAAGTACCATGAAAGGCACGATTGATTATTCCTTTGTCATCCGTTGAAAGAAGAATACGTGGCTACATTGGATACCAAGAGAAGAAGGGCTTTCGCCTATAAAAGCCTCATTCCTTGATTGCATATGTGTGGCATTCCTGAGAATCATTCTTCACACAAGTTTTCTCTGCTCTTAGACACAGCTTAGTCTGTTGGAGATCAGCTTTGCCTGATTCTCTTGAGCTGAAACTTATTGATTGTAGTTTGTCATTTCAAGGGTTGTTTAGATATCTATAGGCTATCTTTATTCCGCAACAACCCTGTAATTCTTTGTATAGATTATTTCTTAATAAAGGATTACATTGAAAACCACAATCTGTGTCTAAGAATGTTTCACTCTATTTATTGCTAAACTGTTTTAATGATTCCTGTTATTTACTTACTTAATATATAAACTGAATCTTAAAACGTTTTAGTTAAAAACCTTGTAAAGTTCGAATTAAGTTGTATTCACCCCCCCTCTACAACTGTTCTGTGTACAATATACTTTGGTATATTGATAGACCTTGGGACGTATCAATGGTTCAACTCCTACAATGTGTAGGAGCATTCTCCCCTTCCAAGATCCGAAATCATGAGTTTTGAATCTTGGTGGGATGGAGACATACCCAAAATCCCTGGTATTAACCAGAGTAGGAAGATGAGCCATGTAAATAAGAAAAGAAAAGAATACAGAAAATTTTTAAAGATTTTAATGTAGAAAAGTAAAGTAAAGAAAGATAAACAGATAATCTTGCAAACGTTTTTCAGATAAGTTTCAGTGTATCAAAACACTGCTTTGATACCAACTGAAAGTCCCAAGTTTGCAAGGTTATGTAATTAACAGCTAATGTAAATTACTTTAAGAAACATAACAGAAAAGTAAATAAGTTTAGTCATAAGTATTATTGATTAAACAATGAATACATGGTCGTGTTTTTGAAGAAAGAAAGAAGAAACAGTTGTTAAGTTTTTGACACACTAAAAACTTAACAATATTACAATGATGTGAAAACACACTAAGTGTAAAATGTGGAACACACCAACGAGAGTGAGGCTAGGTCAAGTGATGCCTTATATAGAGGGAGAGAAGGCATCACATGACAACCCATTAATTGTTGACACTAGAAAGGTTGTCGATCATCTATTGGTGTGTAAGATTGATCTGCAGGTGTCTCTATCTTCATCTTGTTTGTTTCCAATTCGGGTATGAAAGAGAAACATTGAAGTACTATTTTGGTACAAAGTCACATGACTTCATTCTGCTTGATCAACACGTGTCCTTGGGGACCAGTCTTTTATCTTCATTTTCCCGCTCATATTTGACTTGCAAACCTTGGTGGTGACTCATTGAACTTATCCTTAACTCTGAAGATAATGATAGTCGCTCTCCTCAGCGAATCCATGACTCAACAGCTTCTCATATTAGACATTTGCTTCTTGTCTAGACATTGATGACTTGTTATTGCCTTGATGTCGGTTGTTTAATGTTGGACAGCCGTTGGATTTCCATTTGAACTTATTGTGATGACTTTGCTAGTAACACCATTTAATAAATGAACCAAACAGATCATTTTGGTTTGAACTATTAAAGTTTGTTCCGCTATCTTTTGACGCCGTTAGGCGAATTTTTTTGAAAATCCGTATTTTTTAAACGACAGGTGTTACATTTTCACATAAATGTAAAATCTAAAATTGCATCTAAATAACTCAAAACAATCATCATGTAAAGATTTATCAAAGGTAGAAAATGACTTAAAAAGTTCTAAGAATTCCTGCAATTTTTGGGTTTACTAACTTAACTTTTCAATATATATATATATATATATATATATAGTTTTATCAGCTAAAAATATTACAATCAATCTTCCATAGTCTTAAAACTAAGCCTAATATGTCGACATTATTGTTTGAACATTGGTCTTTTACTCAAAAAGTCTCTACTAAATAGACTAACATCACATTGACAATATATTGAGAATCCTAATTCCACCTCGTGTTTTAAAATGCATTCTTAAAATACATAATTCATATATAGTATGCAAATGTATACCTAGTAAAAATTTATATTCAAAAGAAAAAGTCAAAATAAAAACATATATTGTGTAATGCGACCAAGGTGACATTGAAGGTAATGTGGTGGTGGTGGCTGCCGATGGTGATGGATGCGACTGATAGTGGTGATAGTGTTGAGTGATATAGGTTTTTTATGTAAAATTGGTAATCAAAATACATCATATAATATAAGAGATTGATGGTATAATTAATTAATAAAAAAACTGTAATAATCGCATATTCCATTTTTCTAACTTTCAACGAGAAGCGAGTAAATATTTATGAAGTGGTTAGATAGGGATTTATTTTTTATTTTTATTTTTATATAACTATAAAAAATGTGATGGATGTAGGACATTGGTGTTTGATAAATATCACATGATGGTATGTGGGACCTTTGAGGGATGTGGGGCCTTGGCCTTTGATGAAATATCTACATGCGCAAAGCTTGGTTGCTGAATATATATTGTCCACATGTTCGTTAATCATGACGTAATTATCAAGCAAATATTATACTTCATTATTATTAACTATTAAGGTTTTTTTTTTCCCTTAAACGTTTACATTTTCTACTCCTTACACTATCTTAATAAAATTTTATGAAAATTATAACTCTTTGATTATAAAAACAAATTCTTTTACTCCCTCTGTCCCATTTTAAGTGTTATATAACATAAACAAAAATATTTACGGTCAAGATTGAAAGAAAAAGACTCAAAAAGTCAAATTATGATACTTAATATGGGACGGAGGGAGTATCATCTAACCAAAGCTAAAATAAAAACTTCAATATCAAGTAAATTTAAAGTATTATATATGCTATTTCTTTTGCCACATGATCGGAGTCATCTGTTCGACTTTCCTTTTCAAAGTTTCTATTAATGGTAAAGATTTTTATTCGTACTCATGTTCTTGCTAAAAATGATAGTTTTTATGATATGATGAGTCTTTATTAAAAGAAAATAATGGAATAAGTTCACATGTGTTATACTAGTGCGATTCACAGTAAAATTCAAGACAATCAAGAAAATAAATGATGGAGAATTATTTAACAAAATGATGTTACCATTTCCAATTATGTCATTTTCTTTATGGATTTTGTTAATGACAACATTAACATTAACATGCATTGAAAGTTTATTGTCAAAAAATAATCATTAACAATATTTTTTTTTATATTGAAAATAATAATGGAATGAAATATAGATTTCAATTCAATCGAATTATGTAAACAAACCAAAACCTAATTAAGAACCTTTGGTTCGCAGAATACTTTTGTAAGAATTGGAATCGGTCAACGTAATTGGAATTTGAAAGAATTGATATCTGAATAAATTATAATTTCGTGGAATTAGAGTTTAAATGAATCATATTCTTTTGCTGTTTGGTTGACTGAAATGAAATAAAATGGAATCGAATTTATAATATAAATAATAATAATTAATTACTATACTTTTATAAAGTTATTACTAATAGTATTCAATATTTTACTAACTTTAATAGATTTTATAAAAAAGTAAGTTTTTTATAAAATCATAAAATTTTTAAAAGTAAACATAATTTTTTTTATAAAATCATAAAATTTTTAAAAGTAAACATAATTTTTTTTATAAAATAAATATCTATATCATAAATTAGAAAATTTTTTGTAAAAAACAATTAACTTTTATAAAATAATATTGTCAAAAATAATCATTTTATTTTATAAAAACAGTAAAATTCTAATAGTTCATAATAATATAATAAAAATAAATAAATAAATATATTTAAATAAATAGAATAGAATTCAAAAAATTTGAAAAAAAAAAAAGCTATAAAATAAATAGTTTAAATTAAAATATTTAAAAATAATAATATAATGTTATAAAATAGTAATAATTTTTTTATAAAATTATAATACGTATAGTTTGGTAATTCTCGTTCTAGAAACCTATCAATAAGCAAAAGGAAATTTGCACTTCTCATTTGTCTACCCTAATTTTAATAAGTACATATTCCTGTCAAAAGTCATGTTCTCGATCAGATTAAGCTTTTTCGGGTCCATTTTAAGTTTATCTGCTCCTCAATCACTGTATCTTGTCTATTTCAACATACAATAATCTCCTTCTCGCGTTGTTCACTACGAGTTATATGTCCGCGCAATGCGGCGGTATAATTAGGGTACGAAACACAGGTTTCGGGATCGGTGAGGGAGGGAGCCCTGATTTTCTAAAACTCGAATTGGAAAAAATTCGGGTTGAGTTTTTATATAGAAATTTATTAATTTTGAAAATATGTGTATGTAAAATGAATTATAAACATAAACAGAAAATAAATATATTAACAAAAATTATATGATATAAAATACATATAAATATAAAGTTATACACAATACAAAAATTTTATGTACATTGTAGTTGTTCAAATTATATCACACTTTATAACTTTTTTCAAAAGCGCATGGCCAATTTTGGAAAAAAAATTTAAAAAATCGAGCACATTCCCATTTTAGATTGGGCCAAACAACAAATTTCAAGTGTAAACATTTATTAAAGCCCAAAGTTAGTAAGAGCTGAGCAATAAAATGGGTCGTTTCCTTCCGTCTTGTTCATTTCATTTCTTTCACATTATCAAACCCTATTTCCTCTCTCACTAAAACATTCTCTCTTTCTAAAACTCCATCATGGCAACACGGCGGCTGGACGCCACCCTCCTCCGCTCCCTCCATCGTTACCCATACCGATCACCTTTCACCCGTACACTTCCCCGTACCCGATAATCTGTTAGGAACAGGTTGCACAGCGGAAGCAAAACAGAAAAATAAATAAAGAACACGAGAATTAACGTGGTATCTCACACAATGTGTGTGAACTAATCCACGGCTGCAACTAGGGTTTTTTATTAGCTCAGTACAACATTTACAATGCATAGACCTGAATATATATAGATAACAGATTAGGGTTTCTTGGAGTAATGCACAAGTAAACCTGTTTGATCAAATAATCGCACTATGGCTCAACCGAAGGTGTGAGAGAGGTTTTTGGTGTTTTGTTGGTGATTCTCTTCCGGTCAGAGGGCCGTAGCCCGCTTTACGCCTATGACTGTTAATTCCTTCGCCGATTTGTAAGGCTTAGGGTTTATTTAGGGAGGCTAGGGATCCGAAGGTCGGATTAATGGTTAGGGTTTATATGTATATGGCGTATATCTTTTTCTCGTGTAATACCTCCTCTATTTATATAGAGGGTAGAAACTTGGAGAAGAGGGTAAGAGAATCAGGGTAAATCTCTTCCTCTTTTGAGAATATCTTTTACCTTTTTAAGAAGATTTATGGTGATCCTTACAAGGAACCTTGTCCGAGGTATTCGGACTTTGATGTATGTTTTTTCTCGTTGAGATTTAATACGTATTCTTCCGGAGTTAGACAATTTGACTTAGGTGCTCCGGGATTATTTCTGCTTACGGAGATGTTGCTCCGTATAGGCATTCTTGTTCAAAGGTATCTTTGTTGGTTCGGAGGTAGAGCTCCGTATAGGGTATATCATCAAGCCCCCAGTCTAATTGGAGAGGCTATCTGTAGGCTGTCTTATTAGACTTCAAAAAACAATGGTCGCTTCCCAGGTGATCCTGCCAGGGGTCTTATTTAAGTCAAACCAAATATCGTAAGGTATTTATCCTATAATTTTGCTTGAATGGTTGGGATTTGACTAACGACCGTAGCTATAAATACTCTTTGATATATTTCCTTTTACCCTGTGCTCAAAATATAAAGTATTTTACCTCTCAAAGGCGATACCTTCTTCATCAATTTTCCCATCTTCTACTTTCTTCTGGCATCGCTCCTGTTGAAAAGGTGTGTGGTTCTATCCGGATCTTTTCTTTTAATCTTCTTTCCATGTCGAATTAGGGATATGCGTTGAGTTTAATAACTTGAAACCCTAGTATTATCTTTGGCCGATGAAGGCCTTTAGATCCAAGTTTCTCTGTTATGTGTACAACCCCATATTAGCTCCAGCGATATCATTTTGTTGCTCCACCTTTTGAATCTTCTACCCCTTCATTGTTATCTGTTCCACCTCTTTTTTTTTCTTTTTTTTTTTGGAATAGCGATGCCGTTGGGCAGTATTTTTTGATTTGATTGGTTCCCTTCCTGTTCTTCTTCTTGTAGGATGGCATTCAAACTGATGATCAATAGGCAATCATCCCTTGCTCATCTTATCGTGAAAGCTACTCCATCTATTGCGGCTTCAGGTTCGGAGACCTCTGCCGGGGGTTCTGATGCCCAGGCCGTTGATCGTGCCGGGTTGGAGGCAATTTGCCAGGCAGGCGAGACCATGTTGTATGAAAATGACCCGGTTGGTCGCCCTGTTATTGAAGTTTCTGACTGCCGTACCAGTGGGGAGAATTGTGATCAACCTATTGATGAGCAGGGTACTGTTGCTGGTCGTCTTAGGAGCAGAAAGAGGACGTCTGCCAAAAGGCCTTGTGTGTCTTTTTCTAGGAAGATGTCGAAACGATCCGAGGATGTAGAGGAAAATATCGGTATACATATGTTTTATATGCTCGTTCTCCAAAAAAAGTTTTGTTTTGTCTTCTTATCTATTTGTGCTTTTTGTAGAGTTTAACCCTTTTCTCCAGGCTCCGGGATGGTGAATCTTGTCATAATAGCATTGGATCCGTTGCTCCTTCCGAGTAGGTTTCAAAGTTGATGGGCATGGATTTGGCAAAGCTTTTCGAGTTGTTCAATCAGTCTTCCTTTTGTGCTTCAATAATAGGGAATGTATTGGATTCGAGGTTGCGCGATCTTGCAGAGGATGGTGGTCCTTCGTCTGAGCAGATGAATAAGCTCAAAGCAGAGAAGTTATCTTTAGAGTTCAAGATGTTGGAATTGGAAGTTAATGTTAGCGGTTTGACTGCAGAGTTGAAGTCTGCTCTGGATGCGGTGCAGACTAAAGGGGATGAGGTTAATATGCTGAAGGAGGATTTGGCTGCAAAGAATGCATTGCTGGGGGAGGATCGTTCTGCTTTCGTTGATTTGAAGGAGAAGTATAGGCGACTTATCGTTGAAGTGATTCCTCATGTCTGTAAGTCCTTCTTGAATGGTGCTGAGGTTGGTAAGAGGATTTCAAGTTTGTGTAATGCTAATAGGGTCGATGTGGAGTCAAATTTGATTCGTTCGCTTGCTGCCGAAGGTCATATCTCTCTTAGCGATGGGGAGCTTGCCAAGGATACTGCGGGTCCTTTAGACAAAGCTATGGATGAGCTGGAGGATATACATTCATTATACCTTCGCGATGTCTCTTCAGATCCTGATGCGTCCCCTGCTCATCTGATGCAGATTCCTAATGCATAAATTGTCTTTGTTGTTTGAACTTGTTTATCCCTTTGCTAGTTCCTTTGACATTTGTGATTGATACTTTGATAGACATTGCTGCTATCTTCTGCTGTTTGTGGACTTCTTCGCTCTTATTATTGTTTAACATCCTCTTACTTTCTTTTGGTAAAATTTCTCATGGTTGTCTTATGGCAGTCGCCTTATGACACTATTGTCTCATGGCAGTAGCCTTATGACGTGGTTGTCTTATGACAGTTGCCTTTTGACGTGGATGTCTTATGGCAGTCGTCTTATGACATTGTTTGTCTTATGACAGTCGCCTTATTACGTGGATGTCTCATGGCAGTCGTCTTATGACGTTGTTGCTTTATGGAAGTGTTATCGGGCGTCCCCTTAACTTCTCATAAAGTCTTTTGTTATACATGTATATTTTATTAGTACGCGCGTTTTGTTTTTGATCGATCTTTGAAAGCTTTTATTTTCGTAAAAATAATTGGCAGGAGGACATTACATGGTAAAGTTCTGATGGTGGTTTCGTTTTAGTGTTTAAATTTATAAAAGTTGTACAAGTTATTATCTCGAAAACACACACACCTTAACGGACAGGGGACCCGATCAGATGTAGTATAGTTTAGTGATAAGAACAGGATCGTTCGCAGGGACGCGTTGCTTTACCTAATCTAGTAATACGTGTAATTCTAGCGGTTGTGGGGTTGTCACGATTTCCTATTAAACTAATTAAAATACTGAAAAGTAAATAGAAGCCGCAACCGCTTATTCAGCGAGAGACTTAGTCTGAAAATAGTTTGAAAAAGAAAATAACAGTAATTAAATTAAAATACTTGTTTGGCATCTCCGATCTCATGGTACGACCAAATATCATTCTACCTACTTGCAAGACTGTTGGAAACTTAATCACGGCTCAGATTCTCGTTAGATTCACTTCGCCTAAGTAACTAGTGTTGTCCCTAGACTCACACTATTCTATAAACAAATTCTCGTTAGATTCATTGTTTAAGCATTAATGACCTAAAGTTCGTGTTACTAGTTCATCTTTAAGTTACCCGGCTCTTAAGCCATGGCCAGATAGTAATTCTCTCCGGTGACCACAGTGCTCGTTTCCAAGTCACTGGATCGCGTCTGACATTATTAAGCATCATGTTCTATTCATCCTAATTACTATGGTTCTGGATCCCTCGGTTACAAATGAATCACCTTTTACATCTAGTTAAAGACCGACTAGTGTTTTCCATCCTTATGTATTAATCCTAGTGTATGATTATAGACCGATCATCAGAATTAAATCAATACATGCAGATATAGAACCAATATTAATATGAAGAACTAGTAAAACATGGATCTATGATAAACAGTAAAACACACTCCAACAGATCTAACAAATAAAGTAAAATAAATAAACGTCTACATGATCACATCGATCTAAACAAGTATTCAGCCTACTAGCCTGACATTATTAAAGGAATAACAAAGTCTGAAAAGATGAAAGACATTGTTTACCAACTGAAAGTAAAGTAAAAGAATAGATCTAGGTTGAGGATGAAGATCGGAAGGTGTTAGAAGCTCCAAAACCTCCTTGGAATCTGCAAAGTCGACCTAGGGTTAAATATGGGCGGCTAGGGCTGCTGAATCGGCTCTCTCTTAGGGTTTTGAGAGTTGTTTCGACTTAAATAAGTGTTTAAGTCGGTTGCTGATCTGGGCCGCCCAGCGGCGCTGGATGGGCTTGTTGGTGCATGTTTCTCAGTGACAAAAGCATTCTAGATGTGTAATGTATATTTATATATATTCAAGTCTTGTAATTTATCTTGTAATTACCGTTTGTCAATAATATTACCTTGGCATATATTGTTGATCATATTGGGATCCATTTATGTTTATATGTTTGTTTATTATTTGTGTTTTACAGGTTCTAGACATTACATGTAAAGAGTCATTAAGTTAATATTGTTTCTGCGTTTAACAGCAGTTGAAATATTAACTTAATGTACTTCCAAATGGAAGTTAAGTTAATTGTGTTTCTGCGTATTAACAGCAGGAGAAACATTAACTTAATCAATACTTCCAATAGGTAATATAGACAATGTTGTTTCTGCGTATTCACAGCAGTAGAAACATTGTCGTAGCTAATGTTGGTTCTGCGTATATTTACAGCAGTATAAACATTGGCTGAGTTAATGTTGGTTATGCGTCTTGACAGCAGTTGAAACATTAACTCAAATATTCCTAAGTGTTATTTGAGGTTCTTGGGAACGAGCAAAATAGTTGCTTGTGGAAAGAACACTCAAATGGTCATTTGAGAGTTTCTGAGGAACAAGCAAAAGTTTGCTTGTTCATAAGAACTCTCAAATGGTTTGAGAGTTTCTGTGGAAACAAGCAAAAGCATGCTTGTCCATAAGAACTCTCAAACAGTTTGTGTGTTCTGGGAAACACACAAACAGGCCAAAACCCTAATGGGCTTGACATGAGAACACTCAAATCCATTGGATTTGAGAGTTCTTGTCACTTGCCTATAAATAGTGGTGTGTGTTATGCGTGTTCTTAACAAGAGTGTAGAGAGAGAAACGAGCAAAACCTAGAGAGAGAAACCCAAGAACACGCAGTTTGATCTTGTGGGTAGTACTCGACTCATGCACGAACCGCAAACACACACCCGGTTTGGACAGCTCGTAGACTTAGATTACCACGTTGGTTGGTAAAGTTTGTCCGGAGAGCCGTTTCACTATTGTAACCAAATACGAGTGTTTATATTCACGCAAAAGATATATATATATATATATATATATATATATATATATATATATATATATATATATATATATCATAAAAGGTAGATATAAAAACCGTGGGTTATCTCGAGGAATTTCGCACCTCGACATATCCTTAAGTCAATCTCGGTTCGGTAAGACCCGGGGGACTTACAACTGGTATCAGAGCCATAGGTTATCAACAACCTTGGTTCGAGATTGATCACGGTTTGGGTATCCCACTTTTTGCGTGTTCTTAGGTGGAGAAGTGTTTTCGGGTTCGTTTGAAATAAAGGTTCAAACTTGACACCAAAATAAGACATATCTCATCCCTAAAATCATTTTCTCAAGGTTTCATTGATGAAGGAACAATATCGGGTTCGGGATCTAAGAAATTGTGAGAAATTGGTGTTTGCGTGTTCTTAGGTGTGTACTTTGCGTGTTTGTAAGGTACAATACCTTTTGCGTGTTTCGATACTTCCTAGGCAGTTTGCGTGTTTCATTTGCGCATTTTGTTTGAGTGTTCTTGAGGATTTGAGAGTTCTTGAGGATTTGAGAGTTCTTAAGGATTTGAGAGTTCTTAAATTTTGAGAGTTCTTGTGGTTTGCTTGTTTAGTACACTTTTGCTCGTTTCATTTGAGTGTTCCTGTTTTTGCGTGTTCTTGTGTACTTGAGTGTTTATAAGTTAAACTTCATACACAATGGCAGCAAACTATCTTAACCAATTAATACTAATGGACCATGAGACCGGTAAGGGTAATTCACCACCTAAACTGATGATCATTGACCAATACTTTTCTTGGAAAGGTCGATTCGAATCCTTTATGCAATTCACGGATATTAGAATGTGGACTTGTATGACTGAAGGATATAGTGCCCCAACATATGAGGACAATGGTGTTAACAAAGTATATGCTTACCAAGATATGACTGAATCTAATAAAAAATTGTATGAGGCAGAGAAAAAGGCACTATCATGTTTAAAAATGTCATTGCCACAAGAAATTTTACATTTATTTAATGGATTCAATACATCAAAAGAACTTTGGTTAGCATTAAAAAATCATTATGAAGGGGATGAAACACTTAAAAAGAATCGTAGAGACCTTCTAAAGCATCAGTATAATGTATTTAATGGGTTAAGAAATGAAAACTTAGATCAACTAATTACAAGGTATTATCATTTGCTAGCAGAGTTACAAGCATTTGAAGTTACCTATTTTGAGGAAGAAAAAGTCAAGAAATTTTTGAGTTCCTTGCCGGAAAAGTAATTATATTACCACTTTGCAGGAAAAAGCAGATTTCTCTGATATGTCTTTGACTTAGATAGTTGCTAAGTTTAGGGGACAAGAAATGAAACTAAAAAGGAGGGAAGAAGGATATAATAATGCTCAGATTCCCAAGCTTTATTACGGTAGGCCTACGATCAATGTATGTCCAGGTTCCCTTGAAGGAAGCACTAGGGCATTCCTGAGTGAAGATGTTAACTTACAAAAGATCTCGTTTGACTCTGAGGGGAACATATGTCTTGTTTCAAGACAGAGCGACAATTTAGGCAATCATGGATATCCTACCTCCAGTGCTAGTTCCACCGTGCCTATAAGTGTCAAATGTGCGGAAAGTCACTTATCCGTTCTTGCGTCATTTGTGACATCATATGAACAGTTTATCCAAGGAAAGGTTCAATATCCGAGTCTTATAGATGAAGACTATGAGTAGATTGATCCTTTGGACTTAGAAGAGATGGATCTGCAATGGCAAATGGCTATGCTAACTCTTCGGGCTAAACGGTTCTTATCAAGAACAGGGCGAAAGGTCGTGGGTTCCAAGCTTGGCTTTTATAAGTCAAAGATAAAGTGTTACAATTGCGAGGGCTTTGGACACTTTGCTAGGGAATGCCAGAGACCTAAGAAGGATGATAGGTCTATTGTGACTCATCAAAACTTTAACCAAGGTGGATCAACAACTCCTTCAGGTGCTTCACAACGAGGATATTTTCAAGGGTCAAGTTCGAATGCTAGTAACTCTTCTCAACAAAACAGTTATCAAGGTTCCAAGGTTGAAAGTCCAAACTCTAATGACCAAAATGGGTCAAGAGCTTTGGTGGTTCAACAACAGGAAGGTTCATATGACTGGGGCACAATTGTTGAAGAAACAAACAATGCCTACCTGGCTGAGATCAGTTCAATTGTGTCATCAGATTCAGAATCAGAGATTCCAGAAGGTGATGACACTAGATCATTCAAAAACCCTGAAAAATCAATAGTTGTGAGCAATTCAAACAAAGTCAAAGATCAAAAGACAATATCGGGTCTGGTGAACTTCATGACAAACTTGACTATCATAAAGTGTCCAGTTTCAGTAGAAAGGACTGACAACATGTGGAATATCGATACTGGATGTTCTATTCAAGTCACTGGAGATAGTAGTGTTCTGTCAGACTTTGTTAAGATTTCTGATGTTCAGGTGAACTTTGCTGGACCTGCTCAGGGGATCGCAACTGGTCATGGTAAAGTGAGCATCACTAATCTTCATCTTGACAAGGTGTATCATATTGAGCATCTTAGTCAAAATCCTTTGAGTGTCAGTCAAGTGGATGATGTATGTCATGAGTGGGACAAGGATCATAAAATTGTTCCTCGTTTGGTTCCTGAAGCCTCCAGGGTTGATGAATCATCAACAAGCAAAGGAGTAATTCTAGAAGAAAACGAGACATTACATTTGAGACACTCAAAGTCAACTCCATTAAATCATGTGAAAACAATGAAAGAAGTTTTAGAAAGACTTTCATGCATTGAAGAAATGACTGAGTATGGAATTCCTATTACGGAAGAAAATCTCAGAAGCTTTAAGACGAAGAAAAATGTCAAAAGGATTTCTTGCTTCATGTAAGTCCCTACCGTTGAATGGATCGTAAATAAGACGTGATTCGTTATGTCAAGAGTGCGGAATCCTCTTGAGATAACTAGATTGCTACTGCCTTTCATCGATTAATCAGTAATTAATCAACCTAAGGTCACACACGAAGTGCTAGTTCGTGTAGGAGGTCACACGAGCAACAATTCGACTTCTAAGTTCTTAATTCGTTGCTAATCACGAAAATTAGCATGTATTTATACTAATAGGTTTGTGTTCGTGTGGGCTTGGGCTTCACACGAAGTGGCTAAGGCCCGATCCACCAAACAGCCTTGTCTTCACGCTGACGTCAGCACGAAGGCATTCCTACATGCTGCTGACGTCAGCACGAGGACGTGTTTCTTGGATTGCTTATTTCGCTTGTACATAACATTCAGCCATCGTTTAAGTGTTCTACAACACTTATAAACCTTGGCTCTACATTCTTGTACCTGCAAAACAATTATATAACACACAAACATAACAAAACCATAACTTGATCTTATATTGAAGTTCAAACGTAATCATTAAATACAAACGTAAGTCCTAACGACTTATTATTTAAACGATTACACAGATATTCCTAAGAACAAAAACGTTAATCAAATCTACGTTGCTACTGTCACACAAATCTGCATCTACAAACTCCCCCTTGACATTAGCGACTAGATTTCTTTAACAAGTTCTTTAATCTTGAACTTCAAACTCGACCATCAAACAAAAGTCTTATGCTATTTGCATGAATCTTCTCGACCAAACAAAAACCAAGAATATTCTGATAGCGTCTAACTTCTGTTCTTCAAAATCTAACAGCTGAACAAGGTGTCTCAATCAATCTTCTTTGATCACCTCTTGACAAATTGACAACTTGCATTGGATCATACATGCGCAGCAACATCTGTTTCTTTGAGTTATCAACAAACATCTGTGCTTTTCCTGACTTGATATCTATTTGCCAATAAGTCATGTTTGTCAGCAAATCTTGATCCCATTTGATAGCAAGAACTTCTTTAACACATTCAATCTTTCTTTGAACAAAATGAAATGTGCCATCTGGTTTTGTAATCTTCTTCATTGGCCTAGGTTTAATCAACCTATCTTCAGGCTTCAAACCACTTTCACTAAAATGCCAAATTCTTTCTCTTTGGAATCTCTGCCAATAATAATCAGCATTTCCATTCTTCTGAAGATTAACAAACCATCTCCTTCCTAAGTCTATCAAATCAGATTCACTAAGACTTTGGAAATGTCTTGCACTGATTGACATATACTGGCAACCTTCTTTTCTCTTGATAACAAATAGCTTAATTCTATGATCATAGAACCAACTCTGTATCACTGAGAAATACGTAGGTGCGTCCTTGTCTGAGATGAACTCCCAAAACATCGACGGTTTATTAAATCCACCCATTGGCATACCAGTACGTCCTCTATAAACTGGAACCCATCTATTTATACAAAACTGAGGGTCTTGCTCCGCCGGAGGTATAATAAAATTTCTAATATTAAACTCCCGCGTAGCATTTATCTTCCAGCCTAGATCAACAATATATTCATGTTATTCATGCACTATCTTTGCAAACACTTTGAATCTTAACTTTGCAGCATTTCTTGGATCATTTGGACTTTCTCTGATCGGATTAAGTCTGAAATGTTCCTCTTCAGCTATTGGTTCAACCGGGACGTCTCTATCTTCATTAAAGACACGATTGAAATCATAAGGTTCTTCCATCAACCTTTGTCTATCAGCTTCAGAAACAAATTCTCCTTCTTCCAGATCTTCATCAATGATACTATCTATGTCATCATCAACACGATCAATATCGTCCAATGCACCTATTTGAAGCTTATCTGCAATTTTAACATATTCAAACATACAAAGATAAAAGAACATAAAATCTATAAGTCAAGACATACTTTAGCTTCTGCCTCAACTCGAATATGACCATTGAACACTATCAAGATCAATATTGGCCTGATCAACCTCAAACTTATGACTTTCCCATACTTTAGCTTCTGCCTCAACTCGAATATGAGGATCATTTCCAAATTTCTCTGCAATCTCCCATTCTATTCTATCTTCTTCTGATCTCACACTCCGTGGATTATGATAATCAGGACGTTTACTAGAATTAGAGTTACCTGAATTGGAATCTTCATCATCTGACGAGTTGTCTGAATCTTCAGGAACTGCATCTGGAGCAGCAGTCATCACAGCTTTTCCTTTCTGAGTCCCAGATGTACTAGCACTAGATGTACCAGCAATCTCTGACTCTCTCTGTCTTGGCGACTCCCCCTGAACATCTGCAGTCTCTGAATTAATCACAGCATCAACATCAGTATCTTGACCTTGACCTTGATTCTCTGTCTCACCATCTTTTGGTTGGTTTCGATTTGGATCTTGAGCTGGATCTTGATCATCATGATCATCATCTCTTTGCTTCTTTGCTAGCTCATCATCCTTACAACCATCTTTATCTCCCCCTTGAGACAAGAATCGGTCAATTTTATCACCAAGAGAATGAACAAGTGCTGTCATAATGTCCATCTCTTCCTGATGTTTTGCAGCTTGGAGGTTCAACTGTTTCTCCAACGCTGTGACTCGCATCTCTAATAACTTCTTCTCCGAAACAATACGACTCAGCTGAACTTGTACTGGCAAAGCTGAATATGAAGTAGAAGCAATGTGCGATGTAGAAGCAGGCGGTGGCATCGTAGTCTCAAATGAAGGCATACGAACATGAAAAGTTCCTGATGGAGGCATCTGCGGTCTTTGCAATGGTAACAACAGACGATCCATAGCTATAGCAACAGGAACTAACGCCTGAATAGGAGTAGAACGAGGCCTAGGAGCAGGAACTATCGGCTCTGGCTCCTGACGAACTGACGGCTCTGGAACTCTAGTAGTCATAACAGTCGTAGCCTCAGTGACAACTCTAGCATGAGAACCATCTAAATGAATCGTGAACTTGGTTCTCGACCTTTTCTCTCCAACAGAAGTACCAACTGAAGTAGTAGACACCGAAACTGGAACTTCAGTAACAGAAGCTCTTAAGGCAGCAACTGATGGTGTATCAATTGATCCGGATGTATGAGACATCTCCATAGCAGAATGATACTCAGCAAACTCCCTATCAATCTCTGACTGAGGTCGCTGAAGGGCTTGAATCTTCTCAACAGCGTCAATCCCTTTCCCTTGTCTTCTTCTTCTCTTCAGTGGCCTATCTGCATCTTCAGTTTCTGAACCCTCATCAGCATTAACAGCAACAATATGTGGTTCAGAAGGACCAACAACATGTACTGGAGCAGAGGTAGAATTAGAAACCCCAGTAGTCGGCATCACAAGATTTGTTGGATCATCAATATCCTCCTCTAGAGCATCCATCTCCGAATCATCTTCCGGAACATCAGTAAACAAAGGAACTTCATTCAATCCCTCGAACTGATCAGCTCTCTCTTCTTGAGGATCATCTTGATCTTGAGCATCATTAGCAGCAGCAGCAACATGTTCTTCATCTTCCCAACCTTGTCTTGGTGCAACATAGTCTGGATTAATCAAATGTCCGAACAATGGTGGATTATCAACATTTGCTGGAACATTACCAGCAGAGTGTGACATCATGTCATTAAACACTCTGTGAGTAAGACGACCTAAATTAAACGTATCACCAACGAATGGTAAAACAGCTGCTTTATGTCTGATAATAATCATGACAAATCTCGGAAAAAGAAAGAATTTCTTCTCATTTCCATAAGCTCTCAACTGTCGAACAAAACTGTCATAAATGTACTGAGAAAAGCTGTAAGGCTTGTTCAATATAAGAGCAACAAGTTGAGAAGCCGACTGCATATTCATCTGATCATAACCGGCACTACGATGACTAATAGATCTCAACAAGTAGTAGGCAAGCAATCTCCATTTGCCTCTCAAACTAGATTTGGGATAGGGATGTTTAATCAAACCAGCATATCCCATACGTCTTAGAGCACCGTCACATAAACTTTCTTCATACTCTGTAGGACCTTGCTCTAACTCATCATTACCAAGATCTAATATAGTCCTTAACTCTCCAGCAGAAAACTCAATATTACGTCCCTGAACAGTAGTGCGAATAACAGTATGAGCACCCATCTGCACTTGTCTGGCTGAATTCCAGAACTGAGTAATATAGTCTCTGATCAATGGAGGGTTCTCTGTAAGAGCAAATCGAATACGCGAGCGTGTAAGGTACTGTAGGACACCGTGAAACTCTGCCATGCATCCTTGCTGAGTAATGCTGATATCAATAGCAGCATTATGCTCCTTAACAAAGACACGAGCATTAGCACCTTGTCCTGCCATACCTGCATAAAACAAAAAGAAATCGAAAAGAAAAACAGAAAATTAAAAAAAAATTCCAAAATTACAAGTCTGCTTCGTGGTGACGTCATCACGAGGAGAATCCTCTTCGTGTGACGTCAGCACGACCTGACCTTCAAAACCCATAAAAACATCTCCATATGATATCCAAATCGATCAAAATCGGATTTTAGTATCATCTTGGACTTGTTTAACATGAATTTTATGTTGTTTAAGCCCAGAAAATAAATCCGAAGACAACTTCGTGAACACGAAGTTCTTCGCGAAGTTCGTGTGAACAGTGGCCAAAGCATATTTTCTTCAATTAATCTTGATTTTAAACATGTTAATTCAAACTTTTGTTAGATATAAGGTGTACAAACATCACTTAATCCAATTTTAAGTCCAATTTTAAGTCAAATCATCAAAAACTGAAGATCAAAAATTCAATTCGTCCACTATACTATTCACGCGAAGTAATAAGTCGAGATTTGGGCATAATAACGACTTAAAATCGATGGTATTCCAAGTTAAAACATCTTTAAACTATTCTAGATCATGAATTTACCAACGAATCTGGATAAGAAACACAAAAAGAAGATGAAATCGATCGAAAAGTGGAACGGATGAACAGTGCACGCGAAGGAGACTAGTTCGTGTGATTAACTTTGGGGTTTAATTTCGTAAATGGTAATTAATTAAAAGTTAAAACCCATATATATATCTAAGTTCGTGGGCCGGGCCGAAGAGAACTTCGTGGGCTCTTGCTGACGTCACCGTGAAACATGCTGACGTCAGCACGGACGAACTTCAAATTAATCACAATCGAGCTGCACACTTAACCAAAATTCGTAAATTTTCCAGAAAACTTAACAAAGAAAAATTACAAATTTTCAGAAAACATAAACCTGTAGATACTTGTTACCTGAAACTTGTATCTGCTCGAAAATGTAATCTTACCATACATCATCCGTACTAATCTTGTCATCAAAATAATGTATCAAATTAATCTTACATTATAATCTTGACATAAAATCGATCATTTTTCATTGATGTTTAACTTTAACAAAAGCAAACTTACATCGAAATACATTCAATGTATAATTCCTTACAAATTATGTATCATATCACCAACCTATCACAATAAGTCTTAGGTTGTGATCATGATAATACAATTATAACCTATTACACCAAGTTCTAGGTTATTACAAGGTTATGAACCCTTGTAGCATGTTACATGCATAGACTATTGTCCGTTGCAATGCAATTCTAAGAGCAAGAGGAGACGATTTTGTCCTCAATCGCGATCTGAAATTTTGATGTCATTTTCCTTTTAAATGAAATTCATTATCTGTAGCCTGCACACTTAACAAACTTCATCAATGCATCAAAATCAACAAAAATAACATAACAAGTATGTGAGTCCCTTAAATACGATGGTTAACCTAGAAAGTGTAAAATATAACAAGTCTAATAATCACTAGAATGGACTAGTATTACTTGTAAATAAATGCAAGAATATATAAACAAAGTAATACAAGACTTAAAGCAATAAACAAGTAAAGTGGAACATTATGTATTTTTCAATGGTGTATTTTATTTTGATGTTAAATAAAATACAAGGTTGTGCGGAATCAAGATAATACAAATAAGTATGTATCCTAACAACCTATGAATTACAAATGATCTATATTTGTCAAATAACTCTTTTGGATCGAGATACTTAAAGTTGTGAAGTATCCCAGTTTAAGATCGAGAGTATTTAAACAATTCACTCTAATGCAAAATGTATGCTTAAAAGTATTTTCTCAAAGAAATGACTTTGTATTTATAGGCAACAAAATTCACCAGTGAATTTTGTGCCGTACAAATATGGTTACATGCATTTAATGATCCGACAAGAACATTAAATGCATTGGTTAATGGTACAAGGATAAAGTCATATCGATATGATTTTATTCTTTTAACCAACCACCTTTACACACATAAACTTTGGTAAAGAACAAGTGGATTGTTCTTTGGAAAGTGTGTAAAGGCAAAAGTCAATTCCTCGATATCAGTGTTCAGACTTGTAAGGTCTAGAATACTGACAATCCTCCAGTGTACAGATCTGGTAAGATTTCTAGTGGACTCCGCCATTTGTCAGTCTTCTTTATTCTGACTTCAGTCTTTGACTTCAGTGAGAACGTCTTCAGTAGAGTAGATCTGGACTGGGGTGAAGTCGAGTGAGCTAATCTGGAGAATACTCCAGATTTCCTATACAAGTATTTGCTCACTGGTCTTCCATTATTTCTGGACAATCTTCAGAGGGACTCCAGATTCCAAGTCTGGAGTAGGTCCAGTAGAACACGTTTCTGGACAGATCTTCAGTAAGGCTCCAGTAGTCGAGTCTGGATCGAGTCCAGTAAATCTGGACCTAACAAATTCCCCCTATTTGTTTAGAAATAATGCAAGTGTTTTCAAGCTTAAATCTATACAATTTTGTATGCTTGAAAAACACAAGTTTTGATTTTAGTCTAAAAAATCTAAGTTACTGGAAAACACTTTATAGATCATGAGTGTTTTCAGTTTCATCTTTTATGTTCTAACTTAGACTAAATCTGATCATTTACTTTTATGAATCAAAAATTGCAACTAATATTACATACATCAACTGATAACTAATTACAATTTTCTTTAAACAATAAATTACAATAAGTAAATGATAAGAGTCAGGCCCTTCTCTTCGATGTCTGTCCTGGAGCATCTTCAGAAGCCTTTCTCTTTGGTGATGGCGAAGATGGTACTGATTCTGGCGATTTCATGCCCATTGCAACTTCCATCTGTTGCTTTCTTCTCCATACCTTCTCAATTCTCTTCATAAATGCTTTAACATCAGTCGACACATTTGTCTTCCCCCTGAACGTTAAAGCAATCTCTTTCAGTTCACTCCATCCAAACGCTTGGACTGAAGTACTCTTTCTTTCATCAGTAAAGTTACCTTCCCTGGTCAACTTTACTTTAAACTTGGACATACCTTCATGATTACCAGCAAGCTTGATTTCTGCACCAGTGATCCGTCTAGCATCAGCCCTGAAATTTAACATTTCATTATACTTGTCTTTCAATTTGGCTGTCTGGATCAATGCTTCAGTTTCCTTTGACACTCTCTTTTGTTCTACAGCAGACTGGAGTTGTTGACGATTGATTTTTTGAGAAGTGTCTAGGGGAATGAATGTGCTTACATCAGTATCTTTAATTGCTTTGATCTGTTTGGCAGTCAGTTTTGGTAAGCCATTCAGTTTCTTTCTGTACTTTATCTCCAGAGCACTAGCATTCTTCCTTATCTTCCTCTGGAGCATCACCAGTTCCTCCTTCCTCTGCCTGATGAGTTATGGTACACTAACGCCATAAATTATTGAATCATAGATTTGTTCTTCTTCGGCGTAAAAGGAGCGTACATGAACATCATTCAATGCATCCAGACATTGATGAACTCTGGGGTCTTCCTTCATCTTTTTATACACATCAATATTTATGCCTAACCTGCCACAT
The DNA here is from genome assembly GCA_034093135.1 of Erigeron breviscapus. Lineage (NCBI taxonomy): Eukaryota > Viridiplantae > Streptophyta > Magnoliopsida > Asterales > Asteraceae > Erigeron > Erigeron breviscapus. The sequence goes on from CM067168.1 coordinate 29,814,268, forward strand.
TGTAAGAGTCCAGAGTCCCCATAGATGCCATCTCCCTTTGATGGGCCAGCATTTCATCTTTTTGATTTCTCTTGAAGATTTCAATCATTATGCATTCTTGTTCAAGCTTTTTAGAGGTTTCATCATCAGCAGTAGGATACTCTGATGATTCTTCAGCAGTTTGTTCTTCTTCACCAGATACCATTTGTGCTTTTCCTTTAACAAACTTCAGAGTAGTTGGTATATCTGGGAAGGATTCAAACTGGGGCTCACTGGCTTCAGTACCAGCAACTTCTTCAGACAGCATAGTGGCTTCAGTGCCAAATGCTCTTTGTGCCAAATGCTTCAGTGTCACTTGTTTTTGTTCACCAGACGACTTTTCCCCCTTGGAATGATCACCAGTTCTGGACTTGAGATCATTCCATAATTGTTCTAGCATATGTCTGTCCAGTGCACCAAAAGTTCTTCCTGCCACTGGAGTTGTATCAGTCACAACTTTCTTAAGTGCATGCACTTCCTTTTTAACAGTTTCAACTTCTTTAGGCAAGTGCTTTGGCAATTTTTCTTCCATCTACCTCTCCACTTGGGGTAACAGCCCATCTTGAAGAGTTCGAAGAACAGTCTCAGAAATTTCTTCAGATAATTCTTTCAGCATACTGATTCTGAACTTCTTTGTGCATTCATCACTAATCGTGCTAACAACAGCATCCTGATCAAGTGTGGACCTACTCTCCAGAGAACTTATCCTGGTAACCAACTTCTGAACCTCTTCTTTCAGACCTGCCAGTGGTTGAACAAGTTCACCTTGCACTGCAGTCTGAACAGAGTTCACCAGCCTTGTCTCCAATCCCTGGACTGCCACTTTGAAATTTTCAGTATTGTTGTTTGTGGCCAGTACCAGTTCATCAAGCTTCTCATTCCCAGCAAACAGATTCATCTCAGATGCAAGGTTATTTGATAATAGAGATTTAAAGTCTGAAATAACCTGCGATGAAGTCTGGAGTGATCTCTCCAGGTCCGCCACCTTACTTAAAGGCCTTGGACCTCGGCAGAAGATGAAGTGGAGAGACCACTGGGAGGTTCAAGATTGGAAGGCAATCTGGTCATAAGAGGTACTTGTGCCAAGTCCTCTTCAGTTGCAGCTACAGATGTTACAACTGTTGAGTCTAGCGCACGAGGTTCAGATATGTTGACT
>CM067168.1:29816441-29835551 GCA_034093135.1 Erigeron breviscapus
ACGTGGCATGTAAATTTTTTTCAACGTAATGATGATCTTTTTACTTTGGGAAAACAAAAAGTACAACTTGTTACTGTTTGTGGGCTGTAAACCGTCATGCATTTATGTATGATGTGATGTAATTAATGCGGATCTCAGAACCCAATCAAAAACTTTATTTGATAATTTCAAATAAACCGTTTGAGTTCCACATTGTCTCTCCTATAAATACCCACTTTCATTTTCAATTGCATTTACTTCGAACATATTTACTCCCAAATCTCTCAAATTCCTTCATTTACTTCTTCATTCATTTTCCAATCATCATCATCTCTCTTATTTACTCCATTTATATTCAATTCCTTCATCAATTCTTCATCATAACCTATATATATATATTCAATTTCATCTTCATTTATTCTATATAAAATGGCACCTAGACAGTCAAAATCGCTCAAAAATCTCCTTGCCGCTGAATATGCTCCTTCGAAAATGTTGGCAGGGCACCTCATATCAATCTTGAGGCAAGTGCCATAAGAATCAATATGAATAACTGGATGGCAAGACTCTCACTTTCCAGTGTTCATGATGCCCAATCGATTATTGGGAGATTAAACTCATTCTTTCTCTCTTGCCCATTATATGGTGCGTTAACATTGAATCCAGGAAGGATGTACCACGAGTACCTATGTGAATTCTGGTACACTGCTCAATATGACGATGAAACTTCATCGATCAATTATACTCTAAAGGGAGGTACCAGATCCCTTAGTTTCACTGCAAGTCTACTCAGGTCTGTTCTACAGTTAAATTATTTTGAACAGAATGAGTTGCCTATTGAGCTTCCCACTGGTATAAATACAAGGGAAGTATGCAGACTCATGGGGCACACGGATATCTTGGATGAGCATGGCCAGCTATCCAGAAAAGGGACTATCTACATGAGCAAGCTGTCAGACTCATGGAGATATTTCTTCACCCATATTGTTGAGTGTCTGGGAGGCAGTTCTGGAGGGTTAGACCAGATAAATCAAACCCACCTCCAGATTGCCTACTGCTTATGGTTTGGGCTTAGAGTGGATTTTGCCCAAATTCTTTTTGATGACCTGGTTGAGCGCCTAAGAATGAAAGGAAGAAAACCATTTGTTTCTTATATTCGTTTCCTTTCTCTTATGTTTAAGAATGCTCTTGGCGACCAGTATGATATGGATACTACTCACTTTTCTGTGAGTGAGTATATGAGGGACCTGGTCAACCTCAGGTCTCCACTGGATGAGGTAGATATTCCTCAGTCCATGCTTTCCTTCCAAAGGGAAGAAGCTGAAATGGGTCCAGATAGAGGTCAAGCTGTTGAAGGACCATCTGGTGATGATGTACAGATCATTGAAGCTGTACAGCCCATTAGACAAGTTGCTCCAGAAGGTCAAGGTACAGAAATTGTTGAACCTTACAGACGACCTAGAACTAATAGGCGTCTGATGCGAGCTGGACTTCAGGTAAATCCTGAAAGACATCCTGGTGATGTTATGAATCTAGATGGATCACCAATTTTTGAACAAGAGGTTGTTGAGCAGGTAGTTGAGGAAGTTGAAGAAGATGTTCAGATTGATGAACATGTTTCTGGTGAGCAAGAGGCTCCAATTGACTTAAATGTAGAGGTTGGTGAACAAGTGAATGTAGAGACTGGTGAACAGTCTGGTGAACAGACAGTTGGGATGGCTCCAGAATGGGATGACGTAGATTCCCCAATGTCTGAAGGTTTTGATGCAAACTTGAATTTTCTGGGTGAAGATGTACAAGAAGAAGAAAATCTACCAGAAATGCCAACACCTCCACCAGAAATGCCACCACCACAATCAAACATACCACCACCACCACCACCACCTTCAATTCCAGAACACACTCAATACTTCACTCCAGCAACCACTCAACCTTCACAATCTCAACCTCCACCTCGTGCGCCGGAGTCACCAGTTGCAACATCTAAAGCTGCAACTGAAGAGGACTGGGCACAAGTTCCTCTTATGACCAGATTGCCTTCAACTCTTGAACCTCCCAGTGGTCTCTCCACTTCATCTTCTGCCGAGGTCCAAGGCCTTTTAAGTAAGGTGGCGGACCTGGAGAGATCACTCCAGACTTTATCTCAGGTTATTTCAGACTTCAAATCTTTATTATCAAATAACCTTGCTTCTGAGATGAATGTCTTTGCTGGGAATGAGAAGCTGGTTTATGAGAAGCTTGATGAACTGGTACTGGCCACAAACAACAACACTGAAAGATCAAAATGGCAGTCCAGGGATTAGAGACTAGGTTGGTTAGTTCTGTTCAGACTGCAGTCACTGGCAGGTCTGAAAGAAGATGTTCAGAATTTGGTTTTTAGGGTCAGTTCTCTGGAGACAAGACCCACACTAGACCAGGATGCAGTTGTCAGCACAATAAGTGATGCATGTACAAGGAAGTTCAGAAACAATATGCTGAAAGAAATATGTGAAGAAGTTTCTGAGACTGTTCTTCGTAGCATTCATGATGGGGTGTTACCCCAAGTAGACAACTTACTGGAGGAAAAGTTGCCAAAACACTTGCCTAAAGCTGTTGCAAATGTTCAGAAGGAAGTGCAGGCACTTAAGAAAGTAGTGACTGAAACAACTCCAGTAGCAGGTACAACATTTGGTCCACTGGACAGACTTATGCTTGAACAGTTATGGAATGATCTCAAGTCCAGAACTGGAGATCGTTCCAAGGGGGAAAAGTCGTCTGGTGACCAAACACTGAAGCACATGTCACAAAGAGCATATGGCACTGAAGCCGGGCTAACTGAAAGACAAAGAGCATATGGCACTGAAGCCGGGCTAACTGAAGGAGCTACTGGTACTGAAGCCAGTGAGCCCCAGTTTGAGTCCTTCCCAGATATTCCATCAACTCTGAAGTCAGATTTTTTTTTTTTTTTTTTTTTTTTTTTTTTTTTTTTTTTTTTTTTTTTTTTTTTTTTTTTTTTTTTTTTTTTTTAAGGGAAAACAACAAATGGAATCTGGAGAGGAAGAGCAAACTGTTGAAGATGCTGATGATGAAACATCCAAGAAGCTTGAACAAGAATGCATCATGATAGAGATTTTCAAAAGAAATCAAAAAGATGAACTGCTGGCCCATCAAAGGGAGATGGCAACTATGGGTACTCTGGATTCTTACAATGCTGGCAGGTTAGGCATTAATATTGAAGTATATAAAAAGATGAAGGATGACCCCAGAGTTCATCAATGTTTGAGTTTATTGGATGATGTTCATATACGCTCTTTCTACGCCGAAGAGGAACAAGTCTATGATTCTATTATTTATGGCGTGAGTGTACCAGAACTCATCAGACAAAGAAAGGATGAACTGGTAAGCCTCCAGAAAAAGATCAGAAAGAATGCTGGTGCTCTGGAGATAGAGTACAGGAAAAGACTTACTGGTTTACCAAAATTGACTGCCAGACAAATCAAAGCAATCAAAGATGCTGATGTAAGCAATTTCATTCCCCTGGATACTTCTCGAAAAAATCAATCGTCAAGAACTCCAATCTGCTGTAGAGCAAAGGAGAGTGTCCAAGGAAACTGAATCATTGATCCAGCAAGCCAAGCTGAAAGAAAAATACAATGAGATGTTGAATTTCAGGGCTGATGCCAGAAGGATCACTGGTGCTGAAATCAAATTGGCTGAAAATCATGAAGGCATGTCTAAGTTTGAAGTAAAGTTGACCAGGGAGGGTAACTTTACTGATGAGAGGAAAAGTACTTCAGTCCAAGCATTTGGATGGAGTGAACTGAAAGAAATCGCTTTAACGTTTAGGGGGAAGACAAATGTGTCGACTGATGTTAAAGCATTTTTGAAAAGAATTGAAAAGGTATGGAGAAGAAAGCAACAGATGGAAGTTGCAATGGGCATAAGAACGCCAGAATCAATACCATCTTCTCCATCACCAAAGAGAAAGGCTACTGAAGATGCTCCAGGACAGACATCAAAAAGAAGGGCCTGACTCTTATCATTTACTTATTGTAAATTATTGTCTTATGAAAATTGTATACTATTTATCAGTTGATGTATGTAATAATAGTTGCAATTTTTTATTCTTATAAGTAAATGATCAGATTTAGTCTAAGTTAGAACTTAAAAGATGAAACTGAAAACACTCATGATCTATAAAGTGTTTTCCAGTAACTTAGATTTTTTAGACAAATCGAAACTTGTATTTTTCAAGCATATAAAATGTATAGATTCAAGCTTGAAAACACTTGCATTATTTCTAAACAAATAGGGGGAATTTGTTAGGTCCAGATTTAGTCCAGATTTACTGGACTCGCTCCAGACTCGACTACTGGAGCCTTACTGAAGATCTGTCCAGAAACGTGTTCTACTGGACCTACTCCAGACTTGGAATCTGGAGTCCCTCTGAAGATTTGTCCAGAAATAATGGAAGACCAGTGAGCAAATACTTGTATAGGAAATCTGGAGTATTCTACAGATTAGCTCACTGGACTTCACCCCCAGTCCAGATCAACTCTACTGAAGACATTCTGACTGAAGTCAAAGACTGAAGTCTGAAGAAAGAAGACTGACAAATGGCGGAGTCCACTGGAAAGTCTTACCATATCTGTACACTGGAGGATTGTCAGTGTTCTAGACCCTACAAGTCTGAACACTGATATCGAGGATTGACTTTTCCCTTTACACACTTTCCAAAGAACAATCCACTTGTTCTTTACCAAAGTTTGTGTGTGTAAAGGTGGTTGGATAAAAGGACACAAAGTCATTTGATGTGACTTTATCCTTATTCCTTATCCAATACATTTAATGTTCTTGTCGTATTATTAAATGTATGCAACCATATTTGTACGGCACAAAATTCACTGGTGAATTTTGTTGCCTATAAATACAAAGTCATTTCCTTGAGAAAAATACTTTTAAGCATACACTTTGCATGAAAGTGAATTTGTCTAAATACTCTCGATCTTAAATAGGGATACTTCACAACTTTAAGTATCTCGATCCAAAAGAGTTATTTGACAAATATAGATCATTTGTAACTCATAGGTTGTTAGGATACATACTTATTTGTATTATCTTGATTCCGCACAACCTTGTATTTTATTTATCATCATAAATAAAATACACAATTGAAAAATACATAATGGTCCACTTTACTAGTTTATTGCTTTAAGTCTTGTATTACTTTGTTTATATATTCTTGCATTTATTTACAAGTAATACTAGTCCATTCTAGTGCTTATTAGACTTGTTGTATTATACACTTTCCTGGTTAACCATCGAACTTAAGGGACTCACACCTTTTATGGGCCAGCAGTCCTTCCCTTTGAGTTCTTTTGAAAATATCAATTAAAATGCCTTGTTGTTCCATTCTCTTAGATGTCTCAGTATCAACTGACACCCTTTCAGGAGAACCTTCAAGGGTTTCCTCTTCACATTCAATTTCCCCTCCAGATACCACATGCTTCTTTCTTTTTAGTGATTTCAATGTTGTTGTGATATCTGGGAATTCTTCAAACTGTGGCTCACTGGCATCAGTACCAGCAGCTTCTTCTTCTTGCACAATGGCTTCAGTACCAAGGGCTTTTTGGGCTTCTTGTGCACTGGCATCATTACTAGTCACTTTTTCCAATACTTGTGCACTGGCATCAGTACCAGTTACTTTCTTCACCACTTCTTCCTTTTTCTTTTCAAACACCTTCTCAGTAGCAGCTTTCTCAGTAATAACTGATTTTCCCCCCTTAGAATGATCACCAGTTCTTGACTTGAGATCATTCCATTACTGTTCAAGCATATGTAGGTCAGAAGACCCAAATGTGTGACCTGCTACTGGAGAAGTTATGTTCACAGTGTGTTTGAGCCCTTGAACATCCTTTTTCAAAATTTGAACTTCGGGAGACAAGTTCTTGGGCATTTCATTTTCAATCATTTTTACAACCTGAGGCAGCAACCCATCTTGGATGTTTCTTAGTACAGATGCAGAGACCTCATCTGTAAGTTCTTTCAGCATCAGGACTTTGAACTTTCTGGGACATTCATCACTTATGTTACTGATGATGGTACTCTGATCAAGGGCTGGCCTATTCTCCAGACTTGTTACTGATCTGGTTAATTTCTGAACCTCTTCCTTCAGACCTGCAAGTGGTTGATTAATTTCGGATTTTACTGCAGTCTGAACAGAAGACACAATCTTCTCCTCCAAGCCCTGGACTGCCACTCTAATAATTTCTGAATTTTTATTAGTGGCCAGTACCAGTTCATCCAGCTTATCAAAGACCATCTTCTCATTACCTGCAAATACGTTCATCTCTGACTGGAGATTGTTAGAAAGGAGTGATTTAAAGTCAGAGATAACCTGAGAAGATGACTGAAGTGATCTCTCCAGGTCCGCCACCTTATTCAAAAGGCCTTGGACCTCGGCAGAAGAAGAAGTGGAGAGACCACCTGGAGGAGGACCAGTAATATTTCTAGTCACCAAAGAGACTTGTGCCTGGACTCCTTCAGTTGATGTTTCAGGAAGTTGTTACAGTAGAGTCCAACACACGATGATCAAGAAAATTTAATGGTGTCTCAATTGGTGGAGGTTGAACTGGTGATATAAAAAATGGAGAAACTGATTCTGGTGGTGGAGGTTGGAAATATGAAATATTTGATGGAAGTGAAGGATGTGGTGGTGGTGGTGGTGGCATATCTGATGAAAGAATGGGATTAACTGAAGTGTCAACCAGACTAGAAGCAGGCGGTGGAACTGAAGAATGTTCCTTTCCCAATATCTGGTCTTCACCAAAAATGTTCACATCTGTATCAAAGTTGATATCAGATATGGGTGACTCAACTTCATTCCAAACTGGAGGTTGCCCAACAGTTTGATCAGTTATGTCCTGGTTCAGATCAAACTAACCAGTTCCTGGCTCAACTGAAGTAATGTTGCCAGTTTGACACTCAGTCGAAACCTCGTGTCCGATCGTAGTCACTGGGAGTGCATCAGTGATGACTGTACCATCTGCAGCCATCACATCACCTGCCGTAGAATTTTGAACATTAATTACTAGTGGTGACACACCAGTAACATCGTCTGTTCGTGCAACGAGAAAAGTGTCAGAAATTTGGCTACGTAAAAGAGTTTGTGCTGACACGGACTCTACTGAAGGATGGGTTGTCCTTCTAATACTTTCACCACTATCCCCTACAAGAAGGTTGGAAGTGGTTGCTTGTGGGTTTTCCCTTATGACATCTCCAGATTCCTGTTGGGAGGAATCTGGATGGCGAGTGTCGGTTCTAGAAGGAGCGACCAGTTCTCCTCCCTTCCTAAGACGTCTAGTGAAATTTCTTGGTCGTCTTGGGGGGTGTTGTGGTAAGATATTATCAGTCTGCTGTTGGTCAGAGACTACCTCGGTTTCTGGTGATCCCATTTCAGCAATGAGGACTCCAGTGGGTCCCTCATTATTTTGAGGCCCGCCTGAAGCCTCTTCCGACTCATCTGGTGATGATTCATCGGTTATTTCTCTTCGAAAATGGTGGATCATGTTATGAGGGATTTCCACTTCACCAGGTTTTGAAACTAAATTATTTAAATCCCTCATATACTCAGATACTGAAAAGTATCATGAGTTATAATCATAATCAGCACCAAATGCCCTTTTAAATATGAGAGAAAGGAAATGAATGAAAGGTATATGAGCTTTTCTACCTTTAACCTTCAGACGTTCAGCCAGATCATCAAAGAAGATCTGGGCAAAATCCACTCTGTATCCAAACCAGAGGCAGTAAGCAATCTGGAGTTGTGTCTGGTTAATCTGATCAAGGCCTTCAGAACTGCCTCCTAAACATTCAACCAGGTGAGTGAAGAAATATCTCCATGAGTTTGTCAGCTTGCTCATGTAGATTGTGCCTTTTCTTTGTAGCACCCCATGTTCATCCAAAATATCTGAATGCCCCATCTGCCTACACACTTCCCTGAAATTCAGGCCAGAAGGAAGTGTAATGGCCAGCTCTTTTTTCATAAAATAATCCAACCGAAGAGCATCTCTAAGAGAGTCGACGGTGAGATTGAGGGCCCTGGTGCCTTGTTTAAGAGTATAGTGGATGGTGTTTTCATCACCCTCCATAAAGTGAGCTGTATAGCAGAATTCACAAAGATATTCGTGGTATAGATTCCCTGGATTCAATGTCAGGGCTCCATACAAAGGACAACTAAGGAAAAATGCATTCAGTCGCCCAATGATGGATTGAGGATCATGGGTGCTAGAGAGTTTAGCCATCCAATTGTTCATATTTATTCGGATGGCTGCTGCATCTAATGTTATATGTGGTGCCCTAATTACAGCAGCAACAAGATTATAAGAAGAAAAGAGAAGATTCTTTTGAGAGGATGAAGAACGAGGAGCCATCGTATACAACCGATTGCCCAGAATTTGAAAGAAAGATTGGTGATTTAAGCTACATAGGGTTTTGATTTTATGAATTTATTGATGATGATTGGAAATTGAATGAAGAATATAGTAAATGAAGGAATTTAGGAGTAAATGCTTTCGAGATGAAAAATTAAAGTGAAAGTAAATTTGGGTATTTATAGAGGAGAGAGAAGTTTGGAATTTGAAACGATTATTTTGAATTTATTCAATATAATTTTGATCGGGTTTGAAATGCGCATTAAATTTACCCCATCACACATAGATGCGTGACGGTTGACAGCCCACAAAAACTACCCACTTGCACTTTTTGTCTTCCCAAGGTAAAAGTTCCATCATTTAGTTTGAAAAATGTTATGCCACGTAGGATAAAAAAGTTACTATCCATTTGAAGGGTTGCTTACGTGGCACGCACAAAGACCAAGTATTAAAATAATTATGACTGGCATACCATGACTCATTTCAGTGCATCTGGAGGTTGACTGGTCACTCCAGGATCACTGGTGGATTATGCCTGTGAAGTATGCACTGACGGTACACTGGAGAATTTCCAGTAAAGTACCAGAATTATTTTCCAGAAAATTCTGCTAGTGGGAAAATAAATTCCCCCTGAAATTAAAAACATTTTAAGGACAAAAATATGGTTTGAGTCTTCCCCCTGGAATGGTGATCCATAAATCTATATAATGCAAAGATAGTATCACAAAGGCGTTCGAAAGCTAAGCTGGCATAGATTTATTGTAACAACCCTACTTTTTAACATTATATATGTTCTAGTTATGTTGCCTATGATCCCGCAAGCCATAGTTATACTTGAAGCTATTAGATAATGCCCCTAAATTAGCAATCTAAAGCTAGTATTTAGCTTTAAATCAAATTTAATAAAATAGCATTGAACAAAATTTTATTGTTAATCAATCAAATTATCTAAATAATAATGTAAGTCCCACAAGTTGAGATAACCATCAAAAATCCTTACGAAGGTCCAACAATTTAATCATTTAGCTAATTAAAGTAAATTTGGTCACGAAAATAAAATTTCTAGTTCAAAATATGTTTATAAGATCATATGCGCATAAAAACGTTTAAATCATAATAAGTATATATATATATATACATGTATGCCTAAAATAAATACAAGATTATAAATAATGGCCTATGTAATAAACTAAAAACACAAATATATACACATATACATACATATATACGGCACATACACATATACATTGGACATCACTAGTTAACTTATTATTATAAACAAATACATAATACACTTATTAAACAAACACACATCTAAATACCCTTATACACCTAAACACATATACACTCTTATACAAAAAAAAAAAAGAAAGACTCTTCATACCCCCCCCCTTTCCTTTTGGCCGTCCCCCATCAAACCCCCCACACACACTCACCCTTTTCAAAACCTACACTCCACATTCATTCTTGAAACTCTCATTTTACACACTCTTCACATACCAACTTGTCTCCTCTCAAGAAAAACCTCTCCCCCCTCCTTCTCTTTTCTTCATTTCGGCCCAAACAAGAGGGCAAGAACACAAGAAAAATTCACCTAAACTAGTATTAATAATAAGGGATTAAGTTAGATTACTAAAGGGTTATATGTTATAAAAATGTAATTATTTTAACAATGGAAGGAGTATTAGTGAAAGTTAGTCAAGTGTATAAATACTCCTTTCCATACCAATAATTGTAAGCCTTTCCCCATTTTCCTTAATTAATCCTAATAATTCAACCATATTTCTCTCTGATCTTCATCTCTAACCTCCAAAACACACACTTCACCTTTTCACACACTAACTCCATTTTTGCACAAATCAAGCTCAAATTTCTGTTTAACAATTGGTATCAGAGCAAAATCAGTTAATCTGAACGATCCATAGCTCGATTTGTTGCAATTTTCATTCAATTTTCGAATTTTTTTTTTTTTTTCACTGTTCTTTTTTTTTTTTTTTTTTTTTTTTTTTTTTTTTTTTTTTTTTTTTTTTTTTTTTTTTTTTTTTTTTTTTTTTTTTTTTTTTTTTTTTTTTTTTTTTTTTTTTTTTTTTTTTTTTTTTTTTTTTTTTTTTTTTTTTTTTTTTTTTTTTTTTTTTTTTTTTTTTTTTTTTTTTTTTTTTTTTTTTTTTTTTTTTTTTTTTTTTTTTTTTTTTTTTTTTTTTTTTTTTTTTTTTTTTTTTTTTTTTTTTTTTTTTTTTTTTTTTTTTTTTTTTTTTTTTTTTTTTTTTTTTTTTTTTTTTTTTTTTTTTTTTTTTTTTTTTTTTTTTTTTTTTTTTTTTTTTTTTTTTTTTTTTTTTTTTTTTTTTTTTTTTTTTTTTTTTTTTTTTTTTTTTTTTTTTTTTTTTTTTTTTTTTTTTTTTTTTTTTTTTTTTTTTTTTTTTTTTTTTTTTTTTTTTTTTTTTTTTTTTTTTTTTTTTTTTTTTTTTTTTTTTTTTTTTTTTTTTTTTTTTTTTTTTTTTTTTTTTTTTTTTTTTTTTTTTTTTTTTTTTTTTTTTTTTTTTTTTTTTTTTTTTTTTTTTTTTTTTTTTTTTTTTTTTTTTTTTTTTTTTTTTTTTTTTTTTTTTTTTTTTTTTTTTTTTTTTTTTTTTTTTTTTTTTTTTTTTTTTTTTTTTTTTTTTTTTTTTTTTTTTTTTTTTTTTTTTTTTTTTTTTTTTTTTTTTTTTTTTTTTTTTTTTTTTTTTTTTTTTTTTTTTTTTTTTTTTTTTTTTTTTTTTTTTTTTTTTTTTTTTTTTTTTTTTTTTTTTTTTTTTTTTTTTTTTTTTTTTTTTTTTTTTTTTTTTTTTTTTTTTTTTTTTTTTTTTTTTTTTTTTTTTTTTTTTTTTTTTTTTTTTTTTTTTTTTTTTTTTTTTTTTTTTTTTTTTTTTTTTTTTTTTTTTTTTTTTTTTTTTTTTTTTTTTTTTTTTTTTTTTTTTTTTTTTTTTTTTTTTTTTTTTTTTTTTTTTTTTTTTTTTTTTTTTTTTTTTTTTTTTTTTTTTTTTTTTTTTTTTTTTTTTTTTTTTTTTTTTTTTTTTTTTTTTTTTTTTTTTTTTTTTTTTTTTTTTTTTTTTTTTTTTTTTTTTTTTTTTTTTTTTTTTTTTTTTTTTTTTTTTTTTTTTTTTTTTTTTCATACTTAGCCAAATTTCACACGATCTTCAATCAAGATCGTCCCAGTTTTCAAGACCGTTTCATTTTCCATACTTAACCAAATTTTCATCAATTTCCAAGACGATCTTCAATCAAGATCGTCCCAGTTCTTCAAGACCGTTTCACTTTCTTATACTTAACCAAATTTTCATCAAGTTTCCAAGACGATCTTGCTCAGAACGATTTTAACAAGATCGTTTCATTTCCTCAAAAACTAGGACGATCTTCACCAAGATCGTTTCAAATTCAAGACTTAACCAAATTTTCATCAAACTCCTAGGACGATCTTACTCAAAACGATCTCATCCTAGAACGATCCTCACCAAGATCGTTTCACCAAGATCGTTTCACCAAGATCTTCTCAAGACCGTTCCAATTCCAATTCCAACATAAAAAAAAAACTTTTGGCGGGAAAAATAACTTTTGCCCAGGATCTTAAAAAGGGATAATTCATGAAGATTTAAAATTTGATAGCGTTAAAAAAATTTTAGGCCAATTTTCATCCGTTATCGACGCGGTTTTGGCGAAAATTTTTAGAAATTATCAAATTTTTCCTATGATCATGATATCCAAAGTTTACATGAAATTCTAAGTTTCGTGAGAACATATTTCGGCGGAAAAATTTGGAGGGAAACCTGAACCTGAAGTACAAAATCTCCAAATTTCAATTTTAATTCTTTCACTTCAATTTCAATCACAACTACCTTTTCATTTCATTTCACCATTTGCTTAACAAAATGTCAATTGAAATATCCAAAGATTTTATTCATTCCTTAACAGAAGATTTAACGGGCTTAGAACCAAGTTGGAAAGAGATACATTATCATGGTACTCAAACTTGTTCATGTGGTGACAAGTATCGTTCAACGAATTGTATTGTGGCTGAATATGAACGAAAACAAGCTAATTTGGAAAAGCTTCTTAATATTTTGGAACAACACCACAATTTCCAACTTGAAGTTCAACATCTCAAAGAAGAAAACAAAGAGCTCAAACATGCAAATGATCTAAAGTTGTCCAACATGGAAAGTGTTCAAAAAGAACATGATCTTTTGCAGTCCAAGATTTCAAAAATGTCAAAAGAATTGGATACTTCCAACAAGAAGCTGAATGATAGTATCTTGGAGAGCAAATCAAGAGAACTTATTTTGCAAGAGAAGAATTCAAGTCTTCAAATTCAGTTGCAAAATGAGACATCCATTTTCTTAACCATGGAGGGAAAATTCGTTGATGAGATGAACAAAGTTGAGAAGGAAAGACAAGATGTTTGCAACAAAATCAAGATTCTTGAGAAGAATTGTTTACAATTTCAATCAAATGAAACATCTCTACAAAAGAGAATCTCTGAACTTGAGATGGAATTGCAAACACAATCAACATCTTGTGACACTCAAAGTGATGATGGATCAGTTTATCATGATGCAAGTCCAATATTTCCAACTGAACTTGATGCTTCAAAGAAAGTTTGCACTGAGTCCATCCCAAAAAACTCAAAGATCAAAGTTTCATCACCTGCTGAACGTAAAGCTTCTCAATTTACTAACTATGCCTTATTCAAGGATAGAAAGTATTCTTCGAAGCCTACTATTGATGGAACACAAACTTTTATTCCATTCTTATCATTTGAAGACAACTCTCAGTTCATCTCTCAAGCAAAAGCTCAGTTGACCAAGATCAAATGGAAACCTGTCTACAAACCAAAGTCAACTGAGTCAAAGACAATCAAATACTCACTTTGGCAACTCTATGAACTTGCACCAAAACCAATTACCATGCAAGAAGTGAATGTCTTTGCATCTCCACTGCGTCCACAAAAACTCAACTTTTCAACAACCTCGAGTTTTCACCCACCATGGACTGCAGATTCCATTCGTCGAATCGATGACACGTACATTTGGAATGTCAAGATAAAAACCGTTGGGCCTACACAAAAATGGGTCCCAAAGGTTGTTCATAAGTGATTCGATGAAGATGGCTTATACACATGTCAGTGTATAACCCGGGCTAAAGATGTTGTTTATTGGACTACTACTTCATAATGGTTGATTCCCCAGTTTCGACTTCAAAGAGACATGATGAACATGTTGCCACACATTCATCATGAGGGGAAGAAAGAGGATAATGAAGTCAAACAAGTCAAACAAGTGTGTGTGCTTTCTTGAATTTTGATGAAGAGAAAGAAGAATCCATCTGTTGAGGGGAAGAAAGATAAATTGTTGACTAAAGTGATCCCCAAATTATTCTTTGAAGATAGTTATCGCCAACGTGGTGGGTACGCCGCGGGTACACCCTATACATAAGCGTTGGTGGTACGCAAATATGATTGTTTGATCGAGGGGAAGTTTGTGATGAAAAAGATGTTTGTCCAAATGCTTCAAGAGAAAAGATTCATTAATTAAGGGGAAGTGTGACAAAGTTAAGATTGTCAAGAAGATGCTTTCATGTTCAAATCAAAAGAGCCAAGATCAAGTTTCCGCAATGCTCATACTCTGAGAAGTTCAAGACTTAAAGATACATCTTTAAGGTAAGTGCGAAGATTAAAGACGTAAAGCCAAGTTTGATGGAAGATCTTGAAGACAATGAGAAAGCTTCGAAGACCTTCATCAACAAATTCGTATTTATAGATGATATCGTGCATGAATTACATTTCAACACCAAGGGGAAGAATGTTAGAAATCCAAAAATGGTGTTAAAATAATTATTTTAATAATGGAAGGAGTATTAGTGAAAGTTAGTCAAGTGTATAAATACTCCTTTCCATACCCAAAATTGTAAGCCTTTCCCCATTTTCCTTAATTAATCCTAATAATTCAACCATATTTCTCTCTGATCTTCATCTCTAACCTCCAAAACACACACTTCACCTTTTCACACACTAACTCCATTTTTGCACAAATCAAGCTCAAATTTCTGTTTAACACGCAAAAACTACCCACTTGCACTTTTTGTCTTCCCAAGGTAAAAGTTCCATCATTTAGTTTGAAAAATGTTATGCCACGTAGGATAAAAAAGTTACTATCCATTTGAAGGGTTGCTTACGTGGCACGCACAAAGACCAAGTATTAAAATAATTATGACTGGCATACCATGACTCATTTCAGTGCATCTGGAGGTTGACTGGTCACTCCAGGATCACTGGTGGATTATGCCTGTGAAGTATGCACTGACGGTACACTGGAGAATTTCCAGTAAAGTACCAGAATTATTTTCCAGAAAATTCTGCTAGTGGAAAATAAATTCCCCCTGAAATTAAAAACATTTTAAGGACAAAAATATGGTTTGAGTCTTCCCCCTGGAATGGTGATCCATAAATCTATATAATGCAAAGATAGTATCACAAAGGCGTTCGAAAGCTAAGCTGGCATAGATTTATTGTAACAACCCTACTTTTTAACATTATATATGTTCTAGTTATGTTGCCTATGATCCCGCAAGCCATAGTTATACTTGAAGCTATTAGATAATGCCCCTAAATTAGCAATCTAAAGCTAGTATTTAGCTTTAAATCAAATTTAATAAAATAGCATTGAACAAAATTTTATTGTTAATCAATCAAATTATCTAAATAATAATGTAAGTCCCACAAGTTGAGATAACCATCAAAAATCCTTACGAAGGTCCAACAATTTAATCATTTAGCTAATTAAAGTAAATTTGGTCACGAAAATAAAATTTCTAGTTCAAAATATGTTTATAAGATCATATGCGCATAAAAACGTTTAAATCATAATAATATACATGTATGCCTAAAATAAATACAAGATTATAAATAATGGCCTATGTAATAAACTAAAAACACAAATATATACACATATACATACATATATACGGCACATACACATATACATTGGACATCACTAGTTAACTTATTATTATAAACAAATACATAATACACTTATTAAACAAACACACATCTAAATACCCTTATACACCTAAATACATATACACTTTTATACAAAAAAAAAAAGAAAGAAAAGACCCTCAATATGCCCTTTGAGGCCGCCCCCTTCACACCACACACACTCACCCTTTTCAAAACCTACACTCCACATTCATTCTTGAAACTCTCATTTTACACACTCTTCACATACCAACTTGTCTCCTCTCAAGAAAAACCTCTCCCCCCTCCTTCTCTTTTCTTCATTTCGGCCCAAACAAGAGGGCAAGAACACAAGAAAAATTCACCTAAACTAGTATTAATAATAAGGGATTAAGTTAGATTACTAAAGGGTTATATTAAGCAAGGGTTTAAGGATTGTTTTTGGGTTAGATTAAGGGTTGTTGGAGGCTTCAAGAGTCACGAAAATTCTGCCCATTTTCACCATCAAAAACCAAGTTCAAGAGGGTATAATCTTCATCCTTTTTGTTAGATCTAATCTTGTTCTTGTTTATATTCAAAGGTTTTATCAAAAACTCATACTTTCTTCATGTTTTCTTTGTAATATACACTTAATGAGGGCAAAGTTGATAGGATCTTTCTTTCCATGCTCATGCATGTCGAATCTAAGAAGAAAAATCCAAGGATTCAACAAGCTTAAGACCCAAAAGTGTTGTTATAGATTAGTAGCTTTTAAAGTGACTTCCTTTTTGATAGATCTATATGTTTTTGTATATTTTTGAAGAATATATTCTGAGATTTTTCATTTAAAAGACGTTTTATTGTTGTTGAATGTTAGATCTACAAAAGTTGGTATTAAAAAGTGTTGATTTAAATGCATGTATGCTAGATTTAAGAAAGTTGGATCTTTTGTTGGATTATGAGATGGATATGGACTTGTTATAAGTGAAAAATATGTTAATAATGATGTTAATATTCTGGAAAAATTTATGAAATAACAAAGAGACAAAGCTTGGACCAAAACATGGTAAAATAAGCTAGAAATCATAAACCGAAAACACGTAAAAATGCATTTTGAGCACACACATGCACCATAATCTTATGACCAAGGAAATATGATAAACCTACTGGAAATAAGTTGAAATAAAAGTATAAAACTCAGATCTTTTGGTTCATGACAATAATAAGCTCAAAAATCACCTTTTCGGGTCAAATAATGACTAACCGAAAGCACTAAATTGCACATACCACCCCACCACCACTATCACGACTTTGGACACCAAAATATGATGAACTTTCTGGAAATAATGAAACAAGAATGAAAACCCCTTTTGAAGCACTTTAATTGCTTAAGAAATGAGGCTAAAATCACTATTTCGGTAAACGGTTTTTAATCATAAAATCCTCAAAATGAGCAAGACACAAGAGAGGTTGAGTTGATATGAATTTGTATTGATAAAAGTTGCCTAAAAGGTCTGGGATTTTTGACTAAAATGTTTAGTGATGATTTCTAAGAATTTCCATGAATTATTGAATTTAAATGGTAATTAAAAGATATAAAAATCAATAAATAAATTATGTAAATCAAGAATGGGGTTAAATCAACATAACCATTGATAAAAATAACTAAAACCTACTGGAGAAAAATAGCTAAGAGTCAAGAGACATGTGTTATATAATTTAAAGATAAATAATTAAGTAAAAAATAACTAATTAAATATTATTATTAAAATTAATGGAAAATACACAAATAAAAGTATAAAGCATGAAATTATAAACTAAGGAGCATATATATCAGAAGATAACTCAAATGAAATTATCCATAATTTATAAAGGCAATTATGACACTTAAAAGTATTTTTAAGGAATTATTTAGTAAATAAATCAATAAAGTGAATAAATAAGTAATTAAATATTATTAAATTAAATAAGTAATTACAAATCAGAGAATATACATAAATATTAATATTATAAGACCACTAATGTCAAATATTATTACTAAGCAAAGTGTACAATGGAGATCATATAAATCAAAGCCAAACTACCGAAATTCCAATAAACGTACAAAAACGTATAATGAGAAAACGACTCCTACCACCAAATCTCTTATAACCAAATAATGAGAGCATCATAATGCACTTAAACTCCATAATCTAATAACAACCAAAGATGGGCAAGTCTACTAGTATACATCTCATGATCTAGCTCACTAGTTCATGTCACGCGAACTTACGTCGTGAATATATACGTTATGGTTTAGGCTTGCTTGAGGCGCAACAAATCTAGGCGAAGGAATCGCGTTTGATCAGCCCCTTTCACCCTCTGATCAAGTGAGTCATAGCCCCCTTTCAAACTCTTTTATATGTTTTACTTGCGGGGTGGAAAGCATGATTAATTAAAATGACTTTCTCTTATGAAATGATTCTTTGAAATAATGATAATCATATGGGAATTATATTGTATGTTCAACGTGTTATATGTTATATGATGAGCTTGAGTACTGTCAAACGGTGGTCCCCTGTACACTACTATTAACTCATTGAGGCCTGTAGTTAGAGGGTTGCGCAACTAGGATTTGTCCCCTCATCCACTATTATAGGTAACGGTGGGATGTTTGGTCTGCCTTGTGGCCACCTTCATTGCCAGTCCGGCCTCGCGGTGCTCTAACTACTATATATTTATGGTCGTCTCCATGGCACGACCCTTGGTTATCTTATGCACGTGATTGACAGCATGTGCTTATCATTATCTTATCATTTGGGACTATATATATTTGATTATTGGGACATAACCGGTCTTAGTAGTGGCTCAAGATCTATCTCATCAAATCATGTCATGGTAATCTTACCATTGACCAAGTGTTGTTGATATCATTGATGGTGGGTTATTATTGCTTGAACATACGGTTTGGGTATGGATGGTATGATGGAATCCTTGGAAATTTTATGACATATTATTTCTTGAATTGGATTAAATATATATGTGTTGTTAGCATAACCCTATGAACTCACTCAACTCTCGTAGTTGACACTTTTTCTTCATGCTTTTCAGGTCTAGGGCAGTAGGTTAGCATTATGGACCGCCTCATGGATGATGTGTTTAATTGTTGCATGTTGGACTAGTAATGCGAACATTTGATCTTTTGATAATGAGTTTGGTTATGTAATGTTTATTAAACGTCAACTTGAACTCGTAACCTTTTTAAATTTGAATGGCATTTGAAACTTTGTGGTGATGTTTTATATTTAAATCTTTTGTACCATGTCGTTATGTGACATCTCGTGTTCCGCCTTAGTCGGGGTGTTACAGAAAAAATGGTATCAGAGATGAAGGTTATAGAGAATTTTTTCTATAACCTACGTATTTTCGAACGAGTCGAATATTTCTTAAACAATTGAGTCGATCATAAAGTATTCTTGTTTTACTTATGCATAGCCTGATCAACTATGCCTAACTAAAATTTAATATGGAATGATCGAAATGATTGTCTAAGGGATATTCAAAATGAGTCTTTGAAAATAAGCCTTAAAAACGATTCTTGGTGCAAAAGATACATAACCAAATCCAATGTTTGCATTACCTATTAGAACCCTTAGTTAATACCCCCACTTGGCTAGCATTACTTTGTCCATTTAGATATAATACATGAGAGCTATGCACAAGTTGAATCCTAGTCATTGCATTAATTACAAATGGTTATGTTGGTCGTGCGAGTCGAGT
>CM067168.1:29836551-29877706 GCA_034093135.1 Erigeron breviscapus
CCCTGGCCTTTTATCATAAAAACCATAGATCTTGGATTCCTCTCCAAGCCAAACCCCCCTTATAAAAAGAGAGGCGTAAGACATATGGAGGACACTTTTTTCTCCTCTTAAAAACCCGATTATAACCAAACTACCTCCCATATCACAGTATACGATCAAACAAGATTAAAGCCTAAAATCACTGGCACGATCTCAATCGGCCATATATCAATCATATTCGATTGGCGTAAAGGGACACGAACTCTACCTTCGGGGAATCGCCAACAAACAACCAAAAACACCTATCATCCCCTTTTTCCACACCTAATCTCGGTTTGGTTACAGTCAATTTCCACTTAAGAAAAAAGAATAGCACGAACTTGTTTATGTGATGACAACAAAAAAGCACCCGTTGTTCCTAATAGCAAATAAAACGTCTTGCATATATAGCACAAGGTGAAAACCCAAACTTGCATAGTACTAAAGTAAAATCTTATAGATGCAAAAAAGGAAGAAGAAAAAAAAAAGGTTTAAATATGAATTATTGATTGGATCATATTTTGTACATATACACATAGTGTTTTTTCACTATTGCTTAAAGCATTAACGTAATGTGTACTTTTGTGAGATGACTTCAATTCACACTACAAATTTGATGGATAATTATCTTTAAAAAAATGCATTAAGAATGTTAAATTGATTTCAAAATTTTCAATATACATATCGATGAATGTAACCATTGAATTATTATATAATGTCGAAACTATATTAAAATGGAGATTGTCTAACATATGCTTAACTATACATATAAAGTGTGATTGTGCACCAAACCGCGTCGAAGGGTTTTTTGGCGAGGGGGTGATTTACGGATGGATTGAAAAGGGTTTTAGGTTTTGTTGGCGGTTCCCCGAAGGTAGGAGCAGTGCTCCTTTATGCCAACTAAGATTGTTTGATATGAATGTCGAAGCTTGTTCGACTTTAGTTAGGGTTTTGGTCGATCCGTGATCGTATGTATTGTGGAGAAATCCTCCTCCTTTTATAGGAGGAGGTTTCTTGGAGGAGAAGGTTAGGGTTTTCCCTTTCCTTCTTTGAATCAAACTCTTATTGCCATGTTTATCCGATTTAGTTTCCTTAGGAGAATATCTTAGAATATTCCGAACTAGGCAAGAGATGTGTTTATCTTTGGAAAGGATTTATGTTAATCCTTTAGTCTTTTAATCAATTCGTCACCTCCGGGCTTATGCCCTTCGTGGGGGTGCTTCGTGTTGTATGTCCTTCGTATGGTGATTTGAATGGTACATCGTCAAAATGCAATCAACACACCAATTTTCCTTTTTAGAAAATAAAAAATTATGTGTGTAGTTATGAGTATTACATAATCCCTATAGAATATTGATTAATTTATAATTTGACCGACTACATGTATGAGTATGACTAGTGAAAAGTAGTAGTGTCGTAGATCTTAGAAAAGGGAGCAGGTGCGTCAAACACATGGGAATGACCTCAGCGAGTAAGCGTAATGACCTTCAAAAAATTTTATATATCGAAAGTATCTTGATTGTGCACTAAACTGCGTCGTATGCTTTGCTAATAAAGAAAGTGCTTTTGGGATAGGCTGGAAAAGGTTTGAAGGTTTGTTGGCGATTCCCTGAAGGTAAGGCAATGCCTCTTTACGCCAAAGGATTTATTCAGGGTCTTTGGCCGAATTTAGATCGTGCCTATGAAGGGGAAATCCTTCTCCTTTTATAGGAGAAGGTTTCTTGGAGAAGAAGGTTAGGGTTTTTCCCTTCCTTCTTAAATTCGATATATACTTGCCATGTATATCTTGATTTAGTTGCTATCTATACCCTTAATTAATGGGATACGATTTGCTATTGTTTAGGTGATTGTGCACCAAACCGCGTCGTGTGATTCGAACAAAGGATGTAACTAAAGGATGGATGGGAAAGGGTTTTTTAGGGTTTATTGGCGATTCCCCGAAGGTAGGGCAATGCCTCTTTACGCCAAAGGATTTATTCAGGGTCTTTGGCCGAATTTAGATCGTGCCTATGAAGGGGAAATCCTTCTCCTTTTATAGGAGAAGGTTTCTTGGAGGAGAAGGTTAGGGTTTTCCCCTTCCTTCTTGGGATCGATATCTAATTGCCATGTTTATCCGATTTAGTTTCCTTAAGGGATATTCCTTATGTAAATCGGATTAGGCAAGGATATCTATTCACCTTTTGGTGAATATCTTCTGGGCTTTATGTCAATCCTTTACTTATTTTATTAACTAGAGACTTCTCCGAGCTCGTGTCCTTCGCTTAGGTGCTTCGCTTATGTGACCTTCGTATGATGAATCGGAGGGGTACACCATTAAGCCCCCCAGTCTAATATCATAGATTTCCAAGGCTGTGATTTTAGACTTGTACTCGCGTTCTTCCTTATCATTCTATTCTTGTTATCCGCTCTTTGCTGAAAGTGGTATTTCGAAGGACTAAACATGTACCGGTTTTTGAAGTTTGAAGGGCCAAAGGTAGGTGACTCTTTCCGGAAGAGCTAGAAGTGGAAATTGTAGTAGGTAGGGGGCTCCGTAATGAATTCTGTGTGACAAGTGGAGCTTTTATTTCTTGATCGGACGGTCTGTGAGTCAACTTGAAGATCGCACCCTTTTTACTTCTAAAATACTCTTTTCGTCTTCTTTTTTGCTTTCCTTTTTTCCCTCCACTTTTCCGTTTCTCTGCCTCTCTTCTATCGCCATTGACTATCTATTCCTCCGGGTACTTTTTCTTACTTGCATTTTCCTTCTATTAGTAATGACGAAAATATGTATTAAGTCATCATTCTCCTCCATTACGGCCAAACAACTTAGGGATTTTGTAGATGAATACTTTCCCGATAGGATTCGTTCTTTTCGTTTACCTGGTAAGAAACAGAGGATAGTATCTCCTCCGAATGGTTTTGTTGGGGTATACTTGGATTCCTTCATATCTGGTAATGTTAGGTATCCATTTACTCCGTTTTTCCTTAGCGTGCTTAGCCATTATGGGAACCACTTTTCACGATGGCATCCTCAGGGTTATTCAAAGATCATAGCCTTTGAAGTGATGTGTCGTGCGTATGGTGGTGAGCCTACTGTTGACCTTTTTAGGAGATTTGCCAATATATGAGATGCCGGTGATTGGGTTCTATCCAAAATAGGCCAAATAATGCTGGTTGTTTTGAGAAGGGGGGAGTGACCATTAGGTACTGGAAGAATCGGTTTGTCTTTATGGACGGGGGATTAATCCCTTTAGAGTTTGGTATCTTGGTTAGTAAGGAGATTTTGAACGATGTGAAGAGGTGTGTTGATCCTCTTCCAAGTGGGGAGGATACTAGCTCGTTGTTTAAAAAGATTAGTGAGAATCATATAGTTGTCTTGTCATATCCTGAGAATGTGTTTTTCAAGGCAAGGGTTGTAGACTTGTTGCCAGCTGGAGAGGAGGAGTTGGATGGTGAGCATATATTTATTTTTATTATTTGTTTTTCTTCATTGATCTTTTGTTAGCTTATACCTTCTTCGCCCTTGTAGATATGAGTTTTATGCATTTTGTGAAGAAAGGTGGTCAGGATACTATGCAGTCGTTTTCTGAGGCTGCTCTTGGACCTCAGCCTGCAATTTCTAATGTGTTGGGAGGAGCTACGGGTGATGTAGATATTGAAGGGCTTGAATCTTCCCATCATAGGGATGCAGGTTCTTCTAGGGAAGAGGGAACACCCGTTGCTGCTGGCGAAGATGATGATGATGTGGAGATTACTGGTGTGTAGGCAAGTGATGGGAAGGTGCCTGAGGCTGGCATTGCCTCCCGTCTTTGTAATAGGGGTAGATCTGGTCCATCTTCAAGAAGAGAAGGACTAGTTTGAAAGGTATGTATTTTATGTTTATTCTTTTCTTCGACATATTCCTCCCCTTTTTTTTATTATTATTTGATTCTGCGTAGTGATGATATACCATATACGGAGCTTTACCTCCGTACCCGAAAGCAGATACGAAGGCATCTTCGTACAGGTAAAAATCACTTATTATACGTACCCAGAACGGAGCTCAACCTCCGTTTGCCATAATCTTTCGGAGCTCCCAAGGTAATAAATGCCCAGCTCCGAAGAAACATATCAAAAAGATCGGATATAGATCCTATCCATAATTATCCGAATAAAACAATATGATTAAGTCGGAGGACTTCGGACACGGCTCGTAAAGGGATCATCACAAATCTCCCTAGAAAGTAAAAGATATTCTCAAAAGAGGAAGAGATTTACCCTAATTCTCTTACCCTCCTCTCCAAGTTTCTACCCTCTATATAAAGAGGAGATATCATACGGCACAAAACATCTTCTGCTCGCCATTCACACACAATACTACGCCGGCCTCTAAGGTCCGGTGATAACCCACAACACAAATAAGGCGTAAAGCGGCCGTAGCCCTATTACCAGTAGGGAATCGCCTACAAATCACCATCTAAATTCACACACCCCCTCGGTTGTGCCATAGTGCGATTATTTGATCAAACAAATTGGCGCCATTCGTGGGACCAATCCCTCAAAAAAATATATATATATTAATACAACTCTTTCAAACTCACCCACGATCAGAATAATTAGCTATCATGGCCGACAGAGACGTCAACTACTCTCCTGGAACACCCAACACGGGGGGATCTAGGATACCCCCCGGAGGATTAAACTTCCAAGAGTAATTTTCTTTTGACACACCTGGATCAAACTTCCACTCACCTACTATAACAGGTGACCATAGCGCGGCTGTAGGAGAAACGTCTAACACGCAAAGAGCCCTGGACAGGCCCGCATCGCAGGGTCAAGGTCCGGACAGATCCGTGGTGGTACCACAGGGTCAGGGTCCAGACAGATCCGTGGTGGCACCACAGGGTCAAGATCCGACATACCCGTGGTAACATCGCATGACCAAACCTCAGATAGGCCTGCACCGCAGGGTCGAGGCCTAGAAAGACCCGTCCCACAGAGTCAGGGCCCAGATGGATCCATAATGACTCCCCGAGGCCAAGGCCCATTCAGATCTGTGACAACTCCTCAGGGTCAGAACGCAGATAGGCCGACAGTGATCCCACCAAATCAAGGCTTACATAGACCTGTATCAATGCCACCTCAAGGTCGGAGTGAATTTGTACTCACACCTCTTGAACGTCAGAACCAGGGGCATAATAGGCCAGGCTATACCCCCTCGAATCATAGGACACCACAGACCCCCGGGGACGCTAATAGAGCGTCGACACCGGCAGAGCACGAAATAAACGATGCATATCTGCAAGCCAATTACGACGTCCTAAGCGCAATCATGAACCGCCTAAGAGAAGCCGGTTAAATCCGCAATATCACAAGGAACCTGGAAAATGAGTACGATTCAGATTCGGTGGATGAATACATCGAGATGGAGGGCCCTCTAGGAAGAACGAATGGAAGGGCACCACCACAACAAAGGGGGTGAATTCAGGCAGTCACAACCCCCGCAACGAGGACAACTGGCATACGAATAGAAGAAGGAAGAAACACAGCAATAAATGAAGAAGAGACAGCCCTTCGGAGGCCACGGGGAAAACGCCTACCCGGAACCGAGAGAGCTCCAGAGAATAACCAGATACCTCAGGAGTACCAAGATAGACCAAGAGAACATCATCAAGGGATCACACGTCCCCGAAGAATGTAGTCCGTCCAGATTACGATTCGTATGAATGGGAGGAACCTGATCCGGTTGACCTATCCCATCTGGTAAATACTGATAGCCCATTCTCCGCGGCCATACAAAGTCATCTACTGCCAGCAAAAATGAAATACCCCCAACATCTGGGGTATTATGATGGAAAAAGCGACCCAGACGACTTCTTAAAAAAATTCGTCGGAGCAGCTTTAATTCAAAGATGGGATATGCCAACCACATGCCACGCATTCTCATACTCGCTGACAGATGATGCACGGGAATGGATCGACGGCCTATCCAAGAATAGCATCGATAGCTTCGAGGTACTTATGAACAAATTCAGGTCCCAATTCAGTATGCAAAAGAAACACAGGAAAACCCATATTTCTGTGCAAAACATCAAGCAAAAAGAGGGCGAAAAGACAAGGGACTTTATCGTCAGGTACACTAACGAAACCCAACAAGTACGAGGACTACCGGAAAGCCAGAGAATTTCAGGGCTTATCCATGGACTCCGCACAATAGATCTCATCGAGCACCTGAGCACGGATCTACCCGAGACATACGACGGCTTGACAGATAAAGCCCACATCTGGCTGGACGCAAGGGAAACAACAAACGCCGACTACTCCTCCGGAAGAAAAAGGAAGGAGTACGGAGGCAACGGAAGATTCCCTTGATATG
Source organism: Erigeron breviscapus (assembly GCA_034093135.1). Lineage (NCBI taxonomy): Eukaryota > Viridiplantae > Streptophyta > Magnoliopsida > Asterales > Asteraceae > Erigeron > Erigeron breviscapus. The sequence continues at coordinate 29,842,904 of CM067168.1, forward strand.
CAAGAGATGACAACCAATGGGCGGGAAGAGACAGGGACAGTGGGATCGATATCCTGTCCAGTCTCACGAAGACACCGAAGCAGATTCTAGCTACGGAGCGAGTTGCATCCACTTTCCCGATCCCAAACAAACTCATAACAAAAAAGAAAAACATGGATAAATACTGTGAATACCACAGAGACCATGGCCATGACACAAACAATTGCAGAAATTTAAGAAGAGCCATAGAAGAAGCCGTGGAATCGGGGAAACTGGACCACCTGGTCAAAGGAATCCGCCAGGCAACAAGGATAAAAAATGAAGCGGAGAAAGTAGAAAAAACAGCGCCAGCACAAATCCTTATGATACGCTCCGAGGTACACAGAGAGCACCCACAGGAACAGAATTATCAGTTCCCGCCACTGGGGCAGATAACACCATCCAATGGACCGATTGTCATCGAAGCCACGATCGCAGGCGCCAAGATGAGGAATGTCCACATAGACGGAGGAAGCGAGTGTGACATCCTCTACGAAAATTACTTTTCCAAGTTACCGAGAAGTGTCAGGGAAAAGCTAAGAAAAGTGGAAAAACCACTAATAGGATTCACAGGATAACGAATATGGCCAATTGGGGAGCTAAGGACAGAGGTAACAATAAGAAAATAACCGAAATGGAAAACAGAAAGGATTACCTTCATGGTCGTACCGGCAAACACTGACAACAATGCAATGCTTGGAAGAGAAGCAATGAGGAAGTTCGGGATGATAGCGTCCACAATCCACTCACAAATAAAATTCCAAAGTGAGTTGGGAATAGCAACATTATCATCTAACGAGCGAAGAAAATCCGAGCAAATCCGAAGCTTGGCAGATGAGACAAGCAGGAAAGCCCCGATGCAGTCTGAAACAAGAACGAAGGCCCCAGAAATAGCAAAGTTCAAAAGAAGGACACGCAGAAGGAATAGAGGGGCCAGAAAGAACAACACACCAAGAAGCTTTGGGGAAAAGACAGAGGGTCAGAAAGACCTCCGTCAAAAAGTAAATTCCCTAAAAAGACAAAGGGATAAGTCCGATTAGCTACCAGATAAGTCCCAAGAAAGAAAGCTAGCAGCTAGGAACCTTACTATGTAACGTCCTCCTGCCAATTATTTTTAAATAAATAAAGCTTTCAAAATATTCCTAAGATCGATCAATATATTCTAAACGTGTGTAAAAAATAAAAACAAAAAGACTTCATGTAAATGTTCAAGGGTACGCCCATTAAGACATTCATGAAGCAACAAAAAGAGCCTCCCCAAAATAAAGGGAACGACCAAACATAAAACCACTCAAAGACGGACTCGTTATAACGAAGAAGTCAAGGGTAAGGTTAAGAAATTTCATGCATCAAAATAATATATACCAAAACCTCCCCCAACACAAAGGGAGGTCAACCAAAGTTCAAAGTGAAATTGTCCAAAGGCACGTAGGCCACCAATACATGAAGATTGTTCAAAGTACCACAGTTCATCAACAAAGTTTCAGAAATCCAAGATACCAAGAGGAGTCATGGAACAACCTGTAATAAATCTGAGGGAGAGGCTTCAGGGTCAGATGCTAGCTTACGAAGGTATGCAAAGTCAATGTTGGCCAGCTCATCCAAAGCAGAATCAAGACGACCAGCCGTGTCTTCAGGAATAACACGGCCCTCTAGATTAACAACACCCTCATCAGCTAGAGCACGCATCAATCCCACTTCCGCATCAACCCTGTTTTCATTACAGATCTTTGACAGCAACGTACCAACTTCAGGACCATGCAGGAATGACTTTCACACATGGGGAATAACTTCAACAATCAGCCTTCCATACTTCCCAGATTATGCTGCAAGTGCGTCCTGCGCTCCCTTTAGCAGCGCATCCTTTTCTCGAATCTGATCTGTAAGAGCCTCCACCTCTTTCTCCTTCTCAGCAATGACCCTCTGCACAGCTGCCCGCACGGTATCCAACTCAGATTGAAGAGCACCACAGTCCACCTCCAACTCAGTCACCTTCACTTCAAGGGCATGCTTTTCTGACATCAGCTTCTCATACCGTTCCTTCGTTGGCCAGATTCCTTAGAAACCTCCCGCAATCTCGCATCCAGTGCACTACCAACAACAGTACTGCAGAAGATTGAACGGTTAAAGAAGGCAGAAAGCTCTGGGATCTCCATATTCATTAGTCCGTTCACCCATACAGAAGGAGCCATACTCTGAAGAGAGCGATGACACGAAGCAGCATAAAGAGCCTCCCCAAGAGGGTCGAAGGCTACAAAGAAAACAGATAATTAATAACAATGAAGGAACAAACAAGGGAAAGCCAATAGGAACTTACAAGTAGACTGCTTAGGCACTTCAACACTCCTGGTCTTCCACTTCTTTGATCGGGAACCACTGACACCTTGGGACGACTTCTTCCTCTTCTTCAAACGACTAGCAACAGTGTTCTCCTGGGCAACATCTTCTACATCATCACCAATACCATCGGACACATCAACCACAACCTGCTCTTTAACAACCCGCTCTTGAGCCAAAGGAACGGGTGTCTCAGCCAACACCCCTGCAGAAGGACCCCCCTGGATAACAGAGGATGGGGTCGAAGGCGGAGCAAGAGCCACCGGCTTGAAGACAAGGCTGGACAACACAGGTTGCCTATCGATCATCTGCTTAAAAGACATCTCTGCGAGAAAAAAGATATGTTGAAATCAACAAGCTGCAATATCCAGCAACTAAGGAAGAAAACAGACAAAGGGAAACAGCAACCTACCCTGACCACCACACTCAATGATGAAATCTCTAGTACCATACTCCCAAAACGAAGCAACATGCGACTTAAACAACACAGCTTCAGGGTATACGCACAACTTAAGGCCATAAGAAGAAAGACGATCGACATCAGATTGTCTAACACCATGAGTACCAGGAACACCTATAGACTTATACCCCAACCTACCAACATCTAACAAACCACTACGCTCAGGAGGAATCAATGAATGATCAACGAAAACAAACAAGTCTTTCCAATCCCTAACCTCTGTACCACCAGCAATAAACAGTTCATGATCACCATTCTTGGAAACAGTAACCCAATCACCAGACTCTTTAAGTTTTTAGAAGGAGTTAAACAACACTATCGAAGGCTCTATACGATTAGCACTACAGAGAACTTGGAAAGCAATGATTTTCGCAATACCGGTGGGGTGAACAGTAGAGATGTGGCATTGATAATAATCTAAGACAGCCAGGAAGAAGGAAGAAAGAGGGATCCTAAGATTACCAAGGGTAAAAGCTTTCACATACAGACCAACAAAGCCAGCAGGTGGATCGCAGATAGATTTCCCTCTTTCCGGAAACCGGATCGAGTTAGGGTTTTGGGCAAAATAAGCGGATACAAAGTTCTGATAAGCAGGACGACCCAGTACATTGGTAATACTTCTTATTCCTCTCTTCGTCATCACTAACTATTATGGAGTAAAAGAAGAAGAAGGATGAGGAGTTTACCTGATGAAGATCGACGAGGAAGCAGCGGAAGAAGAGTTTTCGAAGTAAAAAAGAGGCAAAAAGCCCTTTTTTGACAAAGAGTTGGTATTTATATCGGGTAATAATCACGGGTACTAACCAGTGAAAAATTACCCCGAGTTCCGTGCCAACAAGTTGTTATAAAGGGATAAGCCGTAATTATACCTCTGCAGTAAAACGACTTTAATGTCGTTTAAATTAATTGATCAGCTGATAAGACGGGCAAGTTGCGACACGGAGCAACGGAGCACATTTTTGAAAGTCTAACCGGACACTCTGCAGGAAGCTTCTCCAGTTAGACTGGGGGGCTTGATGATATACCCTATACGGAGCTTTACCTCCGTACCTGAAGCAGATACGAAGGCATCTTCGTACAGGTAAAAAATACTTATTATACGTACCCAGAACGGAGCTCAACCTCCGTTTGCCATAATCTTTCCGGAGCTCCCAAGGTAATAAATGCCCAGCTCCGAAGAAACATATCAAAAAGATCGGATATAGATCCTTTCCATAATTATCCGAATAAAACAATATGATTAAGTCCGAGGACTTCGGACACGGCTCGTAAAGGGATCATCACAAATCTCCCTAGAAAGTAAAAGATATTCTCAAAAGAGGAAGAGATTTACCCTAATTCTCTTACCCTTCTTTCCAAGTTTCTACCCTCTATATAAAGAGGAGATATCATACGACACAAAACATCTTCTGCTCGCCATTCACAAACAATACTACGCCGGCCTCTAAGGTCCGGTGATAACCCACAACACAAATAAGGCGTAAAGCGGCCGTAGCCCTATTACCAGTAGGGAATCGCCTACAAATCGCCATCTAAATTCACATACCCCCTCGGTTGTGCCATAGTGTGATTATTTGATCAAACACGCAGCATCTGCTATCTTTGACCGTGTAGAAGGCTCGTCATCAAGGGATGACTTTGATGAAGATAATGTTCCTCTTGAGACTCTTCGTACCATGAATGATTTGGACTTCCTTCGATCATACAGCAGGCATGCCGATTGTCAAAGCAAGATGAACTTAGTTATAGGGGAGCGTTTAAAGGCTGTTTGCTCTCGTACTGAAGACTTGTTGGATTAACTGGGTGAGAAGAATCAAGAGTGTTCGAACTTAAAGAAATCTTTTGATGATATGAAGGGCCAGCTAGATGAAGTTACAGATCTTAAGAGAAAGCTGATGGAGGCTGAAATTGGTTTGAAGATCCGGGAGGATGAAGTTGCTGAATTACAGAGAAAATTGACCAATTCTGTCCTAAATCTGAACTTGGAGAAGGAGGTGTCATCTGGGCTGTCGAAGTTGGTGCAGGAGCATATTTCGGAGCGCGCTGGGTTGATAACTGATGTAATTCCCTATGCTTGCAGAGCTTTGATTGATAGTGACGAGTTTGGGAAGCTTGTCGCAGCGGTTATAACAGCAAATAGGGATGATGAGAGGTCTCTTATCTTGAAAAAACTGAGCGATGATGAGAAGGTGGATCTAGCATCTTGTTCTGATTATAAAGCCAACACAACTGAGGCCATTAATAAGGCTGTTGGTGACTACAAGAATCCTGAGTTCCCATTTATTGATAAGTTGACTTCTGATCCTGCCGCTGTTTGTGATACCTTGATGCTCATTGTTCCAGATAAAATTGTTCTCAATTTAGTGCCAGCTTCTGCTAATACGGCTCCGCATGTTTCTCCAGTTGTTTCCCCTGTTCCTTCAACTGACCAAGAAGCCTCTGTTGTTGATATTGTTACTTCTTCATGATTTCTTCCTTTGGTATCTTGAAACTGTATTGGCCGATGATGAGAAGGTGGATCTAGCATCTTGTTCTGATTATAAAGCCAACACAACTGAGGCCATTAATAAGGCTGTTGGTGACTACAAGAATCCTGAGTTCCCATTTATTGATAAGTTGACTTCTGATCCTGCCGCTGTTTGTGATACCTTGATGCTCATTGTTCCAGATAAAATTGTTCTCAATTTAGTGCCAGCTTCTGCTAATACGGCTCCGCATGTTTCTCCAGTTGTTTCCCCTGTTCCTTCAACTGACCAAGAAGCCTCTGTTGTTGATATTGTTACTTCTTCATGATTTCTTCCTTTGGTATCTTGAAACTGTATTGGCCGATGGCCTAAAGACAATTTTATTTTCTTACTTTTATCCTAGCTTTTGAGCTAGGTGGATATTTATATGGCTTCCTAAGCCATCTAACTTTTGATCCTGCATCGTATGCAGGCTTTGTGAATATTTCTGTAAGTAATGGTTTATTTTGGCCATTATCTTTTATGTTATAGTTGTTTTGCATATGTTTTAGCATGTAAGATCTATTACAAAGGTCTCACCCCTGTATTACACTTTTCTGAAGGTCCTACAGGTACCTTTTGCGAGACTTTTAAAGATCTCTTTTTTGTTTGCACGGTGTCAAGGGTTCCAGCATTCAATTCAATTATTCCGTGTCTCACGTTTTATCAAGAGTTTGCATGGTATCGAAGGTGACCACCCTCGTATTTTCCATGTCTTTTTATACTTGCATGCTTCGTATTGAAAGAGTTTTTTAATTAAAATTTGGCTATATGTTGCATAGGCGTCCCTTTGAACATATATCAAGCTTAAGTGGCATGTATTTTTGTAAATAAATGTGTACGTACGTGATAAGATAAGTAATACGATAGAGAGCGACCCTTCGTAATTGTAAACTGCAAGGGATCACTTTGTGACCTAAAAAGATAAAATTCAATTAATCACTGTGTGATTACATAAGTTCCTAACAAGATTGCTATTATTCATTTAGAGGGTGTAACCCACTACATTTATCACTTTTTTGTGAAGAAGGTAGGGGCTACGAAGCGATCATGGCACATCGTGCTGTTTGATGTTTTGCCTCAAGCGATGTTCTCCTTTACCATGAAAGATCCAGTGGATCCCTCGTTGTCATAGGTCTTTTCAAGCTTGATTGAATTCAAGGTTGATTCTTTACTTTCTTCAGAGCCTTCGCAGTCTGGCTGTTCATCCTTTCCTTTGTATACCATGAAGATGGCGGCTTCTGGGGCTTTATTCCTCTCATGACTTCCATCTTCATCCTCCACCTTCATTTTTTGTCGAATTCCTACCAGCAAATAGCCTAGCTCTCCTTCTTTGATGGCTTTATCTATAGCTTTTCGTTGGTTGATGCAGTCATTAGTGTCGTGGCCATGGTCACAGTGGAATTCATAATATTCATCATAATTCTTCTTTCCTTTGCCACTAAGCTTCGGAGGTGGTGCGAAGGTTTTTGCTATCTTCTCTGTTGCCAAGATTGACCTCGGGGTCTTAGTGAGCTATGGCAGGATTGGCTTCTCTTTGCTCTTATCTTTTTTGCTATCTTCTCTGTTGCCAAGATTGACCTCGGGGTCTTAGTGAGCTATGGCAGGATTGGCTTCTCTTTGCTCTTATCTTCTTTGTTATAAGGAGAATATTTCACGCGACTGTCCTTATTAGTGATTGAGCTCTGTTTCCTTTTGCTCCCGGAGGTTTCTCCTTCTTGTATTGGTCCTCCTATGCAATTGCCAGCTGTGTCTTTGGCATCAAGCCATGCATATGCTTTGGCCTTTGCATCTTTGTATGTTTCAAGGAGCTTTTCAACCAAGTGTTCGATGAGGCCACGGCTTTGGCACCCATGAATGAGTCTAGATATCCTTTGAGATTCTAGTAGAGTGGATATCTCCTGAGTTTCATTGGTATACCTGGCTATGAAGCTTCTGGTTCCTTCGGTCTCTCCTTGCTTGATATTATGGGCTGCGATATGAGTCTTCATGTGCTTCTTTTGTTGGCTAAAGTGTGCTCGAAATTTTTCTCTTAGATCCCAAAAGCCAGTAATCGATCCCTTCGGGAGATTATTGAACCATTCTCTAGCATCACTCTTTAGCACCCAGCCGAAGGCTCTACAGGCGACTGGATCGTTCCATTGTTGCATTGTTGCTGCTCCTCTGAATAATTGCAAAAAATCATCAGGATCATTCTTCCCTTCGTAGGTTCCTAGGTGAGAAGGACACTTCATGTTTTTGGGCAGTAGGTATTTTTGTATCCCTTCAGTTAGAGGTGAGGTATTAGATTCATCTTCAAGAGGAAAGGGTTGCTCCTGGTCCATGTCGTTTCCTCCTATGTTAGCCGCAACCGTTGGGGTGGTATTGGACCCCCAAGGGTGTCCTCCGTAATGGAAATACCATGGTGGTGGATATAAGTGAGGTGCTGCTCCGGTTAGAGGATACGAAGGTGGAGTTCCAGAGGTTTGTGTTTGAGCCATTGGATACCCTTGTAAATACCCTGGAGGCCTTGGGCCATACCTTGGAGGTGGCAGTGGTGGTATCCCCCAATAGGAATAGTAGTTATGTGGGTAATGGGTTCCTTGCGGGGTAGTCACAGTGGCATCAGTAACAATAGGAGCTTCGAGAGTGACAGCGGCTCTCTCCCAAGATCTGGGGGTGTGCGCCAAGCTTGGGAAAGTGAAGTTCGCGTCATTCGCTGCTTCAGATACCCTTTGTCAAGATGAGGGGACAGTTTCTGGACTTCGAACATTACATGCATTGTTCCCTGTAGGTTGTCTATCTTGGTTTTCTACCTCCCATTCTTCACCGGTTTCGTCCTCAAAATTCAGTACTCTCCCAGCTTTTTCCGCCGCCCTCTGCCTGTTGATCTACCTTAAGGCTTCTTCGAGCAGAGCTCTATTTTCCAAAAGGTTTTCTTCATTGATCGGCTCTGGTCGTCTTGAGGGTTCTCCTCTCAAGTTCCTCCTTTGATACAGTATGGAAGGACTTTGAGAAATCATTGCAAACTCGGGTTGACTTTGGATCCCGCTAGTTGGTGTGCTGAACGAGGGAGGCAATACATCGGACGTGGATATAGGCGCCTGATGGTACGGTTTGTTTAGTTTTTAAATTTTTAAAAATGTTGTACAAGTAATTATCTCAAACTAACCACACAGTTACGGGCAGGGGACCCGATCAGATGTAATATAGTAAGTGATAAGTACAGGATCGTTCGCAGGGACGCGTTGCACTACCTAATCTAATAATACGTGTAATTCTAGCGGTTGGGGGTTGTCACGATTTCCTATTAAACTAATTAAAACTGAAAAGTAAATAGAAGCCGCAACCGCTTATTCAGCGAGAGGCTTAGTCTGAAAAAGATTTGAAAAAGAAAATAACAGTAATAAAATTAAAATACTTGTTTGGCATCTCAGATCTCATGATACGACCAGATATCATTCTACCTACTTGCTAGACTGTTGGAAACTTAATCACGGCTCAGATTCTCGTTAGATTCACTTTGCCTAAGTAACTAGTGCTGTCCCTAGACTCACACTACTCTTTAAATAAATTCTCATTAGATTCATTGTCTAAGCATTAATCACCTAAGTTTGTGTTACTAATTCATCTTTTAGTATACCCGGCTCTTAAGCCATGACCAGATAATAATTCCCTCAAGTGACCACAGTGTACGTTTCCATGTCACTGGATCGCGTCTGACATTGTTAAGCTTCATGTTCAACTCGTCCTAGTTACCATGGTTCTGGATCCCTCAGTTATAAGCGAATCACCTTTTACATCTAGTTATAGACCGACTAGTGTTTTCCATCCTTATGTATTAATCCAAGTGTATGATTATAGACCGATCATCATAATTAAACCAATACATGCAGATATAGAACTGATAATAATATGAAGAGCTAGTAAAACATGGATCTCCAATAAACAGTAAAACACACTCCAACAGATCTAACAAATAAAGTAAAATAGATAAACGTCTACATGATCACATCGATCCAAACAAGTATTCAGCCTAGTAGCCTACCATTATTAAAGGAATAACAAAGTCTGAAAAGATGAAAGACATTGTTTACCAACTGAAAGTAAAATAAAAGAGTAGATCTAGGTTGAAGATGAAGATCGGAAGGTGTTAGAAGCTCCAAAACCTCCTTGGAATCTGCAAAGTCGACCTAGGGTTTGTAGGTGGCGGCTAGGGCTGCTGAATCGGCTCTCTGATACGTCCCACGGTGTATCAATATACCAAAGTATATTGAACACATAACAGTTGTAGAGGGGGTGAATACAACTTTCCACAATCTTTACAAACTTTTAACACAAAACGTTTTAAGATTCAGATAATGAATATCAAGCAAGTAAGTAAAGTGCAGGAATCATTAAAACAGTAAAGCAGTAAAGGAATAAAAACATTCTTGAACACAGATTGTTATTTTCAAGTGTAATCCTTTATTAAGAAATAATCTATACAAAGAATTACAGGGTTGTTGCGGAATAAAGATAGCCTATAGATATCTAAACAACCCTATGAAATGACAAACAACAATCAATTAGTTTCAGCTCAAGAGAATCAGCCCAAGCTGATCTCGTACAAACTAAGCTGTGTGTAAGAGCAGAGAAACTTGTGTGAAGAATGATTCTCAGGAAAAATGCCACACAAATGCAATCAATGAATGAGGCTTTTATAGGCACAAGCGCTCCTTCATTGGGTGTCCGTTGCAGCTACGTGTTCGTCATTCAGTGGTTGATGAAGGAATAATCAATCGTGCCTTTCATGGTACTTGTGGTCCCCCACGTACTGACGCACATTCTTCATCTACCAATAGGAGTATGGACACGCATATGTAAAACCACCACCAACCTGGATCCTAGGAATCTTCCTAGTCACGTCATTTGTCCTTATCTTCAATCCAGGTTGTTATCTTCACTTGATTGTTAGACACAGATTGGGCCGTTTGTCAAGGCACCAATCTGCCTAAGTGTTTTCAAGCTGACTGCTAATCTCAAGCTGTCTTCCACTACCATCTTGGTCTTCTATCTTCAATCCTCCTCTTCGACTTGGACTGAATGCTAATACATTGTTGATGCAGCTTGAATAACACTTGCTTCCATAAGATATTACAATTACAAGTATGAAGCATGATCTGGGTCAGAGACAGATCGTAAGCTGTGTCAGCTTAGTCTGACCCAGATCAGATTACAAGAACCAAAGATTACTAAGTGTTTATAGGTCAGATTTGTCATCATTAAAATTACAATGAACATTGGGACTCAACAATCTCCCCCTATTTGATGATGACAAAACCCAACTACACTTTTGACTATCAGCTTACAAAGAATCAAACGAAAATATGACTAACAGCTTGTGACCCTTTGAATCTTTTGGGTTCTTTTCAATCTGATATGAAGTTTTAACAAAGAAACTAGATTGTACAACTGCCTTTGCATATATAGAGAATAAATCAAAGATATTACATGTTACATCACTATTCTCCAAGCATTTCAATAGCTTCTTGCTTAACCTCAAATGATGGAGCAACTCTCACATCTAATTGCCTATCTAACCCTTCATCTATAAGGAACTTCTCATACCCATTACCTTCTTCACTAAAGTTTCTGCAGAATCTGTATAAGGTAAATCGGTGCATAGATGGTACCTGATTTAGTTCAGCAGTCCTTTGAAACACCAAATTCTCTCTAGCATCTACAAAGTACATCCCATGCTCAGGTTCAGTTATGAACTTCCCACATCTTGCATCTTAAACACCAGTAGGTAGAGACAGATTAAGATTATCAAGAATCTTGTCAATAGCACCAGAAGATAATTGTGCAAGCAACTCTGAAGGAGACAAGTTTTGGAGAAAAACTGAATGGTCACCTCCAGGAGCATCAATCTTTTCAAACCTTCTTCTTTTCTTCTTCAGTGGCTCAGCTGACTCATCTTCATAATCCATATCATATACAATTGGTCTTGGAAGGCCAGAGATATCAATCTTGTACTTCGCAATAGCAGCTAACTTCTTCTCAATGGCTTCCAAGACTGTCTCTTTGTGAACTCCATACATACCAGTAATGGTATTATGTAGTTCCACCCACTCTGTGTATCCTAGATCAAGCAGTTTGTCAAGATCATGGGTTTCCTAGTTGGTTTCATAACCTCTCCTTGTAAACCTTATGCTGGGAATGTTCTTTCCTTTTCGTCTTTTCAGTAGAACTTGGAGAATTGGTTCTGGATGCCTTCTATAATGGATCTTTTCAGTAATTTGTCTTTTCTCCAAAGCATCAAACCAATTATGAGCTTTCACACTTTCTTTCACATCTTTAACCTTCTATGATGGTGTAGAATGAACCACCACTTTCTTCTTTCCTTTTCCTTTGCTCACAACTTTCTTTTTAGAACCAATGGATGCAAGATCTTCTTCATCTTCCTTATTTAATTGTTCTTGAACAGCCTTGGCAATTTCAGAATCAGACTTAGTTGCAGCAATTCTTTCTCTTTCTAGTCTGTCCTCCTTAATCATTTTATATGCCATCTCAACTGTTACCCCAAGCTGTGGAGCAGTTTCAGTTGCAATCTCCCAATCCTTTTCTTTCTCAGTTAAGATCTTCACACCACTTGACCCAGCTTCTGTTGTTCTTTTCTTGATCATGAACTGGGACAGAGTGGCTGTGTCTTCACTAGATGAGGATTCATCAATTTGTACTTTGGGAGCTGGGTCAGCTTGAGTTGGCACAACTTGCACAGGAACAGCTTGGGATGACTTTCTTTTCTTTTCACCTTTCTTATCTTTTTCAACACCAACTTCCTTCCTTATATCTCCCTTTTCAGCATTAACAGTCTCCCCATTGGTTGTATCACTCTCCTTCTCAGTTTCTTCATTCAATTTTCCAACAGTTTCACCACCAGACTCAGATTCTAGTCTTTTTATCTCTTCCACATCTTCCTTCTCACCTTCCACCCTGGAACCATGCACAACCAATCTTCTATCATTTTGTGCTTCCTCAGCTCTGGCCTTATCCAGTCTTTCTTTCAGTCTATCAAAGTATTCTTCAATCTCCTTGTCAACCTGAGCTTGTTGTCTTTCTCTTTCTATCTCTATTTCAGCTTCACTCATTGCACTCCTTTTTCTTTTAGTAGCATTCTTCTCCCCCTTTTTGTCATCATCAGCAGGGAAAGAGCTTACTGGAGAAGCAAAGAGGCCTTTGAGTTCTTGGTTGATCAAGTCAATATTTATATTAGTCAGACAGCAGGCTCTTCTTAGCTCAACATAATCCTCATGGAGGAGTTTAATCTTGGATTTAACACCCTTAGAAGCTTCAATCAGATCATTTTTGAAGTTAGCTTGTGACTTATTTGCAGATCGAAGTTCTATGGTGACTTCCCTTTTAAACTTGGTTGCAGCATTCTCAATCTGACCCAGAGTACTCTTGTTTCTTTCATTTTCTTCATTGACTGCCTTAGTAAGACTATCAAGAGACTCTGTCAGCTTGCTCTGGTTCTGCTGCATCAAATCAACTGCTTTCTTAACATAATCTTCCGATGCAGTCTGATCTTGACTCAGCTTATCCACCTTCTTATCCGTCAAATCCTGATCCTTTTGGATCTTTTCCAAGCATTCCGTCAGCTTTGAGCTCTCAACCTTAGAGGTTGAGATGAACTCAGTGAGCTGACCCACCACATCTGAAAATGAGATAGTGGCAGCTTGGGAAGAACTTACAGTTGGCTTAAAAGCCACTGACTCTGGAAAGAGCAGCCTGCAATCCTTAATAACAGGGTCATTGGGCATATTTAGAAGGGGGTGGAGGTTTAAGGAGTTTTGGAACATTTGCTCATGAGAGTGAGTCTCATGAGTGGATCTGTCAGAATTGATGATGAGTTGGTCAGCCTGAGAAAGATTAACGTTTAATTCAGGCTGAGGGCCAGTGGGAATGTGTTGATCTAGATTTTGATCAACTCCTCCACTGGCATCTTCCATCAGAGCATCCCTTGAGGATGAATGGGCAAACTCATCATCAAATGAAGAATCACTTCCGGAGATAGTGATCAGATTCTCATTGACATCGTGAGGACCATCAATGGTTCCCTTTGCTGCACAAAGGGCTGACATGACTGCCTTAAAGACAGCCAAGTAACCTGCAGAATCCCTCTGTCCAAGGACAGATGCATACACATACTCTGCAGGTGTAATGTTTTGTGCATTTGATTGCCCTTCATCAGAGGTGTGTTGTTGCACCAAAGTATCCTTAGGGAGAATTGAGGCCTGTACCCCTCCTTGTGACATAGAAGGGGCATTGGCAGCCTGTGCAGACTCAGAGTGTAAGATAGAAGGAGTCTGATCAGCTTGGGGAGGAGAAGCAGTGTCACCAATGCGTTCGATACTTCTCTCCTTAGGCTGACCATCCTCAGAAATGATGTGCATTGACTCTGACTCACTTTGGATCTGGGCTAGATCCTCTGTTACCCCTTTAATGATATCATCAACCTTTTGGGAGGCTGATGATGGTGAATTCGGTTTAGACACAGTATGACCTTGGGAGGAGGTCTTTCTTTCAATACCTTCACCCTGTTTGGAGGGTTGGGTAGCAGTAGGTGTTCCCTTTAACTCGTCTACACTCTTTTGGGAGAGTGCAGATGGGCGTGGCATTTTCGGCTTGTCAGCTTGGGTGACAGGGACAGCTTTGGAACGTTCCTTAGCTTTCCCTGCACCTTGGGGGATCTCAAGAGAAGATGTTGCATTATCAACCCCAGAAGCTGACACAGATTTCTTATGCGATCTTTTCTTTTTGGCCTTGAGAGGTACTAAGTCCTCAACAAGGGGTCTTTTAGAGTCGGATTTTGAACGAGTGGACGAAGGTGTGGCTAGGGAGGCTGATGTTTTGGCCAACCCTTCACCCTCTTTTGTAGGAGTAGAATGTTGAACAGATTCAGAAGAGTTTAAGGGTTCAGAAGCATGTGTACCTGGGTCCCCCTGATTAGCAGATTGAGTGTCAGACTCAGATAGCGTCGAAGTAGGGACAGCTTCCTCAAGTGCTTCTTGATCCTCTTCTCTTTTCCTGCAAAAATCAAGGTAGATCTGCATTGCTCGGGTCAGACCCTGCACAGATACGTTATAACACTAATTTAACTACTGAATTCAATTCATCAATGGTGGATTTGGTGAGTGTGTGTTCTTGGTGTTTGTGTGTGTTTTGAGAGAGAATCGTGTAACTGTGTGTAGATCTGGTATTAAGACAAGGTTATGTGTTCAAAGTTATCAAAAGTTATGAAAGGTTATGATCTCTAAGGTGTGAGAGGGCTATTTATAGTCTAATTACACAATTATGCTAATTGTCACAATTAGCCCCTCAACCTTAGTGATCATTTATCTATGACTTAACAACAAGAAATTCCTCTAATCTAGATTACAATTTATCACTATTTTGGATTTCTAACATTCTCCCCCTTAGTGATACATTGTAATGAATGAAATATGTGTTATATTGTCTTGTAGGAATGAATTTGATGAGCCCGGTGGTGAAGACAATTGGTGTGTTGAAACAAGTCTTCAAAGCTTTCTCTTTTGTCTTTGGAGAACTTGATTCAGTCTTGGTCTTGGTCTTGAACTTCTTGAAGTTAAATCATGTGAGGATTCTCAATGTTCTTTTAGAACAGAGAATAATGAATGCGTGTGAGTCTTGAAGAAAGAGAATGATGAAGTCGAACAAGTGTATGACTTGAATCTTCAAGAATTGTTGAATCATGAACCAGAGTTGTCTTTTGAAATGCGGAAGGTATAAATCTTGGTTTTGACTGTATCAATCTTCGATTCTCGAGTGAGATTCAACTTTTTGATTCTTCGGTTTTAATTCTTGAATGAATCTCATCTTCTTTGAAATGAAGTTTCATGAATATGAACTCTCCCCCTTGATGTATGCATTGGAGTTTCTTTGACAAAATGTTGTTGTATGACTTGAAGATCTTGAATGAAGTATGTTTGATGAAGACTCTTTTGAAGCTTTGATTTTTGTCACATCAACTTGAATACTTTGGAGAGTAAGCAATTGAATGAAGTTTGGATGAAATTCTTATGAAGTAATCATGCTCCCCCTTAATCCATGAATATACACATTTTGGAGCATTTTTGAACTTTTGAAGCATCTTGAGTGAAAATCTTTTCATCTTTGATTTCATTCTTATCTATGACATCAATTCAGATTCCCCCTTTTAAAATCAAATTCTCAATCAACTAAAATCTAGTGAAAATCTGAAACTATTGACACATCATGAAGAATTTTCTCCCTCTATACACAAACTTTGATAATCCTAGAACTTTGATAAGTCTAACACGTAGTGAAACAACCAAACCAAATCAGTTAGTTGTGTCTTCATCCATAAAACCTGAGCACAACAACTAGCCGCAGCCACATATTCAGCTTCAGCCGTTGATAGTGACACATAATTTTGTTTCTTGGAAGACCAACTCACAATTTTATCGCCTAAAAATTGTAAAGTACCGGAAGTGCTCTTGCGATCAAGTTTACAACCAGCATGATCTGCATCTGAATATGCAGTTAGATTGAATCCAGTATCCCTTGGATACCAGAGACCTAAATCAGGTGTCCCCTTCAGATAACGAAAGATTCGTTTCACAGCTTGATAATGTAACTCAGTTGGAGCAGCTTGATATCTAGCACACATACATGTTGCAAACATTATATCTGGGCGAGATGCTGTAAGGTACAAAAATGAACCAATCATACTTCTATATCTCTTTTGGTCAAATGGTTTCCCATTTGTATCAGTATTAATGGTTGTTCGAGCAGCATTGGGGTAGAAATTGAAGAACATGAAGTCATATCAAACTTTTTCAACATGTCATTTATGTATTTACCTTGTGATATAAAAATACCAGTTGGTAATTGTTTGATTTGAAGACCCAAAAAGTAATTCATTTCCCCAATCATGCTCATTTCAAAATGATTGACCATAAGAGATGAAAAGTTTCTGCAAAATGTTTGACTGGTCGACCCAAATATAATGTCATCAACATATATTTGAACAAGTGGAACATGCTTACCTTGTTTGCGAATGAACAAGGTAGGGTCAATTGTGCCTTTGGTAAAGCCACCTCTTAGTAAGAAAGAAGTTAAAGAATCATACCATGCTCGGGGTGCTTGCTTAAGACCGTAGAGAGCCTTGTCCAATCTGTAGACATGGTTTGGTCTTTGAGGATCAACAAAACCTTCTGGTTGATCAACGTAAACTTCTTCTTTGAGATCACCATTCAGGAAAGCAGTCTTCACATCCATTTGAAACACAGTAAAGTTTCTGAATGCAGCATAAGCTAAGAATATCCGAATGGCCTCCATTCTTGCAACTGGAGCAAAAGTTTCGTCGAAGTCAACACTAGGTTGTTGGCAATAACCCTTTGCAACAAGTCGAGCTTTATTTCTTACTACTACTCCATTCTCATCCTTTTTGTTTTTGAATATCCACTTTGTTCCGATTGGATCATCTTTTCTAGGATTTGGAACTAATCTCCATACCTTCAGTCTTTCAAATTGTGCGAGTTCCTCTTGCATTGCCTTAACCTACTCTGGATCTCGAAGAGCTTCAGATACTGTTTTGGGTTCGATATTGCTAAGAGAAAGTGCAACGAGACACTCATTCACTGAAGTACGAGTAGTTACTCCTGCTTGTGGATCTCCAATAATTTGTTCAGTAGGATGGTATTTCTGCATACGTGTCCACTTGTGATCATGAGGAAGGAGATCTTGTTGTTGAAGATCAACATCATCATCATTAAAGCTTGAGTTATGTTGAGAGATGTTATCATAACTTGGTGTAATTCTTTCCTCATAAGCTGGATGATCAAAGTCAAGTGGTACATACACACTTGGAGTGTTCAATGGATTTGTTGTCTGAGTTAATCGAGAAGGTTGTTCTTGAACATTCACTTGAGAAGAATTATCCTGAGAGAATGGTGGAGAAGTATCAGGAGACGAGGATTCTTGCTCTGAAGAATTTGATGAAGATTCATGAATATTGTCAGGAACTGGATCGTTGTTATGAAGAGGTTCATTGGGTTTAATTGGTTCAACGATGACTTGAGGTTCTTGATCATGAATCGGTTTTGAATTGTAGAATTCTTCAAAAAGAATATCTAATTCATCACTTGTAGGAGTTGGAAACTTCTTGAATTAGAAGCTAAGGTAGAATTCCTTGTAGAAGGACTTGAAGCACTTGGATCATTACTTGTTGGTAGCAAACTTTCTTGCTCAAAAATCATGCCTGACATCTCATCAAACCAAACATTCATTGTTTCTTGAATTGTGTTGGTTCGACGATTATAGATTCGATAGGCAATTGATGTTTTGGAATAACCAACAAAATATCCTTCATCACCTTTCTTCTCGAACTTTCCAAGATTCTCCCGATCATTCAATGTGTAACAAACACACCCAAATATATGAAAGTAGTTGATGTTGGGTTTGCGTTTGTTAACAACCTCATAAGGAGTCTTTTCGAAACGCTGATTGATAATGGACCGATTCTGAGTGTGACATGCAGTGTCAACAGCTTCAGCCCACATATTGGATGGTAATTTGGAATAAGCAAGCATTGTCCTTGCTGCTTCTACCAGCGATCGATTTCTCCTTTCAACAACACCGTTTTGTTGTGGGGTGCGAACTGCTGAAAATTGATGAGTGATTCCTTTGGAGTTGCAGAATTCATCAAAAACAGCATTCTTGAACTCAGTTCCATTATCTGAACGGATGTAACGAACTGGAAGTTGAAGATTTACTTGAGTATTAGTGATGAAATCTATCAACATCTGAGTTGTTTCATCTTTGGATGCAAGGAACTTGACCCAAGTATATCTTGAATAATCATCAACAATAACCAAGATGTATTTCTTCCCATTTCGGCTTTGTACTTTCATCGGCCCACAAAGATCCATGTGAAGCAAATGAAGAGGTGCTAAAGAATTTAGAGATTTCTTCGGTTTATGAGAAGTTCTTTTGATCTTCCCAACAGCACAAGAAGGACAAACATGCTCACTTTCATACTTATAGTCAGGTAAGCCTTCAACAAGATGCTTATTGACCAAAGTATTGATAGTTTGGAAATTCAGATGAGAGAGCCTTCTATGCCATAACCAAGAATTCTTTGAAGTAGCCTTTGAAATGAGACAAATATTATCAGTTGGTTGGTTATCATCAAGATTGACGGTAAACAGGTTATCATCACGATCACCACAAAGAATATCAACTCCATCTAGAGTTTGGACTTTGCAAAGAGATTTTCGAAACAGAACTTGAAGATTGTTATCACAGAATTGTCCAACACTGAACAAGTTGTGACTTAATCCTTCAACATAGTGAACTTTCTTGATGATAATTCCATTTCGTTCAATGTCTCCATAACCTAAGATAGGAGCGAAATTGTTGTTTCCAAAGCGAACTGTTCCCATGAATCTTTCAACGAAATTCTTGAGCAAAGATTTATTTCCAGTCATGTGTTTCGAACACCGGAATCGAGTATCCAAACACAGATGGTTATTTCCTGCAATCAAAGAGATTTAACCATTTTTAGGTACCCACTTGAAGACGGGTCCTTTATGGTTAGTTAAAACAGGCAGGGGATATAACTTAGGATTCGCATTCAAACATGTTGTTGAATCTACATAAGCATTGACAAGCACATTATCAACAAACACATTTGAATAAAAGGTACGAACATTCACATTAGAGTTAAAAGTAACATGTCTACAAGCATTCACATCAACCACACGAGAATTAAAATTGTTTACAAGCTCACAAGGCCTTGCCTTGGCACATTCAACATTATTATACACAGATGAATTGTTTTGATTTTCAGTAACACCTTTCCTCTCATTGACAGATTTTCTCCTCCTTCTTTTCATCTTTTTCTCAACATTCTTTAGATTACTAGTGATCTTAGGTACTAAAGTATTAGCAACCCATCTAGCACCACTAGTTAAACTCTTTCCACCTGTTGAATTGAAATTAAGAAGATTAGAACTAGGAGTTTTAAACACTCTTATCTTTTTGGAATCTTTTGGAGGTGAGGAAACTTCTTGCTTCTTTGGTTTATCATGAGAAAACCACCCATATCTATCTCTATATCTAGTTGAACCATTTGATGTATCTTTAGTTAGCGAAACTGAGCTAGACTTGGACACCTTAGGTATAAAGCTAGATTGAGAGCTAGATTGAGAAGCATTAGGATAGTCTTTCGGAAGTTTCACTTTGGTGTACTTTGTCGTGTGTGGGGTTTCAGCTTGTTCCTTTTTGACATGTTTCACTAGGGTAGCAACAAAGGTTTCTAACTTAATGGTCTTTGGTTCAGTCTTGACGAGTTTGGTCTTAACTCGTTTCTTTGAGTAATATGAAGTTGGAGCTTTGGACAATGATTTTTGAGTTTCCACTTTTGTTTCCACTTTGATTTTGGTAGATTCAATCTTTTTCTCAGTTTCTGAATTAAAAACATATTCTCCCTCCATGAATTTATCAAAATCATTCTTTGTGAAATCTTTGGAAAATGAAAATTTCAATGGAGATTGATTAGTTTCAGATTCATTTGAAAGTTTTGAAAAATCAGGAATCTTTGTGTCCAACTTCACATCATGGGTATTCTCAGAAATTAGGTCAACTTGAACTGACACATCTTTGGTCTCACAAGAAAATTGAGTAGACGTATCAACACCTATACTAGCACTAGGCTTAGGGTGAACAACTAACTCATCAACAGTGTTGCATGTGAAAAACCTATAGAAGTACCATATCAAAACTAAACTATGTGCAAGTTCTTCATCAGAAAAATCAGATTGCACACAATCATCAGCTATAAAAGTAGCAGTATTTTGACAAGTACATTCAAGAGAATCAGTCAAGGTCTGGGTAGAGGTATTGGTGGATGAATCACAAGTAGTTTGGGTAGAATTTTCTACTGAGGCACTTTGGTCAGTTTGAGTAGAAACATTCTCACAAACTTTCTTAGTATCAACAGCAATACATTTATCCTCTGAATTCGGACTTTGAGACTTGAGGTGATTAATAACTTTTTGTTGAGATTCCACCTTTTGTTGTAAACCCTCTATTTGTTTTTCCAAAAATGTGGTTGGAAAGTACATTTTAGTTGGTTTGGGTGGATTACCGACAGATTCTTGGTTTTGAAAATTTGATTCAATTTCTTCCAATTTGAAAATTGAAGATTCTTTTGTTTTGTATGAATCATTTATTGCATCATAATTAACCAAAAATTCCTGTTTTGGTGTTCTCTCAACGTCATCAGTCTCAAATTCATCATTCAATGGACGAATAAATTGTTGTATCATACCAAGTCGTAGAAATTTTTCATCATACAAGGGTTCAATTTCCTCTTTGGCTTTTTTCAATGGTGTGATATTCTCAAATCCCAACCCGAGAAGAAGTTCTGTTTTGTCAATTTTTGACTTGTTGAAATAGGCAGTGAAATTCAAGAAAGGATTTTGTTCAACTTTATATAGCTTTTCTTGATAGAAAAGTATATTCTTTTTAAATTCCTCAACTTGTTTTTCAAGATTCTCAATCTCAATGCCTTTTAGAAAATAATTATGATTTAAATCAGAAATCTTCCTTTCGAGTTCAACATTGTTTGGTTTAGCTTCTTGAAGCTTTTTATTGAGAATATCAACGTCCATTTGTCTTGCATTTGCCCGAAGCCATTCATTGGTCTTTTGAATTTCAAGATCTTGATTGGTCTTTTCAAGATCTTGAATGGTCTTTTCTAGATTTTGACATTTTTGTAATAACTTAAAATCAGGAGAGACATTCAACTCACATTCTTTAACCAACATCTTATCTTTGTAAGCTTGAAAATCTTGTTTAATAGCATCATATTCAAAAAGTAATTTTGAATGTTCTTCAAGAAGTTTTGTAAATTCACTTTTAGAAAATGAAATGCTATTTGTCAACTTTTTATTTTTGTTGGCTAAAGAATTGATATGAGTTGTTAAATTAGATAAAGCTAATCTACAAGACTCTTTGTCTTTAACCAAAGAAAAAGTAGAGTCGAGATTTACCTCATCATCTGGGTATTCATCATCAGTGCTTTCTGCTTCAAGGACTTTGTTTTTGGCCAATCTTGCCATATAGCAAACATTAGCGGAGAGATCTTGATCTTCATCATCAGTGAGCAACAGCCATTTGTCATCTTCGGCAAGCAATGCATGTCCTGCTTCAACTTGTTTGGCTAACAGCATCTTCTGCTTGTAGTACTCATAGTCCCGCTTTCGAGGTTGTTTGCAGTCAACGGCAAAATGTCCAGGAATACCACAATTGTAGCACTTTTTGTCTGATTCCTTACCCTTCTCCACAGCTGGTTTCTCATAGGCTTCCTTCTTTTCACCATACCTTGATCCATTAGCTTCACCTTGTTCATTGCTCCTTGGATGATAGTGTTCCTTCTTGGGAAATGCACTTGTAGAAGAAGTGCGGAGATTGTTGTTTGTTGGCCTCGCTTTGTAAAATTTCCTCTTGAAATGCTTTGTTACCGCGGCAAGAGCTTGATATAGTTCATCTGAAACACCATCTCTTGTAGCCATCAGATCATCTCCCTCCTCATCAGACGAAGAAACAACCACCATTTGCCTCTTAAGAGCTTCAGAAATCTTCTTCTCAACTATCAATGCCAAAGGATCAGAAGATACAACTTCTGGCATTTTGTTTGATGAAGCTTTGCTTAGTACTTGGTTTTCATTGAGTTTGAAGGATTCATAAAGAGTATGAATGGTGAACTTGGTCAGATTTTGATGTTGCTTGATCTGTGTTCCAAAATCTTCCCATTCTGGACCAAGAGCTTTGATGAATTTGATGTTTAGCTCAATCTCAGTTTTCTTAACATTGTTCTTCCTTAGCTCATTTATGACATTGCAGAATCTGTAGTAGACAGCTTCAAGAGATTCATTAGGCAATTTGGAGAAGTTGTCAAACTCAGTCAGAATATTTGTCAATCTTATGGTCGAAGTCACGTCAGCTCCCTCCATCTGTCTAGCCACCTCATCCCATATCTCCTTGGCTGTATCATAAGAATCAACAGAACCATAGATTTCATCCGGTAGAGCTTTGTATAGGCATGACCTAGCTCTATTATCTGCAGCTGTTTGATCCTTTTGTTCAGCATTCAACAGATCAGGAGTCAGAATAATTGCATCAGTAGTGGGATGGCGATGAACGGCAAGTCCATTAAGGATGGAATCTTTCATCATGTGACCATTTGTCTGACTTTCCACATAGTCCATAAATCGTTTCTTCCATAGTCCGTAAGAACCACGGTAGAGAACTGGAGGTCTTGTATCTGAACCCAATGCCAATGCTTCACGAGAAGCCATTAGAGATTGATTTGATTTGAAAAATTGTATTGAATTAAAAGTGGAAAATGAAACGATCTTGATAAGATCAGGAAATGAAACGATCTTGAGTTAACCAGAAAATGAAACGATCTTGATACAAACAGAAATTGAAACGATCTTGAGTTGAACAGAAAGTGAAACGATCTTGACCAATTAGCTCTAGGTAAGATCGTCTTGAGCTAGATCGTTTTGAACAAAATCGTCCTAGGTGAAATCGTCCTAGGTGAGATCGTTTTGGAATCTTGATGAAATTTGGTTAAGTATTGAAAATGAAACGATCTTGAATTGAAATGGTCTTGAAGATGAAACGGTCTTGAAAATGAAATGATTTTGAATTGAAATGATCTTGATGTGAAACGGTCTTGAATAAAAGTGATTTTGGTTTGAAATTATTCAAGGAATGAGACGATCTTGGTGAAGATCGTCTTGGGTTTTGAAAGTATGAAACGGTCTTGGTGAAGATCGTCTTAGGTTTTAAGAAATGAAACGATCTTGCATGAAGATCGTTTTAGATTTCTTCCTCAAAACTTCTAAGTATTTGAAATGACCCAACCAATCCTTTCGGATTAATTAGCCAGAATCAAACACTACCACAACACACTCTTGTTTAAAACGATCTTGTGAGGATCGTCTAACAAGTCACAAAACACAAGTAAGTGAAACAAGCTTTCAAAGACTAAGACGATCTTGATAAGATCGTCCTAGTGAAGATCGTTCTGGTCATCTTCTTCAACTCAACAGTTTTCCAGAAAAACTCCATTAATAACTTTTTAAAAAACTTCAATATCTTTTGAATTACTGGGAGTTAGATCATGAAATCACTGGCAAACTATTTGAATTCATGTCCGCAACACGTTTATGAACAAAATTCAACACAAAACACAACAGAATCAAATCCCAAAAATTCGCGCCAAAACTCAAAATTCAATCTCGAGATTTAGATTGAATTGAAACTTGAAACTTGACAGGATTATGTTTTCAACTACCACAAATCTATTGATGAACAAATAATTGTGATTTTATGTGATTTGAAGTGTGAATTTTGAAGAACCAGACGGTGAAAAGTTCGAACAGAATTTGTGAATAACTTTGATTTTGATGAATTTGTGATTGAATTCAGGTATGGATCGTCATCAGATTGATGTTTCTCTCTGATACCACTTGTTATAACACTAATTTAACTACTGAATTCAATTCATCAATGGTGGATTTGGTGAGTGTGTGTTCTTGGTGTTTGTGTGTGTTTTGAGAGAGAATCGTGTAACTGTGTGTAGATCTGGTATTAAGACAAGGTTATGTGTTCAAAGTTATCAAAAGTTATGAAAGGTTATGATCTCTAAGGTGTGAGAGGGCTATTTATAGTCTAATTACACAATTATGCTAATTGTCACAATTAGCCCCTCAACCTTAGTGATCATTTATCTATGACTTAACAACAAGAAATTCCTCTAATCTAGATTACAATTTATCACTATTTTTGGATTTCTAACAGATACCTTGGGACTATTGAAGATGTTGTTATTGATAGACTTGCATTCAACAGTCTGACCAGTTGCCAGACTGTAATCATTGTCAAGAATAGCTTCAATGATAAGGGCAAGAATTCTACCATAAGGTATGGTAAGACTCTTCTTATGAACGCGATCAACAAGGTCCTTAAAGATTAAAGCAGCAAAATCTATTCTGGTCATGGTGACCATTGCATGAAAAATCTGTAATTCTAGGACATTAGGCTGATCAAAGCTGCCTGCCTTTACTTGTAAGGTTTTCGAAATTGTGCTCAATAAGTAGTTCCAAATACCAGTTAAATGTTTCATTTTAACTACTGAAGCCAATGGACCAGTATATCCAACTTCTTGTAAAACATTTTTGGCTTCAGTATGAGACACAACAACATCATATTCATCATCAGGCATATATGACAGCTCAAAAGCAGACCTAAGCCTCTCATAAGAAATGTATACCTTTTTCTTACCGTTGAGGATTGAGCCATAGATTGCAGCATCTCCTTTCTTGTTTTGTTTCACAACACAGCTCGCCCAAAATTCACACAAAATATCTTGAAACACCTAGTCTGGCTTCTCAATCATCACCTTGCCGAATGGATGATGCCATAAGAAAGCCATAATCTCATCGTATCCTTTAGCCTATGAAGGAGGATGAATATTGGCATAAACCAGACTGCCAATCTTGATTTTACCAGTATCAAGATCAGCCGGAACCACTACTACCTTATCTCCCACCACATAAGGTTAAAGCTTGTTTGCGCTTATTGGAGCTGGGTATCGACTTTCAGGTTCAGAACTAGATTGAGAGTCATTAGTATGAATAGAAACAGATGATGATGCCATTTTGAAAACAAATTTTAGAAGAAATTAAATTTAATAAAACAGTAATCAGATTAGAGAGAAAAATTGATTTAGAAAAATATGAACAAGTGATTTGGGAATTAGGTTAACTGAGTGTTATATACAAAACCCAAAATATCTTATTTGAAAAAGTTGGAGAGAGAAAGATTTTGATTGGAGGATCAACAAGTAGTGGTGGTACTTTTTCAGTAACCGGCTGAGACCACTACACGTGTCACACTCCAATAGGATCAGCAAGTACACTAAATAAAATAATGAAAGTAATAAAACGCACTGAGATATATAATAACAAAAATAACCACGAAGCTGGGTCAGACTCAGCTTACCCTCTTTCACTTGACATGCACCAAGTGTGAAAGGGTAGTCTGGGTCTGACACAGCTTACCCTCAAAATTTAGTATAACTCTAAGGGGTCAGATTTGCTATTACTTAGCTCACTACATTTTACAAATTAAGCATACCTAGCTTACTTATGAGGTAGTTGAACCTTGATTTATCCAATGGCTTTGTGAACAAGTCAGCAAGCTGATTGTCTGTTGGAATGAAGTGGAGTTCAACATCTTCTTTCATTACATGATCCCAGATGAAATGATATCTTATATCAATGTGCTTGGTCCTTGAATGAAGCACAGGATTGTTTGAAATTGCTATGGCACTGGTACTGTCACAAAGATTGGAGTTTTTGTTGCAGTGACACCATAGTCTTGAAGCTGATATTGCATCCAAAGAATTTGAGAGCAACAGCTTCCTGCAACAACATATTCAGCTTCTGCAGTGGAGATAGAAACTAAATGCTGCTTCTTGCTGGACCAGCTTACAAGTCTATTGCCAAGCAATTGACAAGCTCCTGAAGTACTTTTTCTGTCAATCTTACAGCCTGCAAAGTCAGAATCTGAATAGCCAATTAGATCAAATCCTGAGTCTTTGGGATACCAAAGACCCAGATTGGGACTACCTTTAAGGTATCTAAAGATTCTTTTTACAGCCTTAAGATGAGATTCCATAGGACTAGCTTGATATCTTGCACAAAGACATGTAGCAAACATAATATCTGGTCTACTAGCAGTCAAGTAAAGTAATGATCCTATCATACCCCTATATGCTGTGATGTCAACAGATTTGCCATTTTTATCCTCATCCAGCTTATCACCAGTTCCCATAGGAGTTTTCATAGGTTAGCAATCACTAAAACCAAATTTGTTTAAGAGATCTTTAACATATTTTCCTTGGTTTATGAAAATTCCATTTTTAGTCTGTTTAACTTGTAAACCCAGAAAATAGTTTAGTTCTCCCATCATGCTCATTTCATACTTTTTAGACATTAATTCAGAAAACTTTTTGCAAAGTCTTTCACTGCTAGACCCAAATATTATATCATCTACATAAATTTGTACAAGTAGAATATCACCATTATACTTTCTCACAAACAAAGTCTTGTCAACATTACCTCTTTTGAAGTTATTAGCCAATAAGAATTTAGACAAAGTATCATACCATGCCCTTGGAGCTTGCTTCAACCCATAGAGAGCCTTGTCAAGCTTGAACACATGGTCATGAAACTTTGAGTTTTCAAAACCAGGAGGCTGTTCAACATAGACTTCTTCTTCCAATTTTCCATTAAGAAAAGCACTCTTCATGTTAGGTCCAGATTTAGTCCAGATTTACTGGACTCGCTCCAGACTCGACTACTGGAGCCTTACTGAAGATCTGTCCAGAAACGTGTTCTACTGGACCTACTCCAGACTTGGAATCTGGAGTCCCTCTGAAGATTTGTCCAGAAATAATGGAAGACCAGTGAGCAAATACTTGTATAGGAAATCTGGAGTATTCTCCAGATTAGCTCACTGGACTTCACCCCCAGTCCAGATCAACTCTACTGAAGACTTTCTGACTGAAGTCAAAGACTGAAGTCTGAAGAAAGAAGACTGACAAATGGCGGAGTCCACTGGAAAGTCTTACCAGATCTGTACACTGGAGGATTGTCAATGTTCTAGACCCTACAAGTCTGAACACTGATATCGAGGATTGACTTTTCCCTTTACACACTTTCCAAAGAACAATCCACTTGTTCTTTACCAAAGTTTGTGTGTGTAAAGGTGGTTGGATAAAAGGACACAAAGTCATTTGATGTGACTTTATCCTTATTCCTTATCCAATACATTTAATGTTCTTGTCGGATCATTAAATGTATGCAACCATATTTGTACGGCACAAAATTCACTGGTGAATTTTGTTGCCTATAAATACAAAGTCATTTCCTTGAGAAAAATACTTTTAAGCATACACTTTGCATGAAAGTGAATTTGTCTAAATACTCTCGATCTTAAACAGGGATACTTCACAACTTTAAGTATCTCAATCCAAAAGAGTTATTTGTCAAATATAGATCATTTGTAATTCATAGGTTGTTAGGATACATACTTATTTGTATTATCTTGATTCCGCACAACCTTGTATTTTATTTAACATCATAAATAAAATACACAATTGAAAAATACATAATGTTCCACTTTACTTGTTTATTTCTTTAAGTCTTGTATTACTTTGTTTATATATTCTTGCATTTATTTACAAGTAATACTAGTCCATTCTAGTGATTATTAGACTTGTTGTATTTTACACTTTCCTGGTTAACCATCGAACTTAAGGGACTCACACTTCACATCCATTTGATAGACCTTGAAACCCTTGTGAGCAGAGAAGGCCAAGAACATTCTGATTGCCTCTAATCTTGCCACTGGTGCAAAAGTCTCATCATAATCAATTCCATCCTCTTGTCTGTAACCAAGAGCTACCAACCTTGCTTTGTTTCTGGTCACAACTCCCCTTTCATCCATTTTGTTTCTGTAGACCCACTTGGTTCCAATCACAGTCTTGTGATAAGGTCTTGGAACAAGTTCCCAAACCTTATTTCTTTCAAACTGTGTTAGCTCATCTTGCATTGCATTTACCCAAGAGGGATCTTCCAGAGCTTCATCAACCTTAGTTGGTTCCATCTTGCTTACAAAATTGACAAACATACAAAAGTTGCCTGTTGCCTTTCTTCTTGTTTTTACACCAGAGAGTGGATCACCAATGATTTGGTTAATTGGATGACTCTTTGTCCATCTTGTAACTGGGACAATGGACTGATTCAGATTAGATGGTTCAGCATGATCAGCTTGAGGAAGAGGCTGATCAGCTTGGACAGGAATGGAGGAGTCTGAACCAGTTGGAGAGTCATTTAATGGATTCTGAACAATAACTTCAGTAGGAGTAGGATCAGCTTGCGCATCTTCAAAGATTGGAACATCTTCTTCTTCTTCAATGAGTTGTTCCCCCTGAGTTTGAGCATTATTAGCTCCAACTGGAGGATTTGTTGGAGGCTCATTCTCAGGTACAGCCAGTTCTTCAAAATTGAAGTCTTCATCTTTAGGAGGAGAGCAATCTGGCTTAGAACAACCTTCATCAATGCTTACATTAACAGAGTTCTCAATTGTTTTAGTTCTCTTGTTGTAAACTCTGTAGGCCTTCATCATTGTTGCATATCCAAGTAGGATACCTTCATCTGATTTCTCATCAAACTTTCCAAGATGGTCTTTCTGATTTAGAATATAGCAAGGACTACCAAAAATTCTTAGGAAACCAATCTCAGGTTTTCTCCTCCTAAGAAGTTCATATGCAGTCTTCTGGTGTCTTTTCACAATAAGGGATCTGTTCTGGGTAAAGCAAGCTGTGTGTACTGCTTCAGCCCAGAAATGAGACTTGAAATTGTTTTGAGCCATCATGGATCTGGCAGCTTCAATAAGAGTTCTGTTTCTTCTTTCTGCAACACCATTTTGTTGAGGAGTTCTGGCAGCTGAGTAGACTTGTGAATTCCCTTTTCACTGCAGAATGAATTAAGAGTGATATTTTTGAATTCAGTACCATTATCACTTCTTAATTGCCTAACCGGCCTTTTGTAGAGAACTTCAGCTTGCTTGATGAAATGAATAATGCTGTCAGCAGCTTCACTCTTGTGTCTTAGAAAGAAAACCCAGGTGTATCTTGAATACTCATCAACAATTATGTAAGTCCCCTGGTACGGATTGTCAATAGCTTGATCCAGTTATCTTGAGGTGCGGAATCCCTCACAATAACTTGGTGATCAACAAAAAGCCCCTAGATCATCTGCGGCCTCGCAGATCTTCTTCGGGCTAGCGGAACAACCTTTGACGACTATAACCTACAATACCTGCTTGATATTTCGACAAATGTTCAACCCTAAACTCTGTTAGGGTTCGGTTTATATAGGTAACACCCGACATGGGCTTCAGCACATCGGCCTCGTAAACCCATCCCAGCCCGTCACTAATGCGAGGTCGCATTCTGTGATTGGCCTCGTATTTGACCCTGCAAATACGGGGTCATATTACCTATATGACTAACCTCGTATTTAACCCTGTAAATACGGGGTCGCATATCCTTTTGTGAATTGCGAACTCGCAATTCACACTTAGCAGATTTACTATACATTCAATACTTAAACTTAATCTAGTATTCTATGCATAATACTAAGTTCATTAATGACAATCACATTACAAAGACATATAACAATATAAGCCCAAACAATCTAGACTGCTATTGACATAGACGTGCACTTACAGACTCCCCTTGGCAATAGCTTCTAGACGTTAACATATCTATGTCTTCGTCTTGTCTTTGTCATTAATCTACTTCCTCTGTTTCTTCTTATCAGCCTTTTTCTTCTTCTGAACTTCCTCTGAATCATCTGCAGTCTTATAGAAATCACAGTCTGAATGTAAGCCGATCTTCAAGCACAAACTCACTGTATTTCTATATTGCAATGCTGGACCCTGAAAATCTGGTGGAAACCAAATATTAACACTGTTCAGCTTCAGCAGATCTTTCTTGCAGAAGTTCACTAGATGCAAAGGCTCATAAATCCTCACAATCTCATAGTAATGATCACCATACATCACAGCTTCATACGTCTTACTATCAAAGTACCAGCCTATCATATTATCCAATAAGTCCTTCTTGAATTTCTTCAAAGGCACTTCTTTGGCAGACTTGGTCGGCTCATACTTCAAAGTAACAACAGGCTTCTTTGTCTTCGGATCTATCTTAGATTTATCCTTGACCATCTTGCCTTCCTGTGGATGATACTTTCTTTGAGATGGATCCTTGATCTTCATGTCTTTCGCTATAGACCTAGCAATATAATTTCCAAACTCAGATCCACTAGGATTGATTAGTTCTAGCCTAGCTAAACACCAAAAATCAACATCAGTAAGTGAGTTGATGGCTTCTTCGTTATAGTCCAAATACTGCACTCCGTCTGTTCTCCTGATAATGAGAAGTCTCAATTCCTCATCCCAATGAAAACTCACGATTCTTGAGCATGCAGTAGTGGCGTAGGCTTCAACCTTCTCTCCCTGAATCTTGTCTTTATATTTGATAGGTTTATGCGATGCCTCATACTTAGCCATGTTATTCTTCCAAGTAATAACCCAATCTGGTCTAGTATCAACAGGCTCTGTATGTTGCACATCAGGATCTTCAGCAATTGGTTCTTGCATGACTGGAGCCTCAGGATCTTGGACTTGTTCAGACCTACCCATTCTATCAAGCTTTGCTCTGAAGTCATCAATACTAAACCCTTTGCGCTCAGCATCTTTATCCACAAGCCTTGAAGCTGTAACTGGCATATCAACTCCTGCGATATCCATCCAGCTCTCATCACCATAGATTATCTCACCTTCTTCCCTCACAGCATCAGTTGTCTTAGAAGATCCTACCATACCAGTCGCAATCTTATTCAGAGACTCTATTGCCTTGGTCAGATCCTCTTGATGCTTATTGCCTTTATCCTTTGCTGCATCCGGGTCTTGATTTGAATCATCATCTTTCTTTTTCGAAAGCTCATCACCCTTACAGCCTAGATTTGGCAACAATTTCTTTTTCACCAAAAACTTCTCAAACAATTCAGTTAACTCTGATTGCATCACACAATCTAGCATGACATCTGCAATCTTAGTCATCTGTTCAGCTACTCTAACTACTCCTTTATTCGCTCTAGTAGCCGAACTTTCTGCCTGAGTAGCTTCACTACGAACCATGTCAAAGTTGGACATGAGAGTGTTAATAAAGTCTTGATGATTCTTTCTTTCATCATTAAGAGCTTTCTTTAACGTCTCAACTTCCTTTTGCTTTCTCAGCATCTCTTTCTCATGGTTTTTCTTTTGTTTCTCCAACTCATCAAATAAACCATTAACTCTAGCCTCTAACACCGTCATCTTCCTTTCATGTCAGCCATACCAAACACTGGTGGTAATATAGGAACTTGACGTGTAGTCGCTTCAGTTCTTGGTTCAGGATTAGGCACTGAATCCTTCATTGTATGAGTTGTAGACGGCCTTTCAAGATTTACAGTTGTCTTCTGAGATCTTCTTGATATCACTGTCTCTGCATGTGATTCAACTGATCTCCTAGACCTCTGTTCAGGAACACTGCTTGATACTTCTGGAGTCTTGATCGTCTCATCTACTCCACTAGAAGCAGTTTTCTCCTTGACTTTCAATTTGATAACAGTTTTCTTCTTTGGAGCAGGTACCTCTTCAACTTCTGGCACCTCAGATTCCCTAGAAGACTCTGCTCGTTTCCTTTTCAGACCTGAATCAGATGAAACTTTCTTTGAAGCACCTTCACAAGTACTAGCAGCATGATCAACGATATCTTCATGTGCTCCTGCTTCCTTTTCAAGATCCACATCTCTCTCAACTATCACCTCTTCTGTGCCTTGAACCTGTGGTTGTGCTATATTGCCCATTGGCACATCTGGCATCACCATCTGTAGAGGAACTGGATTAGCAACTGGCTCATGTGGAACAATCTCAGTCCCGAATCTGGCAAACTCTTCAGCTGTAGGCGGATTAAAGTTAATATCCACTAGAGCTACAAACAAAGGAATATCTTGAGCACCTGGATCACCATCAAAGCGACTCTTGAGCTCATCATATGCCCTTTTTACAATAGATGACACTTTCAGGACCGACTTAGTAGCTGGCAGATTAGGAACATGATGATTAATAATCATCATAACGAATCTAGGATAAACCATAAATCTATGCCCTAGTCTGGCAGTTCTTTGCTTCCTTAATTCGTTGAAGAAATACTTAGAAAAACTATACGGTTTGTTGTATACCAGACCAACCATCTGAGCTTGAGATTCTTGATTAAGCGTATCCCATTCGGTTCTTCTACTACACAAACTAACCAACAATACGTGCGCTAAGTATCTCCACCTTCCAAGAATCCGCGCTTCTTCAATGTTCCAACATTCAAGTCATCAGCATATCCCATCCTAGTAAATCCTCCAACAATAACCTCTCTACTAAAAGTAGTAGGTCTATTCTCTCCTCCTTCTTGATCTACTGTACCTAATTTCAAGATATCAATAAGATCGGAAGCTGAGAACTTAATGGTCTTGCCCGCAACCACTGTTTCAATCCACTCCTGAGTAGCACTCTTCTTATGCCTTGCATTTTCCTAGAACTCTACCAGGTATGACTCATATAGCACAGGTGAGTGAGTAAGAATGTGATTAATTCTTGACCGCTTCAAAAACCTGAAAATATCATGATAATATTCTGTTCCATCTTGATTCTCGTCCAAATTAATCAGAAAGTTATGACCTGATACAAATTCTCTTGCCATTTCTGTAATCAATAACAAATAATTAATTACTCAAATAACATAAAAATTCATATGCATAACATACACAACTAAAATTATCCCGGTAATTTAGTCAAAAACATAAATTGTACCTGTAATTTATAACATAACTTAAATTATCCCTGTAATTAAGTTATAGATAGATTAACTCATTTTCAAATTTTTATAAAAATAAACTTTTGAAAATCTGTTAAGTAAAAAATCCGAGGTCGTATCCCTGTACGAGGTCGTATTTCAAGGTCAAAATACGATCAACCAAACTCTAAAATACGAAGTCGTATTTTCTAATTTGGCATCGTATTTGATTAGGTCGTAAATCGGAATCGTATTCCGAAAGTCAAACCAGTAAAAATAAATTGACATTTACGAGGTCGCAAATCTGGGCTAGCAAACCCACTTTTACGAGTCCGTCGCACTGTTCATCTTCCCCAACGCGATTTTGCGATTTACCCAACCAAAACTGGTAAAAATTGTTTCTTTATACTCGTATTCAAACGATAAAGATACCCCAACCCTTAGTTTTTACCCAGAAAACATCAAAATCGAAGAAAATATGGAAACCTAATTGAAAATTTTGAAACCCTTTTTCTTGATTTTCTTGTTGCATGGTTAACTACTGGACGATTAGATAGTATACATAGATTCGGTTTTTCACAGTGATGACGAATATATCAACCAAAAACACTTGATCTAATAGTATATATCGAATCTAATACGGGGTAGCAAAGTAGTATTTCGGGGTCGTAATGCTATAATTTTGATATTTAATATGTGAGGTCGTGTTTGGGAAAATTTGGTTTATATACCCACTTGATGTAACACTCCAACATGGCGGAATCATGGAGTATCACTTAGAAAAGCACAGCATGACATGGGAATTATGTAGAGTCAAACTATATGCATTCAATAGATTGAAACAATTCACAAGCTCATTACAATAATCAACATTCATCAAAATACACACTCAATCCATACTTAAAAGAAAAATGTTCAAACGATAGTAGTTGATCCTAAGCATAACCCGTTAAAGGGAAATAAGGATCACGGATCCAGAAAAGTCCAAAGATAGTCCAAACCCTAGCAATGCAAGCATCTATTCATCCATTCTGTCTCTGATTAACTTGATTACCTGAAAAGTGTACTAAAGAGCGTCAACATAAAGTTAGTGAGTTCGTAGGGACAAGTAACAAGGAATAACCGTGTCGGATAACAACCGTTAACAATAAGTGAGGATTAGGAGAACTAATCACATCCAAGGAAAACCTATAAGGTTTCACATTATCACAATTCAATACAAGTCAACGTTCAACAACAACGATTCCATATAACGTTCAACAACGTTCCATAACAATCAATAACATTCAACAACAGTGCGGCTTACATAGTTAATAATTAACAATGCGCTAACGGTGCGACTTATATAATAAATAATGCGCTAACTGTGCGACTTACATCGTAAACAATGCGCTAACATGTCCACATCAACAATTCAATCATACAATCAGTCAAATCAACAATCAACAGTTAAACAAACATGTACACTTTTCAGCCCGAATCTCAATTGAGTAGGGAGGGTTTACGAAACTCACCTTATTGTTGATAGTTCAACAGCAAAATAGAAGAGATTGATGTAGTTAACGATGACGAGCGAGTCAACTGGCAACGTTACGTATTACCCTAATTTCAATGTGAATTGATTTATATTCATGCTAAATTCCAAATATAGATATACAACTATAAGGTTACCTTATTAATACGCTTGTCAACGTAATTTATGTTATAAAAGTTTAAGGGACTAAATTGTCAAATGTCCAAAGTATAAGGACGAAAAATGATACCTTTGAAAGTGTAGGGTAAAAATGTAACTTTCCGTATGTAATACGTATCCGTAGGATATATAAAGTATTCCTCTGATATTTCTAAATCCTTTTGAAGTATTTTTAAATAATAGGATTAATACGAAGAATGTATTAATCTTGTAACGAATAGATGTTTTCAATAGCAGA
>CM067168.1:29878706-29945732 GCA_034093135.1 Erigeron breviscapus
AAGCTTTACGACTACATTTTTGTGATTTTGTGAAGCTAAATCAGTTTCAGTTTTGACTTACTATTGATTAGCTTGTTATAGTTATCTAAGGCTTTTTTGGACACACTACATTTGTGTAAATTATTTGTCATTTGTTTCAAGCTGAATCAGTTTCAGTTTTGATTTATTATTGGTTGTATACTTTTCTTTTAAATCCACTCCTGAGTAGCAGTCTTCTTATGCTTTGCATTTTCCCAGAACTCTACCAGGTATGACTCATATAGCACAGGTGAGTGAGTAAGAACGTGATTAATTCTTGACCGCTTCAAAAATCTGAAAATATCATGATAATACTCTGTTCCATCTTGATTCTCGTCCAAATTAATCAGAAAGTTATGACCTGATACAAATTCTCTTGCCATTTCTTGTAATCAATAACAAATAATTAATTACTCAAATAGACATAAAAATTCATATGCATAACATACACAACTAAAATTATCCCGGTAATTTAGTCAAAAACATAAATTATCCCTGTAATTTAACATAACTTAAATTATCCCTGTAATTAAGTTATAGATAGATTAACTCATTTTCAAATTTTTATAAAAATAAAATTTTGAAAATCTGTTTAAGTCAAAAATACGAGGTCGTATCCCTGTACGAGGTCGTATTTCAAGGTCAAAATATCAACCAAATTCTAAATACGTGATCGTATTTTCAATTTGGCATCGTATTTGGTCCAGGTCGTAAATCCACATCGTATTTCGAAAGTCAAACCAGTCAAAATAAATTGACATTTACGAGGTCGCAAATCTGGGCTAGCAAACCCACTTTTACGAGTCCGTCGCACTGTTCATTCTTCCCAACGCGATTTTGCGATTTACCCAACCAAAACTGGTAAAAATTGTTTCTTTATACTCGTATTCAAATGATAAAGATACCCAACCCTTAGTTTTACCCAGAAAACATCAAAATCGAAGAAAATATGGAAACCTAATTCGAAAATTTTGAAACCCTTTTTCTTGATTTTCTTGTTGCATGGTTAACTACTGGACGATTAGATAGTATACCTAGATTCGGTTTTTCACGAGGATGACGAATATATCAACCAAAAACACTTGATCTAATTGTATATATCGATCTAATGCGGGGTAGCAAAGTAGTATTTCGGGGTCGTAATGCTCTAATTTTGATTTTAATATGTGAGGTCGTGTTTGGGAAAATTTGGTTTATATACCCACTTGATGTAACCCCAACATGGCGGAATCATAGGGTATCACTTAGAAAAGCACAGCATGACATGGGAATTATGTAGAGTCAAACTATATGCATTCAATAGATTGAAACAATCCACAAGCTCATTACAATAATCAACATTCATCAAAATACACACTCAATCCATACTTAAAAGAAAAATGTTCAAACGATAGTAGTTGATCCTAAGCATAACCCGTTAAAGGGAAATAAGGATCACGGATCCAGAAAGTCCAAAGATAGTCCAAACCCTAGCAATGCAAGCATCTATTCATCCATTCTGTCTCTGATTAACTTGATTACCTGAAAAGTGTACTAAAGAGCGTCAACATAAAGTTGGTGAGTTCGTAGGGACAAGTAACAAGGAATAAACGTGTCGGATAACAACCGTTAACAATAAATGAGGATTAGGAGAACTAATCACATCCAAGGAAAACCTATAAGGTTTCACATTATCACAATTCAATACAAGTCAACGTTCAACAACAACGATTCCATATAACGTTCAACAACGTTCCATAACAATCAATAACGTTCAACAACGGTGCGGCTTACATAGTTAATAATTAACAATGCGCTAACGGTGCGACTTATATAATAAGTAATGCGCTAACGGTGCGATTTACATCGTAAACAATGCGCTAACATGTCCACATCAACAATTCAATCATACAATCAATCAAATCAACAATCAATTAAACAAACATGTACACTTTTCAGCCCGAATCTCAATTGAGTAGGGAGGGTTTACGAAACTCACCTTATTGTTGATAGTTCAACAGCAAAATAGAAGAGATTGATGTAGTTAACGATGACGAGCGAGTCAACTGGCAACGTTACGTATTACCTAATTTCAATGTGAATTGATTTATATTCATGCAAAATTCCAAATATAGATATACAACTATAAGGTTACCTTATTAATACGCTTGTCAACGTAATTTATGTTATAAAAGTTTAAGGGACTAAATTGTCAAATGTCCAAAGTATAAGGACGAAAAATGATACCTTTGAAAGTGTAGGGTAAAAATGTAACTTTCTGTATGTAATACGTATCCGTAGGATATATAAAGTATTCCTCTGATATTTCTAAATCCTTTTGAAGTATTTTTAAATAATAGGATTAATACGAAGAATGTATTAATCTTGTAACGAATAGATGTTTTCAATAGCAGAGATATGAAAAGATACCTTGAATGGTATGTATTATAATCAATACAAAATGTATTGATTACAATTGAAGAGATACCTTAAATGGCAGGAAAAACCAGTATTTTATTTCCAAGTTGTGTTAGGGTTGGCCTTGGGTCGTGAAGAATACCGGGGCGAATTAAGTTGCTTAGTGAATGCTTATGCAAACTTTTCGCGAACTACCTTCCATTCCTCCAGCATAAGCCAAAGAGGCCCAAGGTGCAATCACTTTCGGAAACATTGTGCGGTTAATAGCGTATCAAGGATATATTCTATCCATAAATCAAACAATTCGAAAATACGAAATAATTCACAGATGGTGAATAGTAATTATATGAATTAGGATAGTTAGGTATATAACTATGCCCTTGTTTATATACCATAATAAGTATTTAATGATTTAATAAAAGTTTTACGATTTCTCGTACTTTCGCTAATAATTCATTTTTCGCAATAGTAACAATATTTCAATATTCATATATAAAAACGATAGTTACCGTATTTAAATGCAATTATGTATCAATTGAGTATAAAATTAAGTTGACAAGCATTTTAATACATAACATATATTTCTAAAATCATAGAGCAAAGTATAGTAAGGTTTTATAAAAATACTTACAAGAAAGGA
Source organism: Erigeron breviscapus (assembly GCA_034093135.1). NCBI lineage: Eukaryota > Viridiplantae > Streptophyta > Magnoliopsida > Asterales > Asteraceae > Erigeron > Erigeron breviscapus. Next base: position 29,881,762 of record CM067168.1, read on the forward strand.
GAGTTTATGAACTCTAAGATCAAACTTTCGACGTACGAAGAACACGACTTCTGATTCAAATGAAATTCTTTCAAGACTTGGACTTGTTTACTTAATAATTGAAGATTATTCCCAACCAAATTGAGTATTATAACTAGAACTTTTGAAGATCTTAGAGAGATTTGTTGATAACAACTTCTCTTGACGATTTTCGGCGAACTTTGAGATCAAAGCGACTTTGCTTATACTAGAACAATCAAGTGTTCTTTGAAACTTATAACAAGAAGGGGGAAGATGATTTTAGACTTATAGAATGCTAAATAGAGAGAGAATGAAGTTTAAGGTGTGAGTTTTTAATGAGAACTTAAGGCTAGTATTTATAGTAAATGAAATGGAATTAAATATGATAAAATTTATGCATATTCATCAAACTTCCAATATAAGTCCGGTTTGGTGTGCTATGAATCATCAAATTAGCTGTAATTCATGCAATTTGTGATGTGTTGGATGTTACAAGTGGTAGCTAGAAGTTGTGGTGTCATTTGGAAGTTAAAACTTAAAGATTTGTCATGAAAAATCCTTGGAAATTACTATATTGAAGTTGACATTTTCACTATTTGGGGGCTGCATTTTTATAAAATTTTTAAGTGTTATTTTGTGAAATTTAAAACCATATTAAGGTATCTTAAATCTAGTTATTACGTTCTAGCAAGTTTCAAGCCAAACCGAGAAAGAATCGATCGAAAAAGCAACGTTTTACATATATATCCATAAAAGTTTTGTCGGATGTCTACTAGTAACATTATTCAACTAATAAATTAAATATAGCTTGTGAAAATTTCACGAGTATTCCTACTTTCCATAAAGTATGTCGGCTTTGTCCTATTAATGGAATTATTAGATAACCACCGACACTGTGCCACCGACACTGTTTACCGTACATTATACTTAAGGTTTTGTATATACGTTTTCCTGTTACTACAGTTACTCAATCATTTTCTATAATATAATTTTTTTATAACACGTATGGGCCAATATCACGGTCTTGTAATCATGGGCTTAATTCTAGAAATCCAATTATGACATTATAACTGGCCCAATTTACAGATAGACGAACACAATTAGACTCAAAGTTTTCGTTTATTAAAGTAGTTAATCAAATTACAAGTACAGCCAAACGGGTAAAAATCACGAATGTTACATTATTCCCCCGTTAAAAGAATTTCGTCCCGAAATTTGAATCTAACTAGACTCGTTAAACAAATGAGGATACTTGGCTTTCATAGAATCTTCACGTTCCCAAGTAAACTCGGGTCCACGTCTAGATTGCCATCTTACTTTGACAATCGTATATCGAGTATTCTTTAGCTTTCTAGTTTGTCGATCTAGGATTTCTATTGGTTCTTCCACAAACTTCAACGCTTTATCAACACGGATTTCTTCGAGGGGCACGTGAAGTGTTGGATTTGCTAAACACTTCCGAAGATTACAAACATGAAAAACATTATGAACTCCACTCAATTCTTGAGGAAGTTCTAATCGATATGCAACCGGACCAATACGCTCCAAGATCTTGAACGGGCCAATGTACCGTGGCCCCAACTTGCCACGTTTCACAAAACGAACCACACCTTTCCATGGGGACACTTTCAATAAAACAGAATCACCAACTTCAAATTCGAGGGGTCGTCTTCTAACATTAGCATATTTCAATTGTCGTTCTCGGGCCACTCTTAACTTTTCTTTGATTTGCGAGATCACTTTCGTCGTTTCAATAACAATTTCGGGTCCAACGAGTTGGCTTTCACCAATTTCTGCCCAAACTAGCGGTGACCTACAATCTCTCCCATATAATGCTTTAAATGGGGCCATTCCAATGCTAGCATGATAGCTATTATTGTAGGAGAATTCAACCAAAGGAAGATGCACATCCCAATTACCACCAAAATCAATAGCACAAGCTCTTAACATATCTTCCAATGTTTGAATCGTTCTTTCACTTTGACCATCAGTTTGTGGGTGGAACGCCGTACTTATACCGAGACGAGTACCCATAGATTTCTGGAACGCCTTCCAAAATTTTGAAGTAAATCGAGCATCCCGATCGGATATCACGGAAATCGGAACTCCATGCTTGGATATCACCTCTTTGATGTACAAACGTGCCATGGTGTCAAATTTATCATCTTCCCGGATGGCTAAGAAGTGAGCCGACTTAGTCAACCGGTCAATTATCACCCAAATAGTGTCCCGACCACTACTCGTCCTAGGTAACTTCGTGATGAAGTCCATAGCAATTTCTTCCCATTTCCACACCGGTGTTACTGGTTGGACTAGTAAACCCGGTGGTTTCTTGTGGTCGGCTTTCACTTGTAAACAAGTGAGGCATTGACTAACATACCTAGCAATGTCCGTCTTCATTCCCGGCCACCAATACAAATCTCTTAATCCAAAATACATCTTGTCAGAACCCGGGTGAACCGAATAAGCCGACTTATGAGCTTCATCCATCAATTTCAATCGCCATCCTCCAAGAATGGGGATCCACAATCGATCAACAAAATACAAACCATTATCGTTCTTCCTATCAAACTGTTCTCTAGACCGTGTAAAGCTTCATCGGTGAAGTTCCCCGGTCTAGTTGCCAATTCTTGAGCTTCGATAATGGAGTCACGGACACTCCTTAATACAGTGAAGCTCATGGCTTTAACTCGTCTTGGCTTCATACGTTCCTTTCGACTCAAAGCATCGGCTACCACATTTGCTTTACCCGGATGATACCGGATAACGCAATCATAATCACTCAACAACTCAAGCCACCTTCTTTGCCTCATGTTCAGGTCATTTTGAGTGAAAATATGTTGAAGGCTTTTGTGATCGGTATAGATCACGCTCTTGGTGCCATACAAGTAATGCCTCCAACATTTCAAAGCAAATACCACTGCTCCCAATTCTAAGTCATGGGTCGGATAGTTCTTCTCATGCACCTTCAATTGTCTTGATGCATATGCTATCACCTTATCCCGTTGCATTAAGACACAACCCAATCCTTGCCCAGATGCATCACAATATACAACGAAATCATCGACTCCATCGGGCAAGCTCAAGATGGGTGCATCACACAATTTGTCCTTTAACAATTGGAATGCTTGTTCTTGCTTTTCACCCCAATCAAACCTTCTTTCTCGTTGAGTCAACAAAGTCAAAGGTTGGGCGATTTTTGAAAAGCCTTCAATAAATCGTCTATAATAACCCGCCAAACCAAGAAATTGGCGAATTTCGGTTGGTGTTTCAGGGCGTCTCCAATTCTTTACTGCTTCAACTTTACTTGGGTCCACATGAATTCCTTCTTTGCTCACTACGTGACCAAGAAACTGGACCTCTTCAAGCCAAAATTGACATTTGGAGAACTTGGCATAAAGCTTTTCTTTCCGGAGTAACTCTAAGACTTGTTTCAAATGTTCCAAATGATCTTCTTTGGTTTTGGAATAGATGAGAATGTCATCGATGAAAACAATGACAAATTGGTCCAAGTAGGGCTGACACACTCGGTTCATCAAGTCCATGAACACAGCTGGTGCGTTAGTCAACCCAAAAGGCATCACCGTAAATTCAAAGTGTCCATATCTCGTTTGAAAGGCGGTTTTTGGAATGTCGTCTTCATGAACACGTAATTGATGGTAACCCGACCGCAAATCAATTTTGGAAAAGAAACGAGCACCTTGGAGTTGGTCGAATAAATCATCAATCCTAGGAAGAGGATAACGATTCTTTACCGTTAATTTGTTCAATTCTCTATAATCGATACACATTCGGAATGTGCCATCTTTCTTTTTAACGAACAAAACCGGTGCGCCCCAAGGAGATTGACTAGGGCGAATGAAACCCTTCTCTTGAAGTTCTTTGAGTTGGGCGGCCAACTCTTGTAATTCGGTCACGGCTAAGCGATAGGGTGCTTTGGCCACGGGAGAAGCATTTGGGATAAGATCAATACGAAAATCGAGTTCACGAGATGGAGGCAAACCCGGTAGGTCATCCGGAAATACATCCGCAAAGTCTTTAACTACGGGCACGGTTTTCAATTCAATCTTTGTGATCTTAACACTATATACATTCCCATCCCATAGTTCGGTCGTTTCTCCTTGAACCACTAATTCTTCCCTATTTTCTAACGGAATTCTCACAGTTCGGCTACCACAATCAATTACCGCGTTCATGGCCGATAACCAATCCATACCCACAATCACATCAAAACTACCGATATTAAAAGGCATTAAGTCAATGTAAAATGGGTGATCACATAAATCTAACACACAATCACGAACAACTTGACTAATCCTAGACAATCCACCATTTACCATTTCAAGTTCAAAAAAATAGGACAACGGGCTAGGATTAGCATCGATCAACGGAATAAAATCATTGGAAATGAGACTATAATCGGCTCCAGAATCAAATAACATGGTAGCATATTGGTGATTGAGGAGAAAGGTACCTGCTACGACATTAGGATCACTACGAGCCTCGGCCGCATTCACGGCAAAAGCTCTTCCACGGGGGCCAATTGTTGGCGAGGAGCTTGAGGAGGTTGTTGCTGTTGTCCTTGGTTTCCTCGGTTTTGATTCGGACCGGCAATTTGCAACTGGTTAGGATGCACAGTCACTTGGACTTGTTGGCCAATAAGATGTGGGCACCGATTGCGGTAGTGGTCTTGGCTACCACATTCATAACAAGAACCCGGAACCATCGGGGGACGTATAACATTAAGGGGAGCAACATTTAAAGGACCATTCCGGGGGTTAGTTGGACAAAATCTTGAGGTGTGTCCCGGTAGGTTGCAATGAAAACAAGCATCACAATTCACAGTGGCCAATGATGGCGATTACACCTAGGGCATAAAGGACTACCCCCTGTGTAACCAACCCGTTGAGGACCCTTTGTTGGTACCACCGCCGCAAAAACCTTTCCACCACGACCATGGCGCTTATTATTACACCGATCATCTTTCTTGGTGCCGCTTGACTCGGCAACATCCTTCCTTTTATTGTCATTCTTGTTATCGTTCTTATTTAACTTACCACCTCTAATGAGTTCCAAGGTTATACTAGCAGTACGGGTGGTTGCCTCTTTGTAAGTCAAAGGCATGGTGGGGTGAGAGACAAGCACTCTCACTTCATGTGGCAATCCCGCAACATACTTCTCAATCTTAACCTCTTGGGGTCTCACATAATGAGGAATGAGCCTCGAGAGTTGGCCAAAACGGCGTGTGTAACTCTCGTAGTCTCCTCCCTTCATGGAAAGTTTAGAAAATTCCACTTGCAATCTCCTCAGTTCATGGGCCGGGCAATACTTAGTAGTTATCATATTCTTGAACTCTCCCCATACAAGATTATTAGCCGCATCAATCCCCAATTCATCGACTTCTTCGTTCCACCACTCAAGAGCCCCACCTTTCAACATACCAGAAGCATAAGTGATTCTTTGGTGGTAGGCACAACCACTTCGAGCAATGATGGATTCAATGCTCTCTAACCATTCCAAGCAACCCGTAGCACCACTTTCTCCATTAAATTCCGGGGCTCCACAAAGTTTGAAGTCTTTAAACAAGCATCCCGGTTGACGAACATCATAACCCGGTCTAGGTAAAACTTCTCCTACACCTACTCCGTTTACATTTACGTTTTCTTGTTCATTTTGTATGGGAACCGCTTCATCTTCCGGTTTCTTGTTCATTATTATTTCCCATGGCCGCTTGAATTCGGGCCATAAGATCCGGCATGAGGTCATTTAGAGCTTGTGCGACAACCTCAGCTGTTATCGGGGGATTAGGATTACCCCGACCACCTCTGCCACCACGACCTCCACGACCACCTCTACCTCCATGACCACCTCTACCACCACGATCACCAACTACTTCTTGTTCAATCTGGTTCTCGGGTTCATTCTGAGGTCCATAGTTAGTGTTAGCTCTCCTTGTTCTAACCATTTTCCTGGACACGTGTGTTAGATCAGTAAGTTAGTTTTCACACGAATAATCAAAATCGTCCGTCAAACATTACATACCTAAATCCTTCTAAATCATTGCATGAATATAGTTATCTATACAGGGGTATTATCATGGAAATAATCTAAGGCTTCAGCAATCGTATAATTTACAATCAACAATACAATCACGAAAACATTCAACACTATATAAAAGGGTCAAGTCATAACAAGGTGGGTAAAGCATAGTCCGAATTTTAACCTCAACATTCAATACATTAAAAGTGTTTGTATACAGGGTGTACCATCGGCTAACCCTCCACACCGTTAATATATTGAATGGATATCAAAACTCAATTCCAATATGTTCTCTAAGTGTTGACCGGGTATGTATACAGGGTGTACCAGCGGCTAACCCTCCACCTAATCAACATTTATTAAACATACCGGGGTAGCTACTATACTCTATCCACAAGGCGTAATCCATGAGATCATTAATTTTGTATGACATAGGATAACTTTCGATTTGTGGATCAGTCGCCTCTACGGTTACCGAATGTTATACTCCATTAATGTCATCGTTTCATTTTGCTTATAGGGGCAAATAATAAATGCTTCTAAAATTCAACACATCAACGTTCATCATAACATTTCCACAATTAACGGTGTATCCCGACATTATCATATACGTTCATCACAACAATTCTCACATAACAATCAAGTCATCATATTATAAGCAACCTACGAACTCCGTTTAAAACGTTTTTATGCATCATACAATTCACGTTGCACACAAAGTTTCCTATCATGCATGCTAATATGAAATGTGGGTGCGATGGCTATAGACTAGGTAAATCCTCCTAGTTCTCTACAACCACGGCTCTGATACCATTCTGTAACACTCCAACATGGCGGAATCATGGAGTATCACTTAGAAAAGCACAGCATGACATGGGAATTATGTAGAGTCAAACTATATGCATTCAATAGATTGAACAATCCACAAGCTCATTACAATAATCAACATTTATTAAACATACCGGGGTAGCTACTATACTCTATCCACAAGGCGTAATCCATGAGATCATTAATTTTGTATGACATAGGATAACTTTCGATTTGTGGATCAGTCGCCTCTACGGTTACCGAATGTTATACTCCATTAATGTCATCGTTTCATTTTGCTTATAGGGGCAAATAATAAATGCTTCTAAAATTCAACACATCAACGTTCATCATAACATTTCCACAATTAACGGTGTATCCCGACACTATCATATACGTTCATCATAACAATTCTCACATAACAATCAAGTCATCATATTATAAGCAACCTACGAACTCTTTAAAACGTTTTTATGCATCATACAATTCACGTTGCACACAAAGTTTCCTATCATGCATGCTAATATGAAATGTGGGTGCGATGGCTATAGACTAGGTAAATCCTCCTAGTTCTCTACAACCACGGCTCTGATACCATTCTGTAACACTCCAACATGGCGGAATCATGGAGTATCACTTAGAAAAGCACAGCATGACATGGGAATTATGTAGAGTCAAACTATATGCATTCAATAGATTGAAACAATCCACAAGCTCATTCAAATATATTACAATAATCAACATTCATCAAAATACACACTCAATCCATACTTAAAAGAAAAATGTTCAAACGATAGTAGTTGATCCTAAGCATAACCCGTTAAAGGGAAATAAGGATCACGGATCCAGAAAGTCCAAAGATAGTCCAAACCCTAGCAATGCAAGCATCTATTCATCCATTCTGTCTCTGATTAACTTGATTACCTGAAAAGTGTACTAAAGAGCGTCAACATAAAGTTGGTGAGTTCGTAGGGACAAGTAACAAGGAATAACCGTGTCGGATAACAACCGTTAACAATAAATAAGGATTAGGAGAACTAATCACATCCAAGGAAAACCTATAAGGTTTCACATTATCACAATTCAATACAAGTCAACGTTCAACAACAACGATTCCATATAACGTTCAACAACGTTCCATAACAATCAATAACGTCAACAGCGGCACGTCAATATTCCCGTTTCGATTGGCCCCCCCCCCCCCCATCCCCCCCTTCCCATCCCCTCCTTCCCCTTACCCTCCGTTTTTTTTCCCCATTTGTTTTTCCCTCTTTTTCCCCCCCCACCGTTTTTTTCCCGCCCCCCAGCCGCCCTTTTCATTTTGTGTGCTTTTTTTTTCTGTCTCCGCTTTTTTAGTCACTTTGCTTTCTCCCCCCCCCCGCCCCCCCCCCCCCGCTGGTTACCACACCCCGGCCCCGGGCAAGAACAATGAACTACCGGCCACAAAAGGACCAAACCCCCCAAACAAAAAACCCCTCCCTCCATCGGGCGTTTCTACCCACCGTTTACCCCACCTTCTTCCTTTCCCCTACCGCCCCCTCCCTTTTTGCCTTTCTCCCCTTCCCCCCCCCCACCCCCCCCCTCCCCGACCCCCCCCTGACACGCCCCCCCTCTACTGTCAGCCCGCTCAACCCCCTTCCTCCTTTCTTCCCTCCCCTCAGCCCCTTCCTCGCTACTTCCTCTCCCGTTCAGCCACCATGAGCAGTGGGCCCCCCCCCCACTTTTCGGCTTATACATAGTTAATAATTAACAATGCGCTAACAGTGCGACTTATATAATAAATAATGCGCTAACGGTGCGACTTACATCGTAAACAATGCGCTAACGGTGCGACTTATATAATAAATAATGCGCTAACGGTGCGACTTACATCGTAAACAATGCGCTAACATGTCCACATCAACAATTCAATCATACAATCAGTCAAATCAACAATCAACAGTTAAACAAACATGTACACTTTTCAGCCCGAATCTCAATTGAGTAGGGAGGGTTTACGAAACTCACCTTATTCTTGATAGTTCAACAGCAAAATAGAAGAGATTGATGTAGTTAACGATGACGAGCGAGTCAACTGGCAACGTTACGTATTACCTAATTTCAATGTGAATTGATTTATATTCATGCTAAATTCCAAATATAGATATACAACTATAAGGTTACCTTATTAATACGCTTGTCAACGTAATTTATGTTATAAAAGTTTAAGGGACTAAATTGTCAAATGTCCAAAGTATAAGGACGAAAAATGATACCTTTGAAACTGTAGGGTAAAAATGTAACTTTCCGTATGTAATACGTATCCGTAGGATATATAAAGTATTCCTCTGATATTTCTAAATCCTTTTGAAGTATTTTTAAATAATAGGATTAATACGAAGAATGTATTAATCTTGTAACGAATAGATGTTTTCAATAGCAGAGATATGAAAAGATACCTTGAATGATATGTATTATAATCAATACAAAATGTATTGATTACAATTGAAGAGATACCTTAAATGGCAGGAAAAACCAGCATTTTATTTCCAAGTTGTGTTAGGGTTGGCCTTGGGTCGTGAAGAATACCGGGGCGAATTAAGTTGCTTAGTGAATGCTTATGCAAACTTTTCGCGAACTACCTTCCATCCTCCAGCATAAGCCAAAGAGGCCCAAGGTGCAATCACTTTCGGAAACATTGTGCGGTTAAAAGCGTATCAAGGATATATTCTATCCATAAATCAAACAATTCGAAAATACGAAATAATTCACAGATGGTGAATAGTAATTATATGAATTAGGATAGTTAGGTATATAACTATGCCCTTGTTTATATACCATAATAAGTATTTAAAGTGATTTAATAAAAGTTTTACGATTTCTCGTACTTTCGCTAATAATTCATTTTTCGCAATAGTAACAATATTTCAATATTCATATATAAAAGCGATAGTTACCGTATTTAAATGCAATTATGTATCAATTGAGTATAAAATTAAGTTGACAGGCATTTCAATACATAACATATATTTCTAAAATCATAGAGCAAAGTATAGTAAGGTTTTATAAAAATACTTACAAGAAAGGAGAGTTTATGAACTCTAAGATCAAACTTTCGACGTACGAAGAACACGACTTCTGATTCAAATGAAATTCTTTCAAGACTTGGACTTGTTTACTTAATAATTGAAGATTATTCCCAACCCAAATCGAGTATTATAACTCGAACTTTTGAAGATCTTAGAGAGATTTGTTGATAACAACTTCTCTTGACGATTTTCGGCGAACTTTGAGATCAAAGCGACTTTGCTTATACTAGAACAATCAAGTATTCTTTGAAACTTATAACAAGAAGGGGGAAGATGATTTTAGACTTATAGAATGCTAAATAGAGAGATAATGAAGTTTAAGGTGTGAGTTTTTAATGAGAACTTAAGGCTAGTATTTATAGTAAATGAAATGGAATTAAATATGATAAAATTTATGCATATTCATCAAACTTCCAATATAAGTCCGGTTTTGGTGTGCTATGAATCATCAAATTAGCTGTAATTCATGCAATTTGTGATGTGTTGGATGTTACAAGTGGTAGCTAGAAGTTGTGGTGTCATTTGGAAGTTAAAACTTAAAGATTTGTCATGAAAAATCCTTGGAAATTACTATATTGAAGTTGACATTTTCACTATTTGGGGGCTGCATTTTTATAAAATTTTTAAGTGTTATTTTGTGAAATTTAAAACCATATTAAGGTATCTTAAATCTAGTTATTACGTTCTAGCAAGTTTCAAGCCAAACCGAGAAAGAATCGATCGAAAAAGCAACGTTTTACATATATATCCATAAAAGTTTTGTCGGATGTCTACTAGTAACATTATTCAACTAATAAATTAAATATAGCTTGTGAAAATTTCACGAGTATTCCTACTTTCCATAAAGTATGTCGGCTTTGTCCTATTAATGGAATTATTAGATAACCACCGACACTGTGCCACCGACACTGTTTACCGTACATTATACTTAAGGTTTTGTATATACGTTTTCCTGTTACTACAGTTACTCAATCATTTTCTATAATATAATTTTTTTATAACACGTATGGGCCAATATCACGGTCTTGTAATCATGGGCTTAATTCTAGAAATCCAATTATGACATTATAACTGGCCCAATTTACAGATAGACGAACACAATTAGACTCAAAGTTTTCGTTTATTAAAGTAGTTAATCAAATTACAAGTACAACCAAACGGGTAAAAATCACGAATGTTACACTTGACCCGAATGAGTCTGGGTCAACCCGGCCCAATTACGAGGTCGTATTTGCCTAAAGCCCAATTAGACCAATTGCGAGGTCGTATTCTGCTTCTTGCAATTACGAGGTCGTAAATACCTCCTGCACACTTTAAAATCAAAATTTCGTCAAAGTTTCTGAATAATTGATCAACGATTACTACGAACTTTCCTAGAAACATGAAAATTTAAAAGATCAAACCTGTAAGTATCAAATTTTCATCTTTTCCTCGATCTTTGTCTTAACCTGAAAAGTTAATAAACTTACACAAAATTTTTAACTTTACACGATCAATCTTTCCAAAACTTTCTCGAATTTAGCTTTCCCGAACCTGTACCACTTGCAACAATTCATATTTCTAACCAGTTATAAAATTGATTCTTCATTCTTATATCTCCCCCTCAATTTTATGACTAGGAAATATAACGATGACTAATCATAATAACAACCATCATTCTTATGTACTCCCCCTCAATTTATGACTGGGATACATAACTATGATAGAACAAAATATTGATTAAATACTTCATATTCTTATGAAAACACAATTGACTAGGTACTTCTCCTCAATTTATGACATGTTTTCATAACTATATGATCTAAATAATCAATGCTTAAGCCTTTCACATTCATATATGTTTCTATATCTAAGGTAGCAAAGACCTTTCATATTCAAACAATATATCTATGTCTAAGGCATAAAATATTAACTATGTAGCCTTTCACATTCAAACATGACATTTTTATGTCTAAGGCACAATATAGTCAATAACCTTTCATATTCACTTAACGTCTATGACTAAGATTTTCTTAATCTTCTTCAATTCACATTAAGTCTATATCTAAGGATTTATTTAACCTTCTACATTCACATTATGTCTATGTCTAAGATTTTAATAATCTTCTACATTCACTTAATGTCTATGTCTAAGGTTTCACATAACCTTCTACATTTACATATGTCTAAGGTTTTACTAACATAGTTGATAATCTTTCATATTAAAATAAAATTATTTCTATATCTAAGATCTTTCAACTAATAATGACCTTGCTATCAACATCTGTAATTACTATATAAATAATATATTATAAAAACCTGATGTTCTTAGCATTGTCTTGAATACTTCAGTCTTTTGCTTAGAAACCCTTCCTTTGGATTGACTTCTCTGCAAATATACTGAAAAATAATCATTTCGAGACAACAAATATAATTGCCATACCCGAAACTTGATCCTCTGAAACTTCAGATTTGAGAAGCAAACTTCAAACTCTCTGTATCGTCATGACAATCAACTAATGCACCATTGCTTGTTGTAGTTCTCCCCCTCAACGATAAATCTCTCCGAATTAAGCATATTTCGAGTCCCTGCTCGCCTTGCCTAACCGGCATGTAATAGAGAGGTAAAATTTCCAACAATCAATCCTGAACTAGTTGACTCCCATGAAAACCAGAAACTTTGAAACTTGAATCACAAACTTCAGGAACATGGAACCTATTTCAAAAGCAATTCTTTGTCTCCAAAAATGTTTCTTCTGATTATGATCAACATCTTCAGACAAAACATATAAAATACAGCGCATGTCAGTAAGCTGTTAACAAAACACATAAACGAGATAAAAATGATAATGTTATTCTTCATTATTTCATCACTAAGATAGTAACGACTTAATCTAGAACTACATTCTTCATTTTCTTCTCCAAATTTGTTATTCTTCACTATCATAAGTCATAAACATGACATTATCTTAGTCTAGAACTACAAATCTTCAAGAACTTGAACCAAACTTCTTATAATCAAGATTTTTAAGGTTCAAAATAAGAATCTTAAGATCCCTGTCTTATCATTCTACCGATATTTATCTAGAATCTTAAGATCTCTGTCTTATCATTCTACGGATACTTATCACAAATTTAGAATCTTAAGATCTCTGTCTTATCATTCTATGGATACTTATCTAGAATCTTAAGAACCCTGTCTTATTATTCTATGGATAACCTAATCTAAGGTCTTCCAACAAAATATCCTTCATTATGCAAATTTATAGATTCCGTTTCTAAAGTCACTTGTCTTTAACTCTGTAAAAACATCTAACTGAAACCTAATCTCTTATATTTTTGCAAATGAGATTTGATAATGCAAAATCCTAAAACCATATGAAATACTCCTATGATTGCCTCATCAAACTAGTATTCATCTTGGTTAAACAATTATAAATACTTCTATGATAACCACATCAAACTAGTATTTATCTTTGTTCTGGATATATTTGCATGATCCATATCTTGCTTCCATGGTGAGATCTTGCTCGACAACCTACAAAAACGAATATATGTCCGCTGTCCTGCACATCTCAACAAACACATCAAATCTTCTCAAAGTAATAACATATACTCTGAAGAGATGAATAAAAAAGCAAGATAAAATGAATATACTTAACAGTCTATTATTAACCTAAGTCATATTAAGGTCTATAATTCACTGTTGAGCACTTTCAATCTTCGCACATAACATATCAAAATTATTTAGAATCTCTGTTCCAAATCTTTTTGATTCAAAAATCTTTCAAAGATTAAATTCAAAACTATGAACAACTCAGTGTTCATTCTTAAGAAAATCTTCTTTCTAAGATATAAAATGATTCTTTTAAAGATAAAATTCAAAACTATGAACATCTCTGTGCTCATTCTTAAGAAAATCTTCCTTCTAAGAATCAATGCAAAAGCATTAAAAGATGAACATCTCTGTGTTCATTATTAAGTTAATGCCTTAATATTTGTTTATTGAAATCAACAACTCTGTGTTCTTTTCCTTAAACCTATATTCTGTTAATGTGACAAACTTTCTTTTAGCTTTTGATCACAACACTATCGCTAAACTACCCTACTCGTTTATTCAGTGTTCCATAAGAACGTAGTTGAGTCCTCTTGGAAACTAGATTCTATTCTGACTCTGTCTCTCATGCAATAGGAACTTTTATTTAAACAATACAATACAAATAAAAATTTAAACATTTCACGAAAAACATAACACACACACACACACACATACACTAAACATAAACGAATAACACATACATAAGAGCTAAAGTTACTGCTGATTAGATCAGATTAGCATGTTACATAAGCCTACTAGCGAGAAATAATTCTCTTATTATTAGTTATGAATAGTGATCCAAAAACGATTACCAATATGTTTGTCCTCTTAAACACTCGGTACTTCCAGTCTCCTTTTTGGTTTGTGACACTTTCGACATACCCTGGCCAAGGATAGTCACCATGTAACCCGAGTAGCCTAATATGTCACTTAATCATATTTGCGAACTTATGTGCCCCATATTCAGATACACTCTCACAATCGACACAAGCACTAAAATTAAGACATTTGGTGAGTAAAGTGAGAAAGTCTTTAAGAATCAAGTCAGCGGTGACAGGTCGGTGATTCCTCACGCGCAAAGCGACTTAACTTGACTCACGTACATAAATATACTCAACATTGCATAATGCCAAGTACTTGCATATTTGTGACATTATTTTAAGCACTTATGAAAACCCGTGACTTTCGATGAGACCCGTGTAGCGAACTTTCTGACAACCTATCCCAAGTTGGAAGCTTTAGGTAGGCTAGGTATACAAAGACACCCTAAGGACTTACTTGTTCGAATCTCAAAGGCCACATTAGCTTCATATTTTCAACATATTTATTTGATATTTGCATATCTTGTCACAAATATACATCCGAAAAAGCAATACATACACATATATGTACCCGAGACCTTCTTTATAAAGACCAAATATACATAATTACAATGCAAGATCTTTCATAAGATTTAAAGGACTTGTCTATTTTAAGAACAAGCATTCTCAGCCATATATCTGAATACGTTTCCCATAAGAACATTGTATACATTTAAGTTCAGATTATAAGGAAACCTTGGTACTTTGTGCCTATCGATACATCATATAATGGTATCACTGAACTAAGCAATTTAAAGTACAATTAAGTAGGCTTAAAAGCTAAAGTATCGTCACGTCTAATCGTCTTGATGCAGTGACCTTACTCCTTTTATTATTTTCTTTTTCTTTTCTGATTTTTATTTTGTTTTTCTGACACTATATGACACACATACATTACGACACAAACACTGACTCATTTTACATAGTTCCTTTTGAGAGACACTGTCACTATAGATTTCTCATTCCAATCAATTGGACTAACAACTCGAAACGAGTTCGGTCGAAAGCCTTAGTGAACAGATCAGCTAAATTAAAGTCACTCGGCACTTTTTCTAGGACTATTAGTTTCTTTTCAGCACAATCTCGAATAAAATGAAACCTTATGTCTATGTGCTTAGTCCTACTGTGCTTAACAGGATTATTGGTAATGGATATGGTGGATATACAATCTGTCTTTATGAGAGTACAAAGGAAAACCTAACCGTGATATCCCGAGCCGGTGAATGAGTATTCACTTGCTGTTATGTAATCCGATCTCTCCCCTAAGACAAACATCCACTGATGTCTACTTCCTCAAGAACACCAATTTCTTCATCCCTGTGATTAAACTAGTGCACTTCTGGAACTGACATAAATCATAACCAACAACAACAATAAAGCAAAAAGTATGATATTCTGTACCATAGATAATCATTTAAACATGATCTTCTATAGTACTTTGTGTATCACACGAACAATAATAAATACAAACTAATTAGAACAAGTCTTCTTGGAACATTGATCATGAGTTTCACGGATCTTTCTCTTTCATCCATCTAACACATCTTCAAAGTCCTTGACAGCTTGCTCATGAGACCTACAAATCTCTTCTTGTTCAGAAGTTAACACAAGAGGCACAACTTTCGGATGATCATAGCTGCGATCCTCCATGTTAACTTCTACACTCCATACCTTGTCAATCAAAACCTGAGGAAAATAAAATCTTGAAAATTCCATCTCGGTAAAAACTCGATCACTACCCTTTAATGTATAATGAGTAAGATAGACTTTTTCCTTTTCTAAGTCCTTCTTAGACATTGATACGCCTGGCAAAAGGTCCTGATCCTGTTTTTCAACAAAATTAACATAATCAATTAAACCGCTTCCTTTTACAACTCTTCCAACCCCAGAAATTTTTCCGCCTTTGGAATCAGCAAAACTAACATAAGACGCTTTAACATGTGTAAACTCTGTTAATAGTCTCTTGTCACCAGTCATATGTCTTGAACATCCACTATCAACAAACCATAATCCTTTAGTTCTCCTTAGTGGCTCCTTATGTTCAACATTATCAAGATGTGCCATCAGGCTCGTCTCAGCTTCGGCAACATCTTCGCTCTCAGCTCTTACTGGTTCTGATGATTCAGGTTCCTCTTCTACCTTCTGATGAACACTACCATGATCATTGACACATACCATAGGATCAAATGAATTATCTGCAAGATCGTTCATTTCTTCATCAAGGTCTTGAATTATTGCCATGAATGCATGATTCTGATCATCGGTACTAGTCGAACCCCAAATATATGTACCATCAGATTGAACAACTAAGGCTCTTGAGTTGTCCGCTTCTCCTGAGCTTCGGTTCCCAGTATTAGCATATTGATGTCCAGAATTCTGACTCACTATAGAACCACTTTGATTGAAGTTCTGACGGCCGGTAGCTGAATTGTTATCCCGTCTTGGCCTCTGACACTCTCTTGCAAAATGTCCAAAACCATCACAGTTATAACACTTCACCTTGGTCTTGTCAAACCCTACTTTGCCATTCACACCTTCCTTCCGGTTCTATCTGTGAAACGCTGAACTCTCAATGTTAACATAGCTAATTGCCAGTTCAGATCCATTTCTTCCAAGTCATTTGGATCAACTTGCTTGTAATCCTCCCTAACCAAATCAGGATCAGTTAGTTTTCCTCCAATTAACTTTTCATGAGCAGACACAAATGAAGCGAGCATGCCCAATTGTCCCTCAGCGGATCTTATGCTCATCGGCATCCCTGTGTAACCCGAACTTGGAGAACTACTATTCTGAACCCCATTATGCACTATCATGGCCGATTCTGGAGAAGTTACATACATCAAGTTGCTATCAGAATCCGTTGACATCTTCATCTTGTCCTCATCTCCACTATAGAAGGCAGTAATCCCTCCATTTGAAGATTTTGCAGAAGGAACGCTTGATTTGCTATGATAGAGTTCAGGACGCTGAACAAAATCACTGCTACCTGCTTCCTTCGACTTTCGTTTCATGTCTTGACCTCTCAGCTTTCGAATGATCTGATC
Organism: Erigeron breviscapus; assembly: GCA_034093135.1. Taxonomy (NCBI): domain Eukaryota; kingdom Viridiplantae; phylum Streptophyta; class Magnoliopsida; order Asterales; family Asteraceae; genus Erigeron; species Erigeron breviscapus. The sequence goes on from CM067168.1 coordinate 29,899,157, forward strand.
CAGAGTCCATGTGCTGAATTCAGGATTTTGTTGGATTGAAGTGACAAACCCTTCCCACTTAGCTGGAAGTGCTTCCAACAACTTCTCGATGACATCTTCTGGATCAGGTTTGTACCCAAAATATGCAAGCTCAACCAGCAGATGACTGTAACGAATCAAAATCTCATCAAGAGGTTCATCTTTGAAGCTAGTAAAGACATAATACTGCTTCTTCAGCAAATCCTTCCTTCTCTTCTTGAGATCATCATCACCTTCACAATGCTCTTTGAGTGCATCCCATAAGCCTTTTGCACTATCATACATTTCAAACAAGTGCAAGAATTCCCCTTGGAGAGCCATCCGAGTGATCCTAAAGCTTTACTTTCTGCTTCGTAATCTTTCTTTTGATCAACAGTCATTTGCTCATACGAAGCTACTTTTCCACCACCTGAACCAGTAGGTTCTTTGTCATTTTGCACAGTGGGATGAACATAGCCATTAACAATACATATCCACATCCTCACATCCATTAACCTGCAATATGACTCGAATCTGCCCTTCCAACTGAAATATCTATCAAGGCTTATTAACTTGGGTGGTGAGTTGGCCTTTCCGGTTTCGTGATCCATCAAAATTAGTTGATTCAGCAAAGATTGATAATTTGCGGGTAACTGAGACGTCATTTTCTCCGAGCTAGCAAAATTCACGAACTGTTTATAAAAACGAGGTCGTAAAAGTTCACGAGGTCGTGAAGAAAAATGAGGTCGCAATTAACTACTCGAGGTCGTAATTGAACTGGTGAGGTCTTAAAGAGCTCACGAGGTCGCAAACGAAACACGAGGTCACAATTGAACTGGCGAGGTCGTAATTAGCTACCCAGGTCGCAATACGAGCTGGATAAGGTAATACGAGCCCGCGAGGTCGCAACAGCTGCTGGAATCCTTAGATCTCTTGAATTCGAAACCCTAAACACCAACAATAACACCTTCGACTGCTGCAAAAACAAATCAAGGTCACAAACAAGATTTCCGGTCGTAAACTCGTGAAAGAATCACGTCTAAACGACCCTAAATCAATATTGTCTATCACCAACAAGCTATAACCTTCCGGTATTTAAACCAAGAGGCTCTGATACCAATTGTAAGTCCCCTGGTACGGATCGTCAATAGCTTGATCCAGTTATCTTGAGGTGCAGAATCCCTCACAATAACTTGGTGATCAACAAAAAGCCCCTAGATCATCTGCGGCCTCGCAGATCTTCTTCGGGCTAGCGGAACAACCTTTGACGACTATATCCTGCAATACCTGCTTGATATTTCGACAAATGTTCAACCCTAAACTCTGTTAGGGTTCGGTTTATATAGGTAACACCCGACATGGGCTTCAGCACATCGGCCTCGTAAACCCATCCCAGCCCGTCACTAATGCGAGGTCGCATTCTGTGATTGGCCTCGTATTTGACCCTGCAAATACGGGGTCGTATTACCTATATGACTAACCTCGTATTTAACCCTGTAAATACGGGGTCGCATATCCTTTTGTGAATTGCGAACTCGCAATTCACACTTAGCAGATTTACTATACATTCAATACTTAAACTTAATCTAGTATTCTATGCATAATACTAAGTTCATTAATGACAATCACATTACAAAGACATAAAACAATATAAGCCCAAACAATCTAGACTGCTATTGACATAGACGTGCACTTACAAATTACCAAGGAGTACCTCATTCCAGTGAATGATGGAGTACTGATTGGTCCAAATAAGTCTATATGAAGCAGATCCAAACAATTATCAATGGTTGAGCATGTTTTAGACTTAAAGGTAGCTTTATGTTGCTTGCCTTTCTCACAAGCACCACACAACTCTTTCTTACACAACTTGTTGATGTCTTTGAAATTCATATGAGACAGCCTTTTATGCCACAACCAATTCAGCTCATCTTGAGACTTTGACATGAAACACACTTATCTTGTGACAGTTGGATTTCTCATGTCAAAAGAATACAAAGACTCATCCCTCTTTGCAATCAGAACCACATTGCCTTCTAAATCAAGAACAATACCCTTATCAGACCTGAATCTCACTTCATAACCAGCATTACACAACTGACTCACACTGATCAGATTGTGCTTCAAACCATTTACATATGAGACTCTTCTGAAAGTAAGAGGACCATTTGAAAGAACACCAAAACCTTCAGTCTTTCATTGAGAATCATCTCCAAAAGTAACATTAGGACCAACGCGAATCCTAAAGCTACATAGCAGGGACTTACATCCGGTCATATGCTTGGAACATCCACTGTCCAAGTGCCAAGTATTATCGTCATGACCGCCCTACAATTATGATAAGAGATTAGTTCTTTTTGGGAACCCATCCAAGGATGGGTTCACCAGAGCTGACCTTCTGGTCTGACTCAGATTGGGAAACTAAACACAGACTCTTATCACATTTTGAAACCCATTGTTGCTTGGTCTGTCCTTTACCAGATTCAAAGTTCTTTTTAGCAACATTTAGAGTTTCCTTCTGAACAAAACCTTTGCCTATTCCAGCTTTCTTACATTCAGCTCTCAATTTTCTTTGATCAACAGTTTTTGGATCAGACACATTCTTAAGAAAATTGGTTTTCATTGACACCTTATCATTTTTGGACTCAACATATTTTAAGATCAACTTGTCAGAGTCAGACTTGGTGTTACTTGAAATAGACTCAGATTTTGCTTGTGACTCATTTCCTAGAGAACCAGACTTCTTACTCTTTAAAAGCTTAATTTTCTCTTTAGGAACACTGTGATCTCTATCCTTTCTTTTATTTCTCTTTAAACTATTCTTGTTTGTTTTATTCTTTGAATCTGACACAGATTGGGTAAAGGTCAGCTTGGACAAGTCAAGACTTTCCTCAGGTTTTAACTCAACAACCTGATCAGCTTCAGACACAGCTTCACCAATGGTCTGACCAATTGTTTCAAGATCTTTAAACCCAATACCAGATTTCTAAACCAACTTAATTGGTTTAGAAATAGTTTCTTTGGTTTGGACTTTGGGTGGTGAAGGAGGCTGATAACAAGGCTCCATAGCACATACTTCTGCAATGGCTTTGGCCCTATCATAATCACCATCAAAGATAGCTTGGATCTGATGAGGTATTTGTTCATTTACACATTTAGCAACTCTTTTAGAGCTTATACACCATGTTTCAGTAATCTGTTTAACCTTTAAAAACTTTTCTTCTGCAGTTTTAGCTTCTTTAATCAAAATGGAGTTTAATTGCTTTTGAGCTTTAACTTCAGATTCTAGTTTTCAATGGTGTGACTCTTAGAGCTGTTATCAAGTTTCAAAACATGTATTTCCTTTTTGAGTTCTTGATTAAAGTGTTCTTGTAGTAACACCTCATCACCAAGTTTGTTCAGTCTGGTCAGCTTCTCATTATCAGACAGATTGGAAAAAGAAGTTACCTTAGGTGGAGCAGTCTGACTTGTGGATGCCTGGTGAGCTGACTCAGATTGCTGTTGTATTTTCACCAGATCTTCAGCAAATCTTTGAGTAGCTTGTTTAGCCATGAAACACTTGGCATCTTTGTACAACTCATCATTAGATGATGTGGCACTTTCAACCCAGTCTTTGGCTACCAGACTCTTCTCATTTTTGTTCACCTTCTCAGTCAGCTCAGCTACTTGTGCTTTCAAGGCTTTGTACTTAGTCTTGAGCTTAGAGTATTTTTCACCTCTTCCACCTTTGGCTGGCACAGCTTGAGCAGTTTCTTTGGATCTGCAATCTCTATCCATATGTCCAGTCTTGCCACACTTGTAACAAGTGACCTTGGACATATCAAATGGCTTCTTGGTCTTGTCAGCTTGGACACCTATTCTTTTTCCTTTGAACTTATTAAAGGATCTCCTTCTGATCCTTTCAGCCAACATAGCAACTTCATTTGCTAGTTCATCACCATCAGATTCATCACACTCAGATTCAGCACAAACAGAGTTAGGATTTGACATCACAGAAATATCATCACTAACACAAGGAATGATCTCATTACTAATTGAACTAGGGTGTTCAGTCATAGAAGCAACAAGTGCAGCAGCAGGTTGACTATAAGAATCACCCATAGCAATTAACTTTTCAGCTTCTGCACATTCTTGGTTATGAAGCAAACCAAAAAGTCCAGGGAGATCAAGATCATGATAAACAGACCTTAATTTAACAGAAGAAATATAGTTGTTCCATTTGGGTGGTAATGAATCAAGAAATTTGCTCTTTAAAACCTCATTTTTCTTATTAATTCCAACAGCAGCTAAATCATTTACCAAAGCATTAAAGCGGGTATGAGTGTCAGTTAATGATTCATTTCTCAAATGAGAATCCTTTGAACAAAACCTTTGCCTATTCCAGCTTTCTTACATTCAGCTCTCAATTTTCTTTGATCAACAGTTTTTGGATCAGACACATTCTTAAGAAAATTGGTTTTCATTGACACCTTATCATTTTTGGACTCAACATATTTTAAGATCAACTTGTCAGAGTCAGACTTGGTGTTACTTGAAATAGACTCAGATTTTGCTTGTGACTCATTTCCTAGAGAACCAGACTTCTTACTCTTTAAAAGCTTAATTTTCTCTTTAGGAACACTGTGATCTCTATCCTTTCTTTTATTTCTCTTTAAACTATTCTTGTTTGTTTTATTCTTTGAATCTGACACAGATTGGGTAATGGTCAGCTTGGACACCTATTCTTTTTCCTTTGAACTTATTAAAGGATCTCCTTCTGATCCTTTCAGCCAACATAGCAACTTCATTTGCTAGTTCATCACCATCAGATTCATCACACTCAGATTCAGCACAAACAGAGTTAGGATTTGACATCACAGAAATATCATCACTAACACAAGGAATGATCTCATTACTAATTGAACTAGGGTGTTCAGTCATAGAAGCAACAAGTGCAGCAGCAGGTTGACTATAAGAATCACCCATAGCAATTAACTTTTCAGCTTCTGCACATTCTTGGTTATGAAGCAAACCAAAAAGTCCAGGGAGATCAAGATCATGATAAACAGACCTTAATTTAACAGAAGAAATATAGTTGTTCCATTTGGGTGGTAATGAATCAAGAAATTTGCTCTTTAAAACCTCATTTTTCTTATTAATTCCAACAGCAGCTAAATCATTTACCAAAGCATTAAAGCGGGTATGAGTGTCAGTTAAGGATTCATTTCTCAAAGAGAAAAATCTCTCATACCTCCTGGTCAATGTAGTAATTGTGGATTCCATGGAGGTAGAGCAACCCTCAAACATAACAGTCAATGTACCCCACATTTTCTTTGTTGTTGAACACATTTTAATTGAATGGTAAAGGTCTTTGGGCACAGCTTGGACAATGAAATTTCTAGCCTTCATATCCAAGTTTGCCAACCTCCTATCCTCATCCCCCCAATCTGCCTTGTCCTTAACAATAGATTTTACTGTGGCAGGAATGGTTGGTTGACCTTCCCTGACCACAGCTTCTACCACAATGGTTTGTGTAGGAACATAAGGACCATCCGTAAGGATGTCAGGCATATTGTTATTGATGGATTCAAGGAACAAAGACATTCTACCTTTCCACCCACTGAAATCATCTTTGTCAAACATGGGTGGTCGGGTTGAAGAATCATTATCAATATAAGATGACATTATGCTTTACTATAAATGAAAAAATGCAAGGATCAAGTCAAGTTAATTCTCAACCACCGCTCTGATACCAATTGATACGTCCCACGGTGTATCAATATACCAAAGTATATTGAACACAGAACAGTTGTAGAGGGGGGTGAATACAACTTTCCACAATCTTTACAACTTTTAACACAAAACGTTTTAAGATTCAGATAATGAATATCAAGCAAGTAAGTAAAGTGCAGGAATCATTAAAACAGTAAAGCAGTAAAGGAATAAAAACATTCTTGAACACAGATTGTTATTTTCAAGTGTAATCCTTTATTAAGAAATAATCTATACAAAGAATTACAGGGTTGTTGCGGAATAAAGATAGCCTATAGATATCTAAACAACCCTATGAAATGACAAACAACAATCAATTAGTTTCAGCTCAAGAGAATCAGCCCAAGCTGATCTCGTACAGACTAAGCTGTGTGTAAGAGCAGAGAAACTTGTGTGAAGAATGATTCTCAGGAAAAATGCCACACATATGCAATCAATGAATGAGGCTTTTATAGGCACAAGCTCTCCTTCATTGGGTGTCCGTTGCAGCTACGTGTTCGTCATTCAGTGGTTGATGAAGGAATAATCAATCGTGCCTTTCATGGTACTTGTGGTCCCCCACGTACTGACACACATTCTTCATCTACCAATAGGAGTATGGACACACATATGTAAAACCAACCACCAACCTGGATCCTAGGAATCTTCCTAGTCACGTCATTTGTCCTTATCTTCAATCCAGGTTGTTATCTTCACTTGATTGTCAGACACAGATTGGGCCATTTGTCAAGGCACCAATCTGCCTAAGTGTTTCCAAGCTGACTGCTAATCCCAAGATGTCTTCCACTAACATCTTGGTCTTCTATCTTCAATCCTCCTCTTCGACTTGGACTGAATGCTAATACATTGTTGATGCAGCTTGAATAACACTTGCTTCCATAAGATATTACAATTACAAGTATGAAGCATGATCTGGGTCAGAGACAGATCGTAAGTTGTGTTAGCTTAGTCTGACCCAGATCAGATTACAAGAACCAAAGATTACTAAGTGTTTATAGGTCAGATTTGTCGTCATTAAATTTACAATGAACATTGGGACTCAACACTCTCTCTTAGGGTTTTGAGGGCTGCTTCGACTTAAATAGAGGTAAATGTCGGTTGCTGAACGGGGCCGCCCAGCGGCGCTGGGCTCTTCTGCTGATGGGCCAGCGGCGCTGGTAGCTCCTGCTGCTCTCCGATTTGCTTCGTTCGACTCCTGAATCACCTCCTTGTGTCTTGTAACTTCATAGGCCTCCATGTTGAGTTATTTGATGCCATTAACCCTCACTCGCATCTTCCGTGAACCTGCGTATATATCAAATCCATTAAGTACCAATAGTTTTGGAATATTAACTCATTTTAGACATTGAAATGTGGCCTTTTGATAGGGGAATTTATCACAAAATGAACTCTCATCAGCGCCTGAGAAGCGCCTGCGCTGAGTGGGGTTTCTGGGCCTGCGTTCGACATGGTTTAACGAATCGGTGTCGTGGTTTTAATGGTGGGTTTTCTTGTGAGACATTGTTGGTCCCACGGATGGCGCCAAATATGTTAAGTCCAGTTTTACTGGACTCACTCCAGACTTGAAGACTGGAGCCTCTCTGAAGATTTGTCCATAAATAATAGAAGACCAGTGAGCGCCTTACTTGTACAGGAAATCTGGAAGGCACTAGATTTCAGCTCACTGGACTTCACTCCAGTCCAGATCATCCCACTGAAGATATTCTCAACTGAAGTCAAAGACTGAAGTCTGAAGAAAGAAGACTGACAAATGGCGGGGCCCGCTGGCAGTCTTAACTAATCGACGACTGGAGCTTTGTCAGTGTTCTAGACCTTACAAGTCTGAACACTGATTACGAGGAATTGACTTTTTTCCTTTACACGCTTTTATCCGGACAATCCACTTGTCTATTATTAAAAGTACACACGCGTGTAAAGTTGGTTGGTTAAAAGGATGACACTTCACATCAACATGACTTTATCCTTGTACTTTAACCAATGTATTTAAGGAATTAAAGTTGTTCCTTAAATGCATGCAACCATATTTGTACGGCATAATAAATTCACTGTTGAATTTATTTGCCTATAAATACCAAGTCATTTCCTTGTATAAATTACTTTTTTGCAATTTGGTGAACTTGCTTAAATACTCTCGATCACAAAAAGGAATACTTCACAACTTTAAGTATTTTGATCCAAGGAGATTATTTAGCAAGTATTGATCATTTGTAATTCATAGGTTGTTAGGATATTTACATTCTTGTAATATCTTGGTTCCGCAACAATCTTGTATTTTATTTAAAAATCAATAAATAAAATACACTTGAAAATTATATTGTGTTCCACCTTTACATTATTTATTGCTTTAAGTCTTGTATTACTTTGTTTATATTCTTGCATTTATATTTGAAGTAATACTAGTCCATTCTAGTGCATACTTGACTTGTTGTATTTTACACTAGTGGGTTAAACCATCAAGTGAGGGACTTACAAGTGGTATCAGAGCAGAAGGCTAACATACTTGCCTAGATCTGCTTCTCAAATGGCCAACCCAGAAAATACACAAGGAGGCTTTAGTATTGATCCTGAACCTAATGTTAATGACCCCCCACCTGGTGTCAATAATAATCCTCCACCTCCTTCTACTCCTGCTTCTCCACATGTGCATGTGCACTTTTCAAACACACCAGTTCCCAAATTTAGTGGGATAGTGATGAGTTTGGAACGTGGAAAGCTAGGATGGTTCTCCATATTACTGGAATTGAGAGGTACATGATGAAATTTTTAAATGAAGGATCTTTTGTACCCACTGTACCACTCAACCCTCTTCTTGATCCAACTAGATCTAGATCAGGTAGGGAAAAGAGGGAGGAACATTGGTCTGAAGAGTAGAGGAGACTGGTAGATTTAGATACCAGGCTCAAAAACATGACCTCGGGGCTGTTCCAGAAACCCTAATTCCTACACTAGTTCTTTTTCCCAGTGCTAAAACCATGTGGGATGAACTAGTAACCCAGTATGAAGGAGGTGATGACACTATTGTCACCAGAAAAATCTCTTTGAACAAAAAGTATGAGTCATTTTTTGCTCTTCCAAACGAGTCTCTCACTGGTACTTACACCAGATTTATGAGTATCATAAACCAGTAGAGAGGTCTTGGGGTTGAGAAAGACAAGGATATACTTTTAGAAACGTTTTGTGATATTTTACCCACAAAATGGTCTCACATGATCCTAGTTTTAAGGCAGGGTAAAACTTTGCACACCCACACTCTAGCATCCTTATATGGAGCCTTCAGATACACTGAAGAGAATCATGCTCAAAGAGTTGTGGCTGAGCAAGATGCCTTAAATCATGCTTCCAGTAGTTCCACAGTGGTCAGTCATACTGAACCACCTTGTGCTGCATTAATATCTTCCGAGAATGTATTTTCTATGAAGAAGATGATGTCTGAACTAATGGAATCTGGAGTAACAAACAATATCTCTCCAGACTGTGATGAATCTGACAATGATGACTTGGTTGCAATGATTGCTAAAACGTTTAACCGTTTCAAAGCAAGAGCAAATAGGTCCAGTGGACAACATGCTTCCAGTACTTCTACTGATAAGACCAATCTGACATGCTTTAAGTGTGGCAGAAGAGGTCATTTCATGAAGGAATGCAAGTCCAGTCAGTTTATGTCCCAGCCTGGTCCATCTATTTCTTATCAAAAGCCTGATGATAGCTACAAATCCAAATACAAAAAGCTTAAGGCTCAAATTGCTCTCATATCTTCAGAAAAAGATAATAATAAATGCATGATTGCAACCACTAAAGAAAGTTGGGTTCCCTCTGATGATTCATCAGTTGATGAAGAAGAGGAAATAGATTGTTGTTATATGGCTCTGGCAGACCAAGAGCATCTGGTGAAAGAAGATGTCACATCTGGAAGATGGGTGGACATTGTTATCAAAAAGGTCAGTGAATATGATGCTGAGACTGACCCTGAACTAAAATTGGACATTGCTGAAGCTCTTAATTCTGATTTAATTTTTGTTGAAACTGTTAGATCTGACATGACAAAAGGTTTTGAAACAGATTTCACTGAACTTTCAATTTTACAATCAAAATTAAAAGAACTTCAAGACATTGAGCTGGCTTTTAAAGCACAAGTTTTGGTAACTGAACAACTGGTTCAAGAAAAACAAGACCTGGAAATAATTTTAGAAAAATAAAAACAGGTCATAAAATCATGGCTAGAAACTAGAAAGCCATATGTTGCAGCCGTAAATCAATTTCCAACTCAAAAACGAGCTTATATATATGGAAATACCCATGTTTCATCACTTGTCCCAGTTATTGATCGTTTACCAGAGGAAGTCAGGCCCAGTACCATTTATGATGAGCCTTTTACTCCTAAGGCCAATGTTTTTCCAGTTCAATCTACAGAGGTCAAAACTGGAGCATCACAGGTGACTGCTCCAGTTAAAAAGGTCAATCAAAAGAAATCTTTGCCTCAGTCTACTTCAAAGGAACCTTCAGTTCCAAAGAAAAACAAGACCTGGAAATAATTTTAGAAAAATAAAAACAGGTCATAAAATCATGGCTAGAAACTAGAAAGCCATATGTTGCAGCCGTAAATCAATTTCCAACTCAAAAACGAGCTTATATATATGGAAATACCCATGTTTCATCACTTGTCCCAGTTATTGATCGTTTACCAGAGGAAGTCAGGCCCAGTACCATTTATGATGAGCCTTTTACTCCTAAGGCCAATGTTTTTCCAGTTCAATCTACAGAGGTCAAAACTGGAGCATCACAGGTGACTGCTCCAGTTAAAAAGGTCAATCAAAAGAAATCTTTGCCTCAGTCTACTTCAAAGGAACCTTCAGTTCCAAAGAAAAAGAATGTTTCCCTTCCTAAGCCTAAAATCCAGTCAACTGGAAAGGCTCAGGTGTCATCTGAAGAAAACATTTTGTTAAGGTTGGAGAGCCAGTTTCAACTACTGGCTCGTCAAGTTCAAAGTTGTAATGCAAGGTTAAACAACTTTGAGGGTACTTCATCTGGCCCTAAACAAAATTCAAAGCCTTTTTCAAAGAAAGATAAAAATGTTTCTCCAGTCGAGAAGAAAAAGAAAAAGGTTTCAAAACTATCAACTCCAATTAAATTCTCTGAGAAATCCTCAGTAGAAGAAAGTGAACTCAACCGGATACCCCTAGGGACTTATAAGCGAGAGTCCAGTGAACCCATCAGTCGATGGGTTCCCAAATCTAACTAAACAATCTGGAGGATGTGAAGGGCGATCGAAAGAAATATATTTGTTATCTTGATAGTGCTGATGGCAGGACAATGACCGGATGTAAGACCCTACTGGAGGAGTTCATAACTTCTGATGGACCCTCCATTACTTTTGGAAATGATGGTTGTGGAAAAACTGAGGGATATGGTGTCCTGAACAATGGACAAGTCAAATTCAGACGAGTTGCATATGTGAATGGTTTGAAATATAACCTGATCAGTGTAAGTCAACTGTGTGATGATGGCTATCAAGTTTTGTTCAATATTGCTCAGGGCATCGTATTCAACAAGGACTGGAAGGTAGTATTGATTGCTCCCAGAAGAGGGAATGTGTATGTAATGGATATGGAAAGCTCACCTTCAGAGCAGTGTTTCTATACTCAAGCTGATGAAGACACAAGCTGGTTATGGCATAAAAGGTTATCCCATTTAAATTTCAAAAATATTAATAAGTTGTCTAGAAAACAATTGGCAGATGGGATACCTTCAGTTTCCTTCAAAAAGGAAAGGCCATGTCCAGGATGTGAGATGGGAAAGCAGAAACGTGCCAGTTTCAAGACCAAGCAGAATTTTAGCATATCTGAACCACTTCATATGCTTCATATGGATCTATTTGGTCCAGTGAATGTTCAGACTCGTGCTGGCAAAAGATACACCCTGGTGATTGTTGACGAATATTCCAGATTTTGTTGGGTTATCTTTCTCAGGTCAAAGAATGAAGCTGCTGCTGAAATCATCGCTCTTATCAAGCAGATTGAACTCAAATATAAGCGAAAAGTGTGTCAGTTAAGAAGTGACAATGGAATATGTTAGGTCCAGATTTAGTCCAGATTTACTGGACTCGCTCCAGACTCGACTACTGGAGCCTTACTGAAGATCTGTCAGAAACGTGTTCTACTGGACCTACTCCAGACTTGGAATCTGGAGTCCCCCTGAAGATTTGTCCAGAAATAATGGAAGACCAGTGAGCAAATACTTGTATAGGAAATCTGGAGTATTCTCCAGATGAGCTCACTGGACTTCACCCTAGTCCAGATCAACTCTACTGAAGACATTCTGACTGAAGTCAAAGACTGAAGTCTGAAGAAAGAAGACTGACAAATGGCGGAGTCCACTGGAAAGTCTTACCAGATCTGTACACTGGAGGATTGTTAGTGTTCTAGACCCTACAAGTCTGAACACTGATATCGAGGATTGACTTTTCCCTTTACACACTTTTCAAAGAACAATCCACTTGTTCTTTACCAAAGTATACGTGTGTAAAGGTGGTTGGATAAAAGGATACAAAGTCATTTGATGTGACTTTATCCTTATTCCTTATCCAATACATTTAATGTTCTTGTCGGATCATTAAATGTATGCAACCAGATTTGTACGGCACAAAATTCACTGGTGAATTTTGTTGCCTATAAATACAAAGTCATTTCCTTGAGAAAAATACTTTTAAGCATACATTTTGCATTTAAGTGAATTTGTCCAAATACTCTCGATCTTAAATAGGGATACTTCACAACTTTAAGTATCTCGATCCAAAAGAGTTATTTGACAAATATAGATCATTTGTAACTCATAGGTTGTTAGGATACATACTTATTTGTATTATCTTGATTCCGCACAACCTTGTATTTTATTTAACATCATAAATAAAATACACAATTGAAAAATACATAATGTTCCACTTTATTTGTTTATTGCTTTAAGTCTTGTATTACTTTGTTTATATACTCTTGCATTTACTTACAAGTAATACTAGTCCAATCTAGTGATTATTAGACTTGTTGTATTTTACACTTTCCTGGTTAACCATCGAATTTAAGGGACTCACATTTGGTATCAGAGCAGAAGGCTAAACATTGCCTAGATCTGTTTCTTGATGGCTAACCAAGAAAATACACAAGGAAGTTTTAGTCTTGGTCCCGATCCTAATGCTAATATTAATGATCAAAATGAACCACTAATTGTAAACTAAACCAGATTGCCCCAGGGACCTATATGGGAGGGTCCAGTGAACCCATCAGTCGATGGGTTCCCAAATCTAACTGATAAGTATCTGGTGTATGTGCAGGGCGATCGAAAGAAATATATCTGGTATCTTGACAGTGCTGCTGGCAGGACGATGACTGGATGTAAGACCCTGCTGGAGGAGTTCACCATTTCTGATGGACCCTCCATTACTTTTGGAAATGATGGTTGTTGAAAGACTGAGGGATACGGTGTTCTGAACAATGGACAAGTCAAGTTCAGACGTGTTGCATTTGTGAATGGTTTGAAATATAAACTGATCAGTGTAAGCCAACTGTGTGATGATGGCTATCAACTTCTATTCAATATTGCTCAGGGTATCATATTCAACAAGGACTGGAAGGTAGTGTTGATTGCTCCCAGAAAAGGGAATGTGTACGTGATGGATATGGAAAGCTCTCCTTCAGAGCAGTGTTTCTATACTCAAGCTGATGAAGGCACAAACTGGTTATGGCACAAAAGGTTATCCCATTTAAATTTCAAGAATATTAATAAGTTGTCCAGAAAACAACTTGCAGATGGGATACCTTCAGTTTCCTTCAAAAAGGAAAGGCCATGTCCAGGATGTGAGATGGGTAAGCAAAAATGTACCAGTTTCAAGACCAGACAGAATTTCAGCATATCTGAACCTCTTCATATGCTTCATATGGACCTCTTTGGTCCAGTGAATGTTCAGACTCGTGCTGGTAAAAGATACACCCTGGTGATCGTATATGAATTCTCCAGATATTGTTGGGTGATCTTTCTGAGGTCTAAAAGTGAAGCTGCTGCTGAAATCATCAGTCTTATCAAGCAAATTGAGCTCAAGTACAGTCGAAAAGTGTGTCAGTTAAGAAGTGGCAATGGAACAGAATTCCAGAATGCAACTCTGGAGTCATTCTGTACTGACATTGGCATCTCCCAGAATTTCTCATCAGCCCGCTCTCCAGAACAAAATGGAGTGGTGGAAAGGAAGAATCGAACGCTGATAGAAGCTGCCAGGAGTATGCTTGCTGAATATGGTCTGTCTACCAGTTTCTAGGCGGAAGCAATTGCAACTGCTTGCCACACCCAAAATCGATCAGTGTACATCAAAAGACACAAAAAGACAGCCTATGAAGTCTTAAGAAATAGAAAACCAAATATTGGTTATTTTCACGTTTTTGGATGTCCAGTTTACATCCTGAACGACTCCAGTCAGTTAGGCAAATTTGATGCCAAAGCTGATGAAGGGTATTTCTTAGGCTATTCAGCCATTCACAAGGCCTTCAGAGTCTACAACAAGAGACTGGAGAAGGTCCATGAGTCAATTCATGTCACATTTGATGAATCAAATGCTGCAATCAACAAGAAGCCAGCCCTTGACACTCCCCCAGTAACTCCAATTGTCTTTTGTGAATCTGATCCTATAAACGACAAAAATGAAGATTCAAAAGACACAGTTTCCAGTCATCCTGATCTGAAACCTGTTCAGAAAAAGAAACTCTCCAGTAGTACTCCATTCTATCCTTCTATTATTTTCAAACTACCCTCTGAATTAATATTGGATCAGATGTTCGTACTACTCCCCCAGTATAAGTGTCAGTTGAGAATAGACCAGAAATGTCTTCTTATGAAGAATTCCAAACTGAACCAATACTTCAGGAAATGCCTATAAATGAAGAATTTCATGATGCAAATCGTGATTTAAATGACTCAGATGAAGATGCTGAAGTAGTCTGGGAAGATCCTCCTCCTGAAGCAACACCAGAGGAGACTCAACTGAATTCTTGCACTGATATTGTTGTCAGTAACAATCCTGGTCAGTACTCCAGATGGACAAAAGCTCATCCTATCGATCAGATCATAGGTGACTCCAGTCGAGGAGTTCAGACCAGAAGAGCCTCCAGTAATCAATGCTTATATGTTAGTTTCCTATCACTGATAGAACCTAAGAAGATTGACGAGGCTATGGAAGATCCAAGCTGGGTGACTGCTATGCAAGAAGAGCTTCACCAGTTTGAAAGGAATAAGGTTTGGTACCTGGTCCCTTTCCCAGTTGGAAAGAAAGAACCAATTGGAACCAGATGGGTCTTCAGAAACAAGGTAGATGAAGATGGTCACGTCATCAGAAACAAGGCCAGACTGGTAGCACAAGGATACTGCCAGTCAGATGTCGATTTTGATGAATCATTTGCTCCAGTGGCTAGACTTGAAGCGATCAGGATTTTCTTAGCATTTGATGCTCATCATCAGTTCAAGGTCTACCAGATGGATGTAAAGAGTGCATTTTTGAATAGAAAACTTGAAGAAGAAGAAGTTTATGTCAGACAACCACCAGGTTTCGTTGATGAAAAGCATCCACATTGGGTATATCGTCTGGACAAGGCGCTTTATGGCCTCAGACAAGCCCCACGTGCCTGGTATGATACCCTGACTAAGCATTTATTGAAAAATGGTTTCAAAAGAGGTGCAATTGACAATACCTTATTTATTCTTCATGAAAAAGGTAATCTGTTAATGGTACAAATTTATGTTGATGATATTATTTTTGGGTCTACTGATGAAAACATGTGCAAGAAATTTTCGAAAATAATGTCAACTGAATATGAGATGAGTTTGATGGGTGAACTAACATATTTTCTTGGACTCCAGATTAAACAAAACAAAGATGGCATTTTTATTAATCAGGAGAAATATGTTAGAGATCTTTTAAAGAAATTTGATATGAACTCTTCACCATCTAAACCAACTCCAATTTCTGCACCACTGACACTGGACTCCGATCCAGATGGTAAACCAGTGAACACCACTGTCTATAGAGGCATGGTTGGCTCACTGATGTATTTAACTGCCAGTAGACCAGATATTATGTTTTCAACATGTTTATGTGCCAGATATCAGTCTAATCCAAAGGAATCTCATATGCTTGCTGTAAAGCGCATACTGAAGTACCTTAAAGGTGTCCCCAGTCTAGGTCTTTGGTATCCCAAAGGCTCAGGCATGGATCTAATGGGTTATTCAGATTCAGATCATGCAGGTTGTAAGATAGATAGGAAATCCACAACTGGTGGATGTCATTTCCTAGGTGGCAAACTGGTCAGCTGGACCAGTAAGAAGCAAACTTCAGTTTCATTGTCCACTGCTGAAGTTGAAAAACAACATTTTTATTCCTAGGTGGCAAAGTGATCTCAGGTATCACTTTATTCGTGATCATATTATGAAAAACAACATTAAACTCCATTTTATTCCCACTGACAAACAACTCGCTGACATTTTTATCAAACCTCTGGATGTCAAAACTTTTGAATATCTTGTTGGTGAGTTGGGAATGTTAAATCCTTAAATCTGGTGACTGCTCAGATATTGAACGCCTTTGTGTACTATCTTTGCATTATTAGATTTCTGGAACAACATTCCAGGGGGAATTTATTAATTTATTTTCTCACTGGACAAACTCTTCAGAAAATGTTACTGGTGCTTTGTAAATGTGTCCCTCTCACTGGTAACTGGACAGATTGAAGTGCGTGTTTGAGGTGACTTATGTCTCCTTGTAAATGTGTCCCTCTCATTTGTTTGAATTAGTTGACGTGCAAGTTTGAGGTTACCAGTCTTTCAAAAATGGTTTTCACTGGTACTTTACTGGAGTGTCCCTCCAGTGTACCATCAGTACATGTTCACTGGACTAATCCACCAGTGATACTGGAGTGTCCAGTCAACCTCCAGATGCACTGAAATATGTCATAATATTTTCTAAATACTTGGTCATTGTGTGTGCCACATAAGCAAATCTTTTTGAAGATATTTTAATCCTACGTGGCATGTAAAATTTTCAACGTAATGATGGTACTTTTACTTTGGGAAAACAAAAAGTACAACTTGTTACTGTAAACCGTCATGCATTTATGTATGATGTGATGTAATTAATGCGGATCTCAGAACCTCGATCAAAATTATATTTGATAATTTCAAATAAACCGTTTGAGTTCCACATTGTCTCTCCTATAAATACCCACTTTCAATTTCAATTGCATTTACTTCGAACATATTTACTCCCAAATCTTTCAAATTCCTTCATTTACTTCTTCATTCATTTTCCAATCATCATTATCTCTCTTATTTACTCCATTTACATTCAATTCCTTCATCAATTCTTCATCATAACCTATATATATTCAATTTCATCTTCATTTATTCTGTATATAATGGCACCTAGACAGTCAAATTACTGGATGAGAAGTTGCCAAAACACTTGCCTAAAGCTGTTGCAAATGTTCAGAAGGAAGTGCAGGCACTTAAGAAAGTTGTGACTAAAACAACTCCAGTAGCAGGTACAACATTTGGTGCACTAGACAGACATATGCTTGAAGAGTTATGGAATGATCTCAAGTCCAGAACTGGAGATCATTCCAAGGGGGAAAAGTCGTCTGGTGACCAAACACTGAAGCACATGTCACAAAGAGCATATGGCACTGAAGCCGGGCTAACTGAAAGACAAAGAGCATATGGCACTGAAGCCGGGCTAACTGAAAGACAAAGAGCATATGGCACTGAAGCCGGGCTAACTGAAGGAGCTACTGGTACTGAAGCCAGTGAGCCCCAGTTTGAGTCCTTCCCAGATATTCCATCAACTCTAAAGTCAGTTAAGGGAAAACAACAAATGGAATCTGGAGAGGAAGAGCAAACTGTTGAAGATGCTGATGATGAAACATCCAAGAAGCTTGAACAAGAATGCATCATGATAGAGATTTTCAAAAGAAATCAAAAAGATGAACTGCTGGCCCATCAAAGGGAGATGGCAACAATGGGTACTCTGGATTCTTACAATGCTGGCAGGTTAGGCATTAATATTGAAGTATATAAAAAGATGAAAGATGACCCCAGAGTTCATCAATGCCTAAATGCATTAGATGATGTTCATGTACGCTCATTCTACGCTGAAGAAGAACAAGTCTATGATTCAATTATTTATGGCGTGAGTGTACCAGAACTCATCAGACAAAGGAAGGATGAACTGGTAAGTCTCCAGAAAAAGATCAGAAAGAATGCTGGTGCTCTGGAGATAGAGTACAGGAAAAGACTTACTGGTTTACCAAAATTGACTGCCAGACAAATCAAAGCAATCAAAGATGCTGATGTAAGCAATTTCATTCCCCTGGACACTTCTCGAAAAATAAATAGTCAAGAACTCCAATCTGCTGTAGAGCAAAGGAGAGTGTCCAAGGAAACTGAATCATTGATCCAGCAAGCCAAGCTAAAAGAAAAATACAATGAGATGTTGAATTTCAGGGCTGATGCAAGAAGGATCACTGGTGCTGAAATCAAATTAGCTGAAGATCATGAAGGCATGTCTAAGTTTGAAGTAAAGTTGACCAGGGAGGGTAACTTTACTGACAAAAGGAAAAGTACTTCAGTCCAAGCTTTTGGATGGAGTGAACTGAAGGAAATCGCTTTAACGTTCAGGGGGAAGACAGATGTGTCGACTGATGTTAAAGCATTTCTGAAAAGAATTGAAAAGGTATGGAGAAGAAAGCAATAGATGGAAGTTGCAATGGGCATAAGAACGCCAGAATCAATACCATCTTCTCCATCACCAAAGAGAAAGGCTACTGAAGATGCTCCAGGACAGACATAAAAAGAAGGGCCTGACTCTTATCATTTACTTATTGTAAATTATTGTCTTATGAAAATTGTATACTATTTATCAGTTGATGTATGTAATAATAGTTGCAATTTTTGATTCAAATAAGTAAATGATCAGATTTAGTCTAAGTTAGAACTTAAAAGATGAAACTGAAAACACTCATGATCTATAAAGTGTTTTCCAGTAACTTAGATTTTTAGACTAAGTCAAAACTTGTGTTTTTCAAGCATACAAAATGTATAGATTCAAGCTTGAAAACACTTGCATTATTTCTAAACAAATAGGGGGAATTTGTTAGGTCCAGATTTAGTCCAGATTTACTGGACTCGCTCCAGACTCGACTACTGGAGCCTTACTGAAGATCTGTCCAGAAAAGTGTTCTACTGGACCTACTCCAGACTTGGAATCTGGAGTCCCTCTAAAGATTTGTCCAGAAATAATGGAAGACCAGTGAGCAAATACTTGTATAGGAAATCTGGAGTATTCTCCAGATGATCTCACTAGACTTCACCCCAGTCCAGATCAACTCTACTGAAGACATTCTGACTGAAGTCAAGACTGAAGTCTGAAGAAAGAAGACTGACAAATGGCGGAGTCCACTGGAAAGTCTTACCAGATCTGTACACTGGAGGATTGTTAGTGTTCTAGACCCTACAAGTCTGAACACTGATATCAAGGATTGACTTTTCCCTTTACACACTTTCCAAAGAATAATCCACTTGTTCTTTACCAAAGTATACGTGTGTAAAGGTGGTTGGATAAAAGGATACAAAGTCATTTGATGTGACTTTATCCTTATTCCTTATCCAATACATTTAATGTTCTTGTCGGATCATTAAATGTATGCAACCAGATTTGTACGGCACAAAATTCACCAGTGAATTTTGTTGCCTATAAATACAAAGTCATTTCCTTGAGAAAAATACTTTTAAGCATACATTTTGCATTTAAGTGAATTTGTCCAAATACTCTCGATCTTAAACAGGGATACTTCACAACTTTAAGTATCTCGATCCAAAAGAGTTATTTGACAAATATAGATCATTTGTAACTCATAGGTTGTTAGGATACATACTTATTTGTATTATCTTGATTCCGCACAACCTTGTATTTTATTTAACATCATAAATAAAATACACAATTGAAAAATACATAATGTTCCACTTTATTTGTTTATTGCTTTAAGTCTTGTATTACTTTGTTTATATACTCTTGCATTTATTTACAAGTAATACTAGTCCATTCTAGTGATTATTAGACTTGTTGTATTTTACACTTTCCTGGTTAAACATCGAATTTAAGGGACTCACAGAATAGAATTCCAGAATGCTACATAAGAGTCATTCTGTACTGACACTGGCATCTCCAAGAACTTCTCTTCAGCACGAACTCCAGAGCAGAATGGAGTTGTAGAAAGAAAGAATCGAACGCTGATAGAAGCTGCCAGGAGTATGCTGGCTGAATCTGGTCTTCCTACCAGTTTCTGGGCTGAAGCAATTGCTACTGCTTGCCACACTCAGAACCGGTCAGTATATATAAATCGACATAAGAAGACAGCCTATGAAGTATTAAGAAATAGAAAACCAAATATTGGTTATTTTCATGTTTTTGGATGTCCAATTTACATCCTGAATGACTCCAGTCAGTTAGGCAAATTTGATGCCAAAGCTGATGAAGGGTATTTTTTAGGTTATTCAGCCATTCGCAAGGCCTTCAGAGTCTATAACAAGAGACTGGAGAAGGTCTATGAGTCAATACATGTCACATTTGATGAATCAAATGCTGCAATCAATAAAAAGCCAACCCTTGATACTCCCCAGTAACTCCAATTGTCTTCTGTGAATCTGATCCTATCAACTACAATAAAGATTCAGAAGATACAGTTTCCAGTCATCCTGATCTGGAACCTGTTCAGATTAAGAAACCTCCCAGTAGTACTCCTTTCTATCCTTCAATAAGTTTCAAACTACCCTCTGAACTTGTTATTGGATCATATGTTCGTACTACTCCCCCAGTATCAGTTTCAGTTGAAACTGAACCAGTACTTCAAGAAATGCCTTCAAATGAAGAATTTCATGATGCAAATCGTGATCTAAATGATTCAGATGAAGATGTTGAAATAGTCTGGCAAGATCCTCATCCTGAAACAACACAAGAGGAAACTCAACTGAACTCTTGCACTGATATTGTTGTTCATAACAATCCTGGTCAATACTCTAGGTGGACAAAAGCACATCCTATTGATCAAATCATAGGAGACTCCAGTAGAGGGGTTCAGACCAGAAGAGCCTCCAGTGAACAATGTTTATACGTCAGCTTCTTATCACTGATAGAACCGAAGAAGATTGACGAGGCTATGGAAGATCCAAGCTGGGTGATAGCTATGCAAGAAGAGCTACACCAGTTTGAGAGGAACAAGGTATGGTATCTGGTTCCTCCTCCAGTTGGTAAGAAGGAACCAATTGGAACTAGACGGGTCTTCAGGAATAAGGTAGATGAAGATGGCCATGTTGTAAAAATCAAGGCCAAATTGGTTGCACAGGGGTATTGCCAATCAGATGTTGATTTTGATGAATCCTTTGCTCCAGTGGCTAGACTTGAAGCGATCAGAATTTTTTTAGCATTTGCTGCTCATCATCAATTCAAGGTCTACCAGATGGACGTAAAGAGTGCATTTTTAAATGGAAAATTGGAAGAAGAAGTTTATGTCAAGCAACCACCAGGCTTCGTTGATGAAAAGCATCCCCACTGGGTATATCATCTGGACAAAGCACTTTATGGTCTCAGACAAGCCCCACGAGCCTGGTATGATACTTTGACTAAACATTTGTTGAAAAATGGTTTCAAAAGGGGTGCAATCGACAGTACCTTGTTCATTCTTCGTGAAAAAGGTAATCTTTTACTAGTACAAATTTATGTTGATGATATTATTTTTGGCTCTACTAATGAAAATATGTGCAAGAAATTTTCAAAAATTATGGCATCTGAATATGAGATGAGTTTAATGGGTGAATTAACATATTTTCTAGGACTTCAGATTAAACAAACCAGAGATGGTATTTTTATTAATCAAGAAAAATATGTTAGAGATCTTTTAAAGAAATATGATATGAACTCTTCATCATCTAAACCCACTCCAATTTCTGCACCACTTACTCTAGACTCGGATCCAGATGGGAAACCAGTGAACACCACTGTCTATAGAGGCATGGTAGGTTCACTAATGTATTTAACTGCCAGTAGACCAGATATTATGTTTTCAACATGTTTATGTGCCAGATATTAGTCTAATCCAAAAGAATCTCATATGCTTGCTGTAAAGCGCATACTGAAATACCTTAAGGGTGTCCCCAGTTTGGGCCTTTGGTATCCCAAGGGCTCAGGCATGGATCTAATGGGTTATTCAGATTCAGATCATGCAGGTTGTAAGATAGACAGGAAATCCATTACTGGTGGATGTCATTTCCTTGGTGGCAAACTGGTCAGCTGGACCAGTAAGAAGCAAACTTCAGTTTCATTATCCACTGCTGAAGCTGAATACGTGTCTGCAGCTAGTTGTTGTGCTCAGATACTCTGGATGAAGAACCAGTTGCTTGATTATGGTATTAAATATTCAAAGACTCCCATCTTTTGTGATAATACTAGTGCCATTGCTATCTCAAACAATCCAGTCATGCACTCGAAGACAAAGCACATCGACCTCAGGTATCACTTTATTCGTGATCATATTATAAAAAATAACATAGAACTCCATTTTATTCCCACTGACATTTTTACCAAACCGTTGGATGTACAAACTTTTGAATATCTTGTTGGTGAGTTGGGAATGTTGAACCCTTAAATCTGGAACCTTGTTATGAACGCCTTTGTGACACTGGCAGGGTTCTTTGATTTCCAGATTTATAAATGTAACATGTAAGTCCCTTAAGTTCGATGGTTAACCAGGAAAGTATAAAATACAACAAGTCTAATAATCACTAGATTGGACTAGTATTACTTGTAAATAAATGCAAGAATATATAAACAAAGTAATACAAGACTTAAAGCAATAAACAAGTAAAGTGGAACATTATGTATTTTTTCAATTGTGTATTTTATTTATGATGTTAAATAAAATACAAGGTTGTGCGGAATAAAGATAATACAAATAAGTATGTATCCTAACAACCTATGAATTACAAATGATCTATATTTGTCAAATAACTCTTTTGGATCGAGATACTTAAAGTTGTGAAGTATCCCTGTTTAAGATCGAGAGTATTTAGACAAATTCACTTAAATGCAAAATGTATGCTTAAAAGTATTTTTCTCAAGGAAATGATTTTGTATTTATAGGCAACAAAATTCACCAGTGAATTTTGTGCCGTACAAATCTGGTTACATGTATTTAATGATCCGACAAGAACATTAAATGCATTGGATAAGGAATAAGGATAAAGTCACATCAAATGACTTTGTATCCTTTTATCCAACCACCTTTACACACGTATACTTTGGTAAAGAACAAGTGGATTGTTCTTTGGAAAGTGTGTAAAGGCAAAAGTCAATCCTCGATATCAGTGTTCAGACTTGTAGGGTCTAGAACACTGACAATCCTCCAGTGTACAGATCTGGTAAGACTTCTAGTGGACTCCGCCATTTGTAAGTCTTCTTTATTCTGACTTCAGTCTTTGACTTCAGTGAGAATGTCTTCAGTAGAGTTGATCTGGACTGGGGTGAAGTCCAGTGAGCTAATCTGGAGAATACTCCAGATTCCTATACAAATATTTGCTCACTGGTCTTCCATTATTTCTGGACAAATCTTCAGAGGGACTCCAGATTCTAAGTCTGGAGTAGGTCTAGTAGAACACGTTTCTGGACAGATCTTCAGTAAGGCTCCAGTAGTCGAGTCTGGAGCGAGTCCAGTAAATCTGGACTAAATCTGGACCTAACAAATTCCCTCTATTTGTTTAGAAATAATGCAAGTGTTTTCAAGCTAGAATCTATACATTTTGTATGCTTGAAAAACACAAGTTTTGACTTAGTCTAAAAATCTAAGTTACTGGAAAACACTTTATAGATCATCAGTGTTTTCAGTTTCATCTTTTAATACTAACTTAGACTAAATCTGATCATTTACTTTGCTATTCAAGCTTCTGGCGCTCGCCCCATTTCCTCTCTTTTACTGGAACTTTATAGATCATGAGTGTTTTTCAGTTTCATCATTTAAGTTCTAACTTAGACTAAATCTGATCATTTACTTATATGAATCAAAATTGCAACTATTATTACATACATCAACTGATAAATAGTATACAAGTTTCATAAAACAATAAATTTACAACAAGTAAATGATAAGAGTCAGGCCCTTCTTTTTGATGTCTGTCCTGGAGCATCTTCAGTAGCCTTTCTCTTTGGTGATGGAGAAGATGGTATTGATTCTGGAGATCTTATGCCCATTGCAACTTCCATCTGTTGCTTTCTTCTCCATACCTTTTCAATTCTTTTCAAAAATGCTTTAACATCAGTCGACACATTTGTCTTCCCCCTGAACGTTAAAGTGATTTCTTTCACTTTACTCCATCCAAATGCTTGGACTGAAGTACTTTTCCTTTCATCAGTAAAGTTACCCTCCCTGGTCAACTTTACTTCAAACATAGACATGCCTTCATGATCTTCAGCCAATTTGATTTCAGCACCAGTGATCCTTCTGGCATCAGCCCTGAAATTCAACATCTCATTGTATTTTTCTTTCAGCTTGGCTTGCTGGATCAATGATTCAGTTTCCTTGGACACTTTCCTTTGCTCTACAGCAGATTGGAGTTCTTGACGATTGATTTTTCGAGAAGTGTCCAGGGGAATAAAATTGCTTACATCAGCATCTTTGATTGCTTTGATTTGTCTGGCAGTCAATTTTGGTAATCCAGTAAGTCGCTTCCTGTACTCTATCTCCAGAGCACCAGCGTTCTTTCTGATCTTTTTCTGGAGGCTTACCAGTTCATCCTTTCTTTGTCTGATGAGTTCTGGTACACTCACGCCATAAATTATAGAATCATAGACTTGTTCCTCTTCGGCGTAGAAAGAGCGTACATGAACATCATCCAATAAACTCAAACATTGATGAACTCTGGGGTCATCCTTCATCTTTTTATACACTTCAATATTAATGCCTAACCTGCCAGCATTGTAAGAATTCAGAGTACCCATAGTTGCCATCTCCCTTTGATGGGCCAGCAGTTCATCTTTTTGATTTCTTTTGAAAATCTCTATCATGATGCATTCTTGTTCAAGCTTCTTGGATGTTTCATCATCAGCATCTTCAACAGTTTGCTCTTCCTCTCCAGATTCCATTTGTTGTTTTCCCTTAACTGACTTCAGAGTTGATGGAATATCTGGGAAGGACTCAAACTGGGGCTCACTGGCTTCAGTACCAGTAGCTCCTTCAGTTAGCCCGGCTTCAGTGCCATATGCTCTTTGTGACAATTGCTTCAGTGTTTGGTCACCAGACGACTTTTCCCCCTTGGAATGATCATCAGTCCTTGACTTGAGATCATTCCATAATTCTTCAAGCATAAGTCTGTCCAGTGCACCAAATGTTGTACCTCCTACTGAAGTTGTTTCAGTCACAACTTTCTTAAGTGCCTGCACTTCCTTCTGAACATTTGCAACAGCTTTAGGCAAGTGTTTTGGCAAACTTCTCATCCAGTAACTTGTCTACTTGGGGTAACACCCCATCATGAATGCTACGAAGAACAGTCTCAGAAACTTCTTCACATATTTCTTTCAGCATATTGTTTCTGAACTTCCTTGTACATGCATCACTTATTGTGCTGACAACTGCATCCTAGTCTAGTGTGGGTCTAGTCTCCAGAGAACTGACCCTGAAAACCAAGTTCTGAACATCTTCTTTCAGACCTGCCAGTTCACCAGTGACTGCAGTCTAAACAGAATTAACCAACCTTGTCTCTAATCCCTGGACTGCCATTTTGATCTTTTCAGTATTGTTGTTTGTGGCCAGTACCAGTTCATCAAGCTTCTCATAAACCAGCTTCTCATTCCCAGCAAAGACATTCATCTCAGATGCCAGGTTATTTGATAATAATGATTTGAAGTCTGAAATAACCTGAGATGAAGTCTGGAGTGATCTCTCCAGGTCCGCCACCTTACTTAAAAGGCCTTGGACCTTGGCAGAAGATGAAGTGGAGAGACCACTGGGAGGTTCAAGAGTTGAAGGTAATCTGGTCATTAGAGGAACTTGTGCCCAGTCCTCTTCATTTGCAGCTTCAGATGTTGCAACTGGTGACTCCGGCGCACGAGGTGGAGGTTGAGATTGTGAAGGTTGAGTGGTTGCTGGAGTGAAGTATTGAGTGTGTGCTGGAATTGAAGGTGGTGGTGGTGGTGGCATGTTTGATTGTGGTGGTGGCATTTCTGGTGGAGGTGGTGGCATTTCTGGTAGACTTTCTTCTTCTTGGACATCTTCACCCAGAAAATTCAAGTTTTGTGAGTCCCTCGATAGCCACTGATCGCTCTCGAGATCGTCTATTGTTATGTCATGAGTGCGGAATCCTCACGAGATAACTAGTTTGATTAGTTATCGTATATATTGCTAATTATCTCAATATAATCAGCCTTATGTGATCTATCTTCGTTTTCTATAGCTTAGAAACGAACTTAGTCGCCTTTGGTGTGTGTGATATCAACTGGATTCCTCAATTTAGGGTTTCCATTCGTTTATATATGTTTCAAATCGATATTGGGCCTGCTGGGCTTTGTTCTTACGAACTTAGCAATCCAGCCCATGTAACGAAGATTATCTTCGTTAGTTCCTAACGAAGATTATCTTCGTTAGTACTAAATACCATCAACATCTATGCTTAGTTATTTTCCAAGTACTTTATGTACAAGAAACCTAACATATATTATGTTTGTACTTGTATGACATACATAACAAACATCATATATAAACATATAAATAACACCAAAACATGTAATCAATCATTACTAAAACACGAAGTCCATAATCTATCAATTACATATAAATGAATAAGACATAATCAAATCTAAGTTGCTGTTGTCACATCAACATGCATCAACAAACTCCCCCTTGACAGCAGCATCTTCGATTTCTTCAGTCTTCAAAAATCTTCATCATCCATCAAATAACAATCGTTTGCTATTTGCATTGATATTTTCATGTAAGCAGACTTGGAGAATCTTACGATATCGATCTTCTTCATTCTTCCAAAATGGTAAAAATGAGCATTTAGTATCGTATAATTTTCTCTGATCATTTCTTGAGAAGTTCACCAACTGCATTGGATCATACATCCTTCTCAACAATATCTTCTTCTTTGAGTCTGCATACATCTTGGCTTCACCAGAATTTCGATCAATCTCCCAATTATCCAGTTTATCCAAGACATCTTGTGCCCATTTCTTGGCAGGGACTTTGATCATACATTTGATATCACGTTGAATATACTCAACACTTTTATCTGGCTTCACCACCTTCTTCTTTCGTCTTGGTTCAATATGAAACTTTGGTTTTTCAGAGTCTTTCATATTCGATCTCAACTTGAAATCTTCATGAAGATTCTTACCAATCACATCTGCAAGACCATAACTACTTGGATTGATAATCCTGTTATTTCCTAGTTCATGTAAGTCTTCTTCACACAAACTTCTAAAATGTCTCTCACGCCATGCTAGATATTGACAACCTTCCGGTCTTTTAAGAACAAACAGCTTCAGTTCTTCATCATAAAACCAACTCCAGATTATTGTCTTATATCTTGCAGCATCTTTATCTGAGATATGAGTCCAATACATGATGGGTTTCATAGTATCCCATGTGACTATATAATCATTGATTCTTTGACCAGGCACAAGTCTATCAATCTCATATAGTGGATCATCTTCTTTGAGAGGTACAGGATAATTATTTGGATTAAAAGGTCTTATCAAATTGATTTCCCAGTGAAAAGGAATCAATGCATCATCAATCCTAGCATATACCACGAAGTTTAAAACTTTAGCGGAGCTACTAATTGAAGTTTGAAGCATTCTTTCCTTAACTTCTTTCCTCTTTATCTCCAACTCTTTCTTTCTTCCAAAGATGGGTCTTCAGGAGTTGAATCCCAAACATCATCAAACCCATAAGGTTTCTTGAATATATTTATATCCGGTTCAGGAACAAGCTCACCCTCCTCAAGTTCATCACCATCGAAAAGTAATTCTGTATCATCTGTATCATCTGAATCAAGTGCTTCAATAACTTCAGCCTCTCGAGGAGCACTTGAACCACCCGCACCAGAAGTACCAGTCTGGGTAGTATCTCTTTCTGTCTCCCCCTGAGTCTCAACCCCTTTTCCTTTGTCAGAAACTGGGCGAGAATCACTCCTATTACCAGCATCATCAGCATCATCATCATCATTCTGACGTCTTGGCTGAACTGCTGATAATCTGCAGACTTCTTCAGGAACATCTCCCCCTTGATTCTTGACCCAGTTGATCAAAAAGGTCAAAGTACCTTGAACAGTCGTAAGATCAGACTTTAACGTATCAACACGAGTCTGAAGAACATCTATACGCCTAACTAGGGAGTAATCTGAAGGAATAGGAGGAAAAGTAGGCAATCTGGGCAATATTGATCTGGCAGGAGGCAAAAGTGGACGCAATGTGGCACTACCGGCAACAGAAGCAGCCGGTGCTGTAGCGACAACAGGAATAGCAGCATCAGCGGCAGATACTGAAGTAGCCTCAAAAATTCGTGCACGCTTAGCTCTACGATAAGTGAGAGGAGCATCCAGTGTCCTCTTCGGTCCAACATTACTTGTACCTTCATGTAATGGACTTGATGCCATATCTCTATGTTCCAATTGTTCTTGATAATCAGATACAACTTCTTGTTCAGCACCAACATTCTCATCCTGATTAACATGTTCTTGAACAGATTGATTCGTTTCAGAAAGAACCGGTGAAGAATGACATGCCTTACTCCGACGCTCTCGGCGTAAAGCACCAGGTACATCTTCTCGAGAGAAGTGATATGAATTATCACTTCCTGAAGCAGCAGGTACATCATGAGCCATCTTAGTTCGATGCTCATTACCAGAATCAGCAGCGACACTATCATATTCATCTGTGTCTGCTTCAACAACATCATCACCATCATCATTCCACTATCAGAATCATCAGAATCACCATCCGAACTATCATCTGAACTTTCTTCATTCTCATGATCAGAATTTCTTCATCATCCACTAACATATCATTCTCAAAACGAGATCGATAATTTGGATTATTTAAGTGACCAAACAAAGGTGGATTATTTAGACCAGCTACATTTCGAGTATTGGCATCTAAATCAGCAAATATACGTAAAGGCCAAGCATGTGGTACATAGCGAGGACCTTGATCAAATACCAAGTTCGGACAGAAATGTCTAACTATCGCCATAACAAAACGAGGATATAATAGAAACCTATTCTTCGCCTTGGCATTGATTTGATCAACAAACGCATGATAGAAGTATGTTGAAAACGGATAAGGTCAATTATAGACC
This sequence comes from Erigeron breviscapus, assembly GCA_034093135.1. Taxonomy (NCBI): domain Eukaryota; kingdom Viridiplantae; phylum Streptophyta; class Magnoliopsida; order Asterales; family Asteraceae; genus Erigeron; species Erigeron breviscapus. The sequence continues at coordinate 29,928,331 of CM067168.1, forward strand.
AAAGCAACCATCTGCGAAGAAATCTGAGCAGAAAGCTGATCAAATCTAGCCTTACGATTGCTCAGACTTACTAACAACACGTAAGCAAGGTATCTCCAACGTCCTTGAAATCCACTCTTATCAAAAGGAAGCTTTATTTGACCAACATATCCCATTCTTTGAAAACACCGACGAATAAGGTCAAAATCATAAGCTAATTCTACTGCTTCGTCTGATTCATCACCCAAGTGCAGAATTTCACGAAGTATCGCAGCATTAAAATCAAAAGTGATTCCTTCGACAGTTGCTCTAACAAAGCTACGACCATTAACCATGACCTGATGAGTAGTCCTCCAGAAGTCATCGATATACTGCCTAACCAATCTAGGTGAATCACAGAATGCAAAAGAAAGCCTAGAACGAGCAATAAAATCAAACATTTCATGATAGCGTTCACAATTATGCTGATCTGGATCCAGATTTAAGGCCAGATTGTGCTTCTTAAAGAACTGACGTGGAGCAAGAGCCATTTCTGCAAAAACAAATCATAATTGAAAACAATTATAGGATTAGCACAAGAAATGAATAGCAGTCTTAGATGAACTTAATCAATAATCTCATAAGTTGGAACTGTACGAAATTAGTCTTTAAGTTCGTAAGTGAAGAATGTACGAAGATAGACTTTAAGTTCGTTAGTTAGGAATGAACGAAGATAGACTTTAAATTCGTTGGATAACAATAAACGAAAATAGGTGTTAAGTTCGTTGGGTAACAATGAACGAAGATAGCTTAGAAGCATTACTAAGTTCGTTTGTCACAAAAACTCCTAAGTTCGTTAGTTGAAGGAAAAGTCTAAGTTCGTAAACTCTGTTTGAGAACCTAAGTTCGTAGAGATAAACGAAGTCTAAGTTCGTAGCCATTCTGAACGACAGTTTGTTCCAAAATCAAATATTTGATTCTTAAAACATTGATGAACACTTGATTTGCCCAAAATTAATTACAAAAACATTTGTAACACTTAAAAGAAGCATAAACCATATCGATTTTACAAACGAATTAAGAATTCAAAGGATTAAAATTAAAAACGAAATTAAACCCTAGAATAAAAAATATATATTAAAACCGAATGAGTTCATGTAAAAATTGGGCAAAAACAAGAATCAAGAATTGTGGATTTGTGAATGACGAAGCTAAATAAGATACCTGAATCACTTATTTCAACAAAAATTGAAATACCAAGCCGAGAAACAAGTGAAATCAAGGAATTTGATTGAAGAAGAAATAGGGGTTTAAACAACTTAAATTCGTTTTCTTTAATGAATTTGGCAATGAAAAGGAGAGAACGAATTAAGTTGTAATATATATATGGATGGTTAAAAAATGGGTCAAAAACGGGTCGGATAAAAAGGTCGGTCGAAAATAAGTGGAACGAATTTAACCTTCGTAAACTCAAGTGGAACGAAGATAGAGGTTATCTCCGTTCAAACCAAATAAAACGAAATTAGATTGGACGAAAATAAGTTCAATTTTCTGAAGAACAAGTCAAAACGAAGTTAATCACTATCTTCGTAAGAACAAGTTTGTACTTAGAAAAAATTTTCAAGTTTCGTCATCACGAAACTTTCCACGATGCGACCCCTTTGACCTAAACCTGTATATAGCAACAACTCGTTAAAAGCAACTTGTTCATGCCTTGTACCAAAAAGTACCACCATCTAAAATCATCATCATAATGTAAGTATTTTACAAACATTATAATCTTGAATTAAAAACAGAACCCCAAGGTCTAAAATCAACCATTAACAAACCTGAAAATAATCAATGAATATATTAACAGCGATACCAACCACGACCATGATACGGAGAGTATGTCTCTAATCATTGAGATGCTTGACGGCAAACCATCTTGAAACACTTAAGTCCCATATTAGATGCCGTCTACAAAATTAACAAACAATGAATAGTCCAAAAATCCAATGAAGAACTTTATAAAGTTTCCGAAATCAAGTCATAAGTCAAGGTACGGGAATCAAAAGAAACACGTATCAACACTGATTATTTTCACTAAATACATGAAATGTAAAGTAAATAAATACTCTAAAGACAGATTCATGTATTCTTCCTTCACGTGCTCATATTTGCATCACAATATTGTCATTTCACATCAAAAATCTTGTCTCCACGATATCATCAGTATGAATAACACAGTATTGCAACAAAGATCAGCACTCCAACTTTATCTTCTTATCCTGAACACTGCACACTTACCAAAAACTCATTAACGCATCAAGAGCAAAGGCATAATAATGCAGAAAAATCAAGCTAAAACACACAAAATTAGGGTTAACAATTACGAAATATTCAAGATTCTAACAAAAGATCAAGGGAGGTCATTCCATTGTCAAACCCTAAAAGATCACCAAGTTATTAATTAAATTCATAACTTGTAAACACTGAAACTTGTGAGAATTCAAATAACATTGACTTGTCACAAAAGATTTAAAAGATCATTTTCTAAACTTAAACAAATTAATGTCCATATCAGAAAATCTTCTTTTGAACTAAACACATAACCTCATCAAGAATTCAAATGAATGAATTCAGCAAAACATATACTCAACAGAATTTAAGTAGAATCTCTCGTGCAATAAGAACTTATGAAAATACTTATTTTGACTCAATGAAATAGAAAAATAAATTAGAATAAAAATTACAGAATAATAAACTATACTATACACAATAGTTATCTAAATGTATTCATTATTCACATGTGACTAGAGTACTGCTGATCAGATCAGATTAGCATTTACATAAGCCTACTAGCGAGAAATAATTCTCTTATTATTAGTTATGAACAGTGATCCAAACACGATTACCAATATTTTTGTCCTCTTAAACACTCGGTACGTCCAGTCTCCTTTTTGGTTTGTGGCACTTTCGTATTACTTGAGCCAAGGACAGTCACCATGTAACCTAGTAAGTTACTCATGCCACAATTTTAGTTTGCGAACTTATGTGCCCCATATTCAGATACACTCTCACAATCGAAACAAGCACTAAGATTAAGACATTTGGTGAGTAAAGTGAGAAAATCTTTAAGAATCAAGTCAGCGGTGACAGGTCGGTGATTCCTCACGCGCAAAGCGACTTAACTTGACTCACGTACGGAAATATACTCAACATTGCATAATGCCAAGTACTTGCATATTTGTGACATTAATTTTATTTAAAAGCACTTATGAAAACCCGTGACTTTCTATGAGACCCGTGTAGCGAACTTTCTGACAACCTATCCCAAGTTGGAAACTTTAGGTAGGCTGGGTATACAAAGACACCCCAAGGACTTACTTGTTCGAATCTCAAAGGCCACATTAGCTTCATATTTTCAACAAATTTATTAGATATTTGCATATCTTGTCACAAATATACATCCGAAAAAGCAATACATACACATATATGTACCCGAGACCTTCTATATAAAGACCAAATATACATAATTATAATTCAAGATCTTTCATAAGATTTAAAGGACTTGTCTATTTTAAGAACAAGCATTCTCAGCCATATATCTGAATACATTTCCCATAAGAACATTGTATACTTTTAAGTTCAGATTAAAAAGAAACCTTGGTACTTTGTGCCTATCGATACATCATATAATGGTATCACTGAACTGAGCATTTTTAAAGTACAATTAAGTAGGCTTAAAAGCTAAAGTATCATCACGTCTAATCATGTAGTGCAGTAACCTTACTTTATTTATTATATTTTTGGATTTTCTAATAATAATTTTTTTTTTTTTTGTATTTTTCTGACACTAGATATATACAGACTTATACTAAGACAACTTTTTTTGTATTTTTGACTCTATCTATGTACGACTTAAACTACTAAGACACAAAAAGAAAAATTTAAGTTCTTTGAGAGAAACTACTCGGCATTCTTCATACCATTGAGTTGATATAACAACTCATGACGAGGTCTATCAAAAGCTTTAGTATAAAGATCAGCAAGGTTATCATCAGTAAGAACCTTTTCTAAATGAATAAGCTTTTTCTCAAAACAGTCACGCAAAAAATGATGCTTTATATCTATGTGCTTGGTGACTTTAAAGTTTTTCGGATTCTTAGTAATGTCTATGGCAGACTTATTATCAATACAAATAGGAGAGTCTGAGATATCCATACCATAGTCGCGCAATTGTTGCTGTATCCAAAGAACCTGAGAACAGCATTGACCAGCAGCTATGTATTCTGCTTCACAGGTAGACTGTGCAACAGATGTCTGCTTTTTGCACTGCCACGATATAATTCTCCCCCCTAAAATTTGACATCCACCTGACGTTGATTTCCTATCCGAACTGCAGCCACCATAATCCGAATCAGTATAAGCTTTGAATTCAAAGGAACCATGCATGGGATACCAAAGCCCTAGACGAGGCTTGGCCTTCACATAACGAAGAATCCTTTTCGCAGCTTTCAAATGTGACTCTTTCGGATTAGCCTGATATCTAGCACATATACAAACAGCAAAGGTAATGTCTGGACGTGAAGCCGTCAGATACATCAAAGAACCAATGATAGCCCGATATTGAGTTACATCGACTTCTGGATCATTAGTCTTATCAGGACACAGCCCATGATTAGTCTGAATGGGAGTAATTGCATCTTTAGCATCGGTCATTCGAAACCTGGTAAGAAGATCTTGAACATACTTGCTCTGATGAATAAAGAACCCATCCTTCAGTTGATCCACCTATAATCCAAGGAAGAAAGTTAATTCCCCCATAGCACTCATTTCGAACTTAGCCTTCATGCTCTGCTCAAACTCCTTGCACATGTTCTTATCAGATGAACCAAAAATGATATCATCAACGTAAACCTGTACAAGCAAGTAGCCCTTCCCTTTCCATTTGATGAACAACGTGCTGTCAATAGAACCTCGAGTAAAACCATTTTCATGCAAATGAGTAGACAGTTTTTCATACCATGATCGAGGAGCCTGATGTAAACCATATAGAGCCTTATCAAGACGATATACTCTATTGGGGAAATCTGGATCCTCAAACCCCTGAGGTTGATCTCCATTGACGACATCTCCCTGACCGGTGATGTTGCCGCCCTTGGATCCAGCAAAACTAACATACGACCCATTTATACCAGTATAATTGGACAAGAGTTTCCTGTCCCCTGTCATGTGCCTGGAGCATCCACTGTCAAGGTACCATAAATGAAATGGTGTCCTAGGAACTCCCTGCACATAAAATGAGAAAAAATAGTTTTCATTGGGGACCCAAACCTTCTAAGGTTTGGGTCGACCCTTCTCATCCCTTAGAATCAGTTCAGTCCAATACCCATTGCTGGAAGCCGTGGGTGGAACATGATTCTCATCTCGTCTTCTCACAGGAGGAGACTTCTGACCTCTCGTCGGAGAAGGTCTAGGAGAATGAGGGCCATATGAAGATCAAACACTCGAATGAATTTGGTCATAGAACGAATTTTGACTTTTAGGAACAGAACGATCAGTTCGTGGAGGTGTTTGAAAATGATTTGAACTCCTATGAACATTTCCTGAGGCACCTTTCAGTGTAGATTCACGTCGTTGCGGTATAGTAAACGGTTTTGGAGAAGATTGAACTTTAGACTCATCAACCTGTTTATTATTACCCAATCCCCTTTTTCCTTCCGAGGTGGAAGCCTTTGAAGGAGAACCTGATCTTCGAGGTCTATTTGGACATACACTATAAACATGACCCTTTTCATGACAAGCAAAGCAAGAGAGGACCTTGAACTTTTTGTTTGTATCTACCTTTTTATCGGTACCTACAGATTCATTATTAGCACTAGTGTCCACTGACTTACTTGTTTTTCTTTGATTTTCCATTTCAGGGTCTTGTTTAGTTGGTGAAATCCTAGACTTCCTAGCACCATCTTTCTCATGTCTATCTTTACTTGAAGATTTCTTAAGTGCAGGCATTAGAATGTGCTTTAAAACCTTAGTTGCTTCTTCATTAACGGCTAAGTTATCTTCAGATTTTCTAATCCTAGACTGCTTAGGTAATGGAGTGAGACGTTGCTGACTTAATTTCTTCATATCCTCAATAGCAACATCCTAGACTTTATCAATCCTCTTAGGGTCAATAGATTCTAATGTGAATTCTAACTCAGTATAGACCCTATTACTCTTATGAAGTGTAAAGTGTACAATACTGTCTTTCTGACCATAAGGAGTAGACTGATTTAAATCAACACCTTTCAATTTCTCTTCCTTGTTAGGTTGAGAAGAACCTCCTTTAGACTCTTTTGTTCCCTCAGGCAACTTTGCCTCAGGAATTGAGTCTTTTGGTTTACCATCTACAACACTAGATTGAATTAGGATTTCAGGAATATTAGGTTCAACAGGAGTATAGTTATTATTGAAAGGAGGAGGCACATCTTTATAAGAAATCTTAGCAGTTTCAAGACTCTTAGTAGAAGAATTCTCAAACTTTTTCATATGCATCAAAAGCTCAGAATGTCTAGCAGAATCAGATTTAGCCTTAAATTCCAAGATTTCTATCCTAGCATCAGCAAGTTCCTTTTCTACGGTAGCACACTTTCTAGCAAACAAGGAATAAGCTTCACTACTTACTCTTTCTATAGCCACAGAATGATTGACTTTATCTTTCATTGCTCTAATGTCAGATTCTAAGGATCTAATCTTTTCCTTGAAAAATTTTTCCTTATCATTTACAGTTAGACCCTTTTTAATTAATTTATCTCTTTCATCATGAGCAGTATTGACAACAGATTCCAATTTCTTAATTTGTTCATTCTTTTGTTCAAGTTCATCAAACATGCGATTAACAATTTTGCAAACATGAACAATAGTATGTAAAGAATAAGATACCTGTTGGTCTGCCTCTTTGCAATCTGCCATGTAAGCAACAAAGTCATCCACAATCATGCCAGCCGGAATCTCAAACTCTTGCATCTGCTCTTCAATTGTCTTTTCACTCTTTTCTATGGCAGAATCATTTTCAACCTCAGCAGCTTTCACTTCATCAAGATTCTTGACATCTTCTAACTCATTGTCAGATTCGGAATCAGTATCATATACACCAGCAGCAACAGATTCCACATTCGAACTGTTAGTATTTTCATACAATTGCTCTTCACTGTGGTAGACTGTGGTGTCCAAAAAATCATCAGGAGAATCAACTATTTGAGCCATATCATCAAGAATTTCGGCCAAATAAGCGTTATTGTTCTCATCATGTGGAAGATTCCAAACATAAGAACCATCTGGTTGAACAGCTACTATAGCCTTGTCATTGCCATTGACATTTGCAGTAGGATCATCAGTCAATAAAAGAGCTCTAGTAGGATTTTGATTGAACGGACGATTACCACCTCTATCTTGACGTGCAGGAGTAACATTTGCCTCTCTCTTAGGCCGTTGACATTCTCTGGCAAAATGTCCAAAACCTTCGCAGTTATAGCATTTCACCTTTGACTTGTCAAATCCTTGAGTACCTCCAGTAAGCTGTCTTCCTGTTCTATTCATAAATTTTGTACTCTCCTGGTGATCATTGCCAATTGCCATTTCAGATCCATTTCTTCAACATCATCTGGATCTATCTGATCGTAATCTTCATCAATAAGTGCTGGATCTATGATTCTTCCTGCAACAAAAGCTTCATGTGCAGCACACATTGCAGCAAATACATTCATCCTACCCTCAGCTGATTTCATATTCATAGGCATGGATTTGTAACCCGCAGAAGAAGATGAAATGTTTCCGAATTTCATATTTCCAGTCTTTGCACCGTCATTAGCCCTTTTACCCTATTACCAGATGTTAGAAATCCAAAAATAGTGATAAATTGTAATTAAGATTAGAAGACATTCTTGTTGTTAAGTCATAGATAGATGATTACTAAGGTTGAGGGGCTAATTGTGATAATTAGCATAGTTGTATTGTTAGACTATATATAGCCCTCATACCTTAGAAATCATAACAGAACAGAACTAACATTTCATTCCTTACACAATTAATTCCAAGCTTTCAGTTAATACGATCTTTCTCTCTCAAAACACACACACACACACCAAGAACACACACTAGCAAACCGCCATTGTTAGATCGAATTCAGAGCTAAAATCGTGTTATAACAAGTGGTATCAGAGAGAAACATCAATCTGATGACGATCCATAACTGAATTTGATCACAATTTCATCGAAATCAAGTTTAATTTCATATTCTGTTCGTAATTTCTCACCTACTGGTTCTTCAAAATTCACACATCAAATCTCATAAAATCACAATTGTTTGTTCATCAATAGATTCGTGGCTATTGATAACATAATCCTGTCAATTTTCAAGTTCCAATTCAATCTATTTCTCGAGATTGAATTTTGAGTTTTGGCGCGTAATTTCAGGGATTTGAATCTGTTGTGTTTTAGGTTGAATTTTGTTCATAATCGTGTTGCGGACGTGAATTGAAACAGTTTGAGAAGTGATTTCATGATCTAACTCCTAGTAATTCATTAGAAATCGAAGTTTTAAAAAGTTGATAATGGAGTTTTTCTGGAAAAGTGTTCAGATGAAGAAGATGAACAAGACGATCTGCCTAAGATCGTTTTAAGTTCAGTGATTTGTGGTTTGTTAAGACGATCCTCACAAGATCGTTTTAGCAAAGAGTGTGTTGTGGAAGTGTTGATTCTGGCTAATTAATCCAATAGGATTGGTTTGGTCGTTTCAAACACTTAGAAGTTTTTGAGAAAGAAAACAAGACGATCTTCATACCAAGATCGTCTCATTTCCTTCTTACCCAGAACGATTTCAACAAGATCGTTTCACCTAAGACGATCTTCATCTAAACCGTTTCATTTTCATACTTAGCCAAATTTCACCAAAATTTCCAAGACGATCTTCAATCAAGATCGTCCCAGTTTTCAAAACCGTTTCATTTTCCATACTTAACCAAATTTCTCATAATATTACCTAAGACGATCTTCTCAAGATCGTTTCACATTTTGTTTTTCAAGACCGTTTCACTTTCTATACTTAACCAAATTTTCTTTAAAGATTCTAAGACGATCTTAATCAAAGAAGATCTCACCAGAACGATTTCAATCAAGATCGTTTCAATTCTTGTTTCAATTCAAGATCGTTTCATTCTCCATTCATTTTAAGATCGTTTCAAGTTCCTTGTTGATCAAGATCGTTTCAGTTACCTGGTTCAATCAAGATCGTTTCAGTTACCTGGTTCAATCAAGATCGTTTCAATTCTTGTTAATCAAGATCGTTTCAATTACTGGTTCAATCAAGATCGTTTCAATTCTTGTTTAAATCAAGATCGTTTCATTTTTCTTACCAAGATCGTTTCATTTGCTTTTTCAATTCAAATCAATCTCAAATGGCTTCTCGTGAAGCATTGGCATTAGGTTCTGATACAAGACCTCCAGTTCTCTACCGTGGTTCTTACGGACTATGGAAGAAACGATTCATGGACTATGTGGAGAGTCAAACAAATGGTCATATGATGAAAGAATCCATTCTGAAAGGACTTGCTGTTCATCTCCATCCCACTACTGGTGCAGTTATTACAACTCATGAACTTTTGAATGCTGAACAAAAGGATCGAACAGCTGCAGATAACAGAGCAAGGTCATGTTTATACAGAGCTCTACCGGATGAAATCTATGGGTCTGTTGATTCTTATGATACAGCAAAAGAGATATGGGATGAGGTGGCAAGACAAATGGAAGGAGCTGACGTGACTTCGACAATCAGATTGACCAACATTTTGACTGAGTTTGACAACTTCTCCAAAATGCCAAATGAATCTCTTGAGGCAGTTTATTACTAAGATTCTGCAATGTCATTAATGAACTGAGGAAGAACAATGTCAAGAAGACTGAGATTGAGTTAAACATCAAGTTCATCAAAGCACTTGGTCAAAAATGGGAAGAATTTGGAACCCAAATCAAGCAACATCAAAACCTGACCAAGTTCACTATTCATACTCTATATGAATCCTTCAAGCTCAATGAAAACCAAGTCCTGAACAAAGCTTCATTGAACAAAATGCCGGAAGTTGTATCTTCTGATCCTTTGGCATTGATCGTTGAAAAGAAGATCTCTGAAGCTCTCAAAAGGCAAATGGTGGTTGTTTCTTTGTCAGATGAGGAGGGAGATGATGTGATGGCTACAAGAGATGGTGTATCAGACGAACTATATCAAGCTCTTGCCGCAGTAACTAAGCATTTCAAGAAGAGATATTTCAAAGCGAGGCCAACAAACAACAATCTCCGCACTTCTTCAACAAGTGCATTTCCAAAGAAGGAACACTATCATCCAAGGAGCAATGATCAAAGTGAAACTACTGGTTCAAGATATGGTGATAAGAAGGAAGCATATGAGAAACAAGCAGGTGAAAAGGGGAAGACATCAGACAAAAGGTGCTACAATTGTGGAATTCCTGGACATTTTGCTGTTGATTGCAAACAACCCAAGAAGCGGAACTATGAGTACTACAAACAGAAGATGCTATTAGCCAAACAGGTCGAAGCATGACATGCATTGCTTGCCGAAGATGACAAATGGCTATTGCTCACTGATGATGAAGATCAAGATCTCTCCGCTAATGTTTGCTACATGGCGAGATTGGCCAAGAACAAAGTCCTTGAAGCAGAAAGCACTGATGATGAATACCCAGATGATGAGGTAAATCTCGACTCTACTTTTTCTTTGATTAAGGATAAAGAGTCTTGTAGATTAGCTTTATCTAAATTAACAAATCATATCAGTTCTTTAGCCAACAACAACAAAAAGTTGAAAAATAGTATTGCATTTTCAAAAAGTGAATTTTCAAATCTTCTTAAAGAACACTCAAAATTACTTTTTGAACATGATACTATTAAACAAGACTTTCAAGCATACAAAGACAAAATGTTGGTTAAAGAATGTGAAATGAATGTCACTCCTGATTCTAAGTTATTACAAAGATGTCAAAATCTTGAAAAGACCATTCATAATCTTGAAAAAGCCAATCAAGATCTTGAAATTCAAAAGACCAATGAATGGCTTCGGGCAAATGCGAGACAAATGGACGTTGATATTCTCAATAAGAAACTCCAAGAAGCTAAACCTAACAATGTTGAACTCGAAAGGAAGATTTCTGACTTAAATCATAATTGTTTTCTAAAAGGCATTGAGATTGAGAATCTTGAAAACAAGTTGAGGAATTTAAAAAGAATATACTTTTCTATCAAGAAAAGTTATATAAAGTTGAACAAAATCCTCTCTTGAATTTTACTGCCTATTTTAACAAGTCAAAGATTGACAAAACAGATCTTCTTCTCGGGTTGGGATTTGAGAATATCACACCATTACAAAAAGCCAAAGAAGAAATCGAACCCCTGTATGATGAAAAATTTCTTCGCCTTGGTATGGTACAACAATTTATTCGTCCAGTAGATGACGAATTTGAGACTGATGAAGTTGAGAGAATACCTAATCCAGATTTTTTGGTTAATTATGATGCAATCAATGATTCATACAAAACTGAACAATCTTCAATTTTCAAATTGGAAGAAATTGAATCAAATTTTCAAAACCAAGAATCTGTTGGTACTTCACCTAAATCAACTAAAATGTATTTTCCAACCACAGTTTTGGAAAAGCAAATAGAAGGTTTACAACAAAAGGTGGAAACTCAACAAACAGTTATAAATCATCTCAAGTCTCAAAGTCCGAATCTAGAGGATAAATGTATTGTTGTAAATACTAAGAAAGTTTGTGAGAATGTTTCTACTCAAACTGACCAAATTGCTTTAGTAGAAAATTCTACCCAAACTACCTGTGATTCATCTACCAATACCTCCACTCAGACCTTGACTGATTCTCTTGAATGTACTTGTCAAAATACTGCTACTTTTATAGCTGATGATTGTGTGCAATCTGATCTTTCTGATGAAAAACTTGCACATAGTTTAGTTTTGATATGGTACTTCTATAGGTTTTTCACATGCAACGATGTTGATGAGTTAGTTGTTCATCCTAAGCCTAGTGCTAGTATAGGTGTTGATACGTCTACTCAATTTTCTTGTGAGACCAAAGATGTGTCAGTTCAAGTTGACTAATTTCTGAGACTACCCATAATGTGAAGTTGGACACCAAGATTCCTGATTTCTCAAAATTTTCAGATAAATCTAAAATTAATCAATCTCCATTGAAATTTACTTTTTCAAAAGATTTCACGAAGGTTGATTTTGATAAATTCATGGAGGGAGAATATATTTTTGATTTAGAAACTGAGAAAAAGATTGAATCTACCAAAATCAAAGTGGAAACAGAAATGGAATCTCAAAAACCATCGTCCAAAGCTCCAACTTCATATTACTCAAGGAAACGAGTTAAGACCAAACTCGTCAAGAATGAACCAAAGACCATCAAGAATGAACCAAAGACCATTAAATTAGAAACCTTTGTGGCTACACCTGTGAAACATGTCAAAGCTGAGATCCCACACAAAACCAAGTACACCAAAGTGAAACTTCCAAAAGACTGTTCAAATGCTTCTAAATCTAGCTCTCAATCTAGCTTTCTACCTAAGGTGTCTAAGTCTAGCTCAGTTTCGCTAACTAAAGATACATCAAATGGTTCAACTAGATATAGAGATAGATATGGATGGTTTTCTCATGATAAACCAAAGAAGCAAGAAGTTTCCTCACCACCAAAAGATTCCAAAAAGATGAAAGTTTTTAAAACTCCTCGTTCTAATCTTTGTAGCTTCAATTCAACAGGTGGAAAGAGCTTAGGTAGTGATGCTAAATGGGTTGCTAAGTCATTAGTACCTAAGATCACTAGTAATCAGAAAGAGGTTGAGAAAATGAAGAAAAGAAGGAGGAGAAAAGCTGTTAATCGGTGGAAAGGTGTTCCTGTTAAACAAAACAATTCTGATTTGTTAATAAATGTTAAATGTGCCAAGGCAAGGCCTTGTGAGCTTGTAAACAATGTTAATTCTTGTGTGGTTGATTTGAATGCTGGTAGACATGTTACTTTTAATTCGTGTGTGAATGTTCGTACATTTTATTCAAATATGTTTGTTGATAATATGCGTGCTGATGCTTATGTTGATTCAATAACATGTTTGAATGCGTATCCTAAGTTATATACCCTGCCTGTTTTATCTAACCAAAAAGGACCCGTTTTCAAGTGGGTACCTAAAAACGGTTAAATTTCTTTGATTGCAGGAAATAACCATCTGTGTTTGGATACTCGATTCCGGGTGTTCGAAGCACATGACTGAAATAAATCTTTGCTGAAGAATTTTGTTGAAAGATTCATGGGAACTGTTCGCTTTGGAAACAACAATTTCGCTCCTATTTTAGGTTATGGGGACATTGAACGAAATGGGATTATAATCAAGAAAGTTCACTATGTTGAAGGTTTAAGTCACAACTTGTTCAGTGTTGGACAATTCTGTGATAACAATCTTCAAGTTCTTTTTCGAAAATCTCTTTGCAAAGTCCAAACCTTAGATGGAGTTGATATTCTTTGTGGCGATCGTGACGATAACCTTTTTACCGTCAATCTCGATGATAACCAACCAACCGATAATATTTGTCTCATTTCAAAGGCTACTTCAAAGAATTCTTGGTTATGGCATAGAAGGCTCTCTCATCTGAATTTCCAAACAATCAATACTTTAGTCAATAAGCATCTTGTGAAGGCTTACCTGACTATAAGTATGAAAGTGAGCATGTCTGTCCTTCTTGTGCTGTTGGGAAAATTAAGAGAGTTTCTCATAAACCGAAGAAATCTCCAAATTCTTTGGCACCTCTTCATTTGCTTCACATGGATCTTTGTGGGCCAATGAAAGTTCAAAGCCGAAATGGGAAGAAATACATTCTGGTTATTGTTGATGATTATTCAAGATATACTTGGGTTAAGTTCCTAGCATCCAAAGATGAAACAACTCAGATGTTGATAGATTTCATCACCAATACTCAAGTAAATCTTCAACTTCCAGTTCGTTACATCCGTTCGGATAACGGTACTGAATTCAAGAATTCTGTTTTTGATGAATTCTGCAAATCCAAAGGTATTACTCATCAATTCTCAGCAGTTCGCACCCCACAACAAAACGGTGTTGTTGAAAGGAGAAATCGATCGCTGATGGAGCAGCAAGGACAATGCTTGCTTATTCCAAATTGCCATCCAATATGTGGGCTGAAGCTGTTGACACTGCTTGTCACACTCAGAATCGGTCCATTATCAATCAGCGTTTCGAAAAAACTCCTTATGAGGTTGTTAACAAACGCAAACCCAACATCAACTACTTTCACATATTTGGGTGTGTTTGTTACACATTGAATGATCGGGAGAATCTTGGAAAGTTCGAGAAGAAAGGTGATGAAGGATATTTTGTTGGTTATTCCAAAACATCTATTGCCTACCGAATCTATAATCGTCGAACAAACACAATTCAAGAGACAATGAATGTTTGGTTCGATGAGATGTCAGGCATGATTTTTGAGCAAGAAAGCTTGCTACCAACAAGTATGGATTCAAGTGCTTCAAGTACTCCTACAAGGAATTCTACCTTAGCTTCTAAATTCAAGAAGTTTCCAACTCCAACCAGTGATGAATTAGATATTCTTTTTGAAGAATTCTATAAGTCAACACCGGTTCATGATCAAGAACCTCAGATCATCGTTGAACCAATTCCAAACAATGAACCTCTTCATAACCATGATCCAGTTCCTAACATCATTCATGAAACATCATCAAATTCTTCAGAGCAAGAATTTTCTTCAAATGATACTTCTCCACCATCCTCTCAGGATAATGCTCCTCAAGTGAATGTTCAAGAACAACCTTCTCAATTCACTCAGACAACAAATCCCCTGAACACTCCAAATGTGTATGTACCACTTGACTTTGATCATCCAGCATATGAGGAAAGAGTTATACCAAGTTATGACTCTATCTCTCAACAAAACTCAAATTTCAATGATGATGATGTTGATCTTCAAGAACAAGATCCACTTCCTCATGCTCACAAGTGGACACGTATGCAGAAAGATCATCCTACTGATCAGATAATTGGAGATCCACAAGCAGGAGTAACTACTCGTACTTCAGTGAATGAGTGTCTTGTTGCACTTTCTCTTAGCAATATTGAACCCAAAACGGTATCTGAAGCTCTTCAAGATCCAGAGTGGGTTAAGGCAATGCAAGATGAACTCGCTCAATTTGAAAGACTGAAAGTATGGAGGTTAGTTCCAAATCCTAGAAAAGCTGATCCAATCGGAACGAAGTGGATATTCAAAAACAAAAAGGATGAGAATGGAGTGGTAGTAAGGAATAAAGCTCGACTTGTTGCTAAGGGTTATTGCCAACAACCTGGTGTTGATTTCGACGAAACTTTTGCTCCAGTAGCAAGAATGGAGGCCATTCGAATCTTCTTAGCTTATGCCGCATTCCGAAACTTCACTGTGTTTCAAATGGATGTGAAAACTGCTTTTCTGAATGGTGACCTCAAAGAAGAAGTTTACGTTGATCAACCAGAAGGTTTTGTTGATCCTCAGAAGCCAAATCATGTCTACAGGTTAGACAAGGCTCTCTACGGTCTTAAGCAAGCACCCCGAGCATGGTATGATTCCTTAACTACTTTCTTACTTAAAGGTGGATTTACCAAAGGCATAATTGACCCTACCCCTGTTCATTCGCAAACAAGGTAAGCATGTTCTACTAGTTCAAATATATGTTGATGACATTATATTTGGGTCGACCAGTCAAACATTTTGCCGAAACTTTTCATCTCTAATGGTCAATCATTTTGAAATGAGCATGATTGGGGAAATGAATTACTTTTGGGTCTTCAAATCAAACAATTACCAACTGGTATTTTTATATCACAAGGTAAATACATAAATGACATGTTGAAAAAGTTTGATATGACTTCATGTTCTTCAATTTCTACCCCAATGGCTGCTCGAACAACCATTAATACTGATACAAATGG
Organism: Erigeron breviscapus; assembly: GCA_034093135.1. Lineage (NCBI taxonomy): Eukaryota > Viridiplantae > Streptophyta > Magnoliopsida > Asterales > Asteraceae > Erigeron > Erigeron breviscapus. The sequence continues at coordinate 29,944,329 of CM067168.1, forward strand.
GAAACCATTTGACTAAAAGAGATATAGAAGTATGATTGGTTCATTGTTGTACCTAACAGCATCTCGCCCAGATATAATATTTGCAACATGTATGTGTGCTAGATATCAAGCTGCTCCAACTGATTTACATTATCAAGCTGTGAAACGAATCTTTCGTTATCTGAAGGGTACACCCGATTTAGGTCTCTGGTATCCAAGGGATACAGGATTCAATCTAACTGCTTATTCAGATGCAGATCATGCAGGTTGTAAACTTGATCGCAAGAGCACTTCCGGTACTTTACAATTTTTAGGAGACAAAATTGTGAGTTGGTCTTCCAAGAAACAGAATTGTGTTTCACTATCAACGGCTGAAGCAGAATATGTGGCTGCAGCTAGTTGTTGTGCTCAAGTCTTATGGATGAAGACTCAACTGACTGATTATGGTCTTACGTATGATCATATTCCTATCTATTGTGATTCTCAGAGTGCCATTGCAATTGCAGTCAACTCAGTAAACCACTCTCGATCAAAGCATATTGATGTTAGATATCATTTTCTCAAAGATCATATTGAGAAAGGTGACATCGAACTCTACTTTGTGGGAACTGAATTTCAACTTGCAGATTTGTTCACAAAACCGTTGGACGAAAAGAGGTTTAATTTTCTGATCTCCAAGCTTGGTATGTTAAATCTTAAACCTTAATCTTTTCATTCGAAGGAATTCTTGAAACATTTCAGAAAACAAAATACAAAATTGAAAAATTTCAAAAATAAACAAAAAGATTTTTTTTAAGGCTTGCATATACTATGTATGCAACCCGTTCTTCAATGTTTTATTTAATTAGAGTATAATGGCTTGCATATACTATGTATGTAACCCGTTCTTAAATGATATATTTATTTAAAACATTGTTATTATACATATAAATTGATATAAGAAAACAAGGAATCGAACGCCTTTGTGTACTTCCAAGTATTCTTATATGAATATGTATGTGTAATAGCAATCAAATTGTTTTCCAAACAAACTTTTCAAACTCTCAATTAGTGATATGGGAAACGAAGGATCGAACGCCTTTGTGTACTCCCTTGTTCTCTCATATTGTACTAATTGATTGGATTTACACTTTACTTAAATGTTTTAAATTGCCTCCAACATGTTGATTGTAAGATGCGACGGATTGAACGCCTTTGTGTACTCCCTAGCTATCTTACTACCAACATTGTTGTTGAAGCAAAACTTTGTGTTTCTTTTGATTTCGCAAAAACAATTTTTGCTCCACCTTTCTATGAAAACCATTTTTGATATATTCTTGCATAGATTAAGGAGGAGTTTGTGATTTCAAAAATTCTCAAACTTCAAATGTGTATCAAACCTTTTCATTCACACATTTGATGTTTTTCCAATGATTTTTAATCAAA
>CM067168.1:29946732-29949232 GCA_034093135.1 Erigeron breviscapus
CTTTAATCTTGTACTTTCTTTCCATTTGAGGCACTTTCTTTATATGCTCCCCTGCTAAGGCAATCAGTGGCTTGTAACTTACTGCCGTCTTATCTTTGATCAGCTTGTTAAATTCAATCCATTAAGTTGGCCCAAGAGAATCCTTGGTAACCTCTTCCAATATCAGCATCCTGGCCACTCCTTCCCTTTGGAGATGAAGGTTCATCCAATTTCTTGTCAAGTTGACCCTAACTGACAGGATCTTCTCAGGCCTTTGCCTTATTACTCTTGATTTGAGGTAGCGTTCTCTGCCTTCATTAAAATTTTGTTTCAGTAGGGCTTTCCTGGCAAAGAACTCTTCCTCTTTCTTCTTTAATGCTTTGAGGCCACTTATCTGCAGTCAGCATCCTTTATTTCTTCACCAACTAGTTGCTCACTTATAAATTTTTTAGAGAGATCCTCTTCTCTCTTTTTCCTTATTAGCTCTTCCTGAAGTACAACCTCTTCAGGAGTAAGTTCAGCAGTAGTTTCTGAAGATGCTGCTGGTTTGGGAAAAGCTCCAGACATTAGCTTTTCTCCTTGCCCACTTGTAAACTTGGGTGCTTTGGGTGGTTTGCTAGCGATTGAAGCCTTACCCTTTTCAGCATACTTCCTAGCAAGGGATGCTTGAAGTTCAGGAGTTGGCTCATAATAAGCAGATGCAGTCGCTGGCTCCTCAACAGTTGTCTTTTCATTTTCAATGTTCGCTGGCACATCCTCAGCGATAACCACAACACTTTCTTTTTTAACAGTCGCTGGGACATTCTCAGCGACTGTGTCATCAACCTTCTCCTCCTCAACATTAGCTGCCGGTTCAATAACCCTATCAGCTTGCTCTCCCTCAACATTAGCTGGCACAGACTCAGCTTTTTCAACATTTACAGATTGGGGAGCACTTTCACTTGCTTCTTTCTCAACAGCTTGGGGAGCACTTTCACTTACTTCTTTCCCCCTTGGAAGCAGCTGAGGACTTAGCTACTTCCACTTTATCCTTTTTGAGGAGGCCCAACATTTCAACCATCATGCCCTTAAGAAAACCAACCTCTTCTCCGAGTTTTTGTTGTCTGCTGATAGAATCTTCCAACAATTTTCTATCAGCAGCGGCTGGCGAAGGCGTTTTGTTGAGTGATTGTTTTAAGTGAAGAGATTTCATTTGTGAGGGTGGAAAGAAATTTGTCTTGTGATTTAGAAAATAAAGTGATGGTGTTAGTGAGTTGACGAAGTTGGGCAGTGAAAAGAATGTCTGATTGAGAGAGTTCGTTAAATGCTGGCAAGAGTCCATGCACCTCAGCAGCCTTCGCTGGATGGATTTCTGCTTTTAATTTATCCAACAAGCAGAGATGTGAGAGTTGGAGGTGTTGACTCTTTTCATACTTTCATGTAATAACTGTTGGTTCCTTCTGAACAAATTTTCATTCGACAAGGTATGAGTTACTTTATTCTTTGTGATTCCAAATACCATCCCTTGAAGAGTAGAGATTGCATCTTTCAAATCATCATTTCCAGCAGCCAACTCTTGAAACTTTGCCAGTGCACCAAAGTTTATTTCAGCCATTTTATCAACCAACCAAGCATACAAATAACCATGCCTATTCCCTTGGCTTTTCATAACTTGCAACCTTCTCAAAATTTCCTGCAGCTTGTATGTTTCAACATAGTCCAAGCTAGGTAAGTTAACAGCAGTGAAGGCAGTTGTGGCTTCTTTGGGAGAAGGAACTTTGAGATCCTTCAATGACACTGGATATTTTGAGCAAGGAATCCCAAAGAAGTCTGGATGATGCAATGGTGGCACTTAAGTGATTATCTCCTCATCAATCTCCTCTTCTTTATATGGAACTTTGGCATCATGCCCAGGAGATGGATTACAAAAAAACTCTCCAAGGAACCCAACTGGCTTATGATAAACAGTAGGCGTTGGAGAATAGCATGGAGGAGGAGGCATATCTGGCAGTGGTGCTACTAAAGCATCAAAGTATACAGGAACATGAATGGCCAGCTCAAGCCCAGCTTCATCATTAAAGTACTCGCTGGTCACTTCATCTCCTTCGCGCTCTTGAGTGGCAGCGAGTTTGAATTCATCATCATTATTCTTCTGACTGAACTCGCTGCCGAACTCTTCATCAGTCTCAACGCCTGTTTGAGAAATGTTTGTCTCAGTCCCTGCACTAACAGTTTCCGAGACAGAGAAAGAAATAGGGGTAGGGTCAATTGGTGCCTCAGTCTCAGTGTGTTGTTGCACCAAAACCTCATCGGCCGCAAAATTTGTTGTCTCTAGCACTGCCTGTGACCTGACAGGTGCTGACAATGACTCATACGGTATTTGAGAAGAAGGGCAAGTATTTAGTGGAGTTGGACTTAATCTCTAAAGGGTTGGGGTGACCCTGTATCTTCACCAACCTCTCCTACAGAAGTTTGAGGTGGTTGCTCGCTGCTCCCTTTTATCTCGTCAACAACCTGTTGGGAGGCTGCTGATGGGCCGGTT
>CM067168.1:29954232-29969447 GCA_034093135.1 Erigeron breviscapus
GCCATCATCAGCTTTGGGATCAAACTTACCTAAGTGATCTTTATTATTAAGAATGAAACTGGACATCCAAAGACATGGAAATATCCAATTTGGGGTTTCTTGCCTTTAAGAATTTCATAGGCAGTTTTGTCATGTCTATTGACAATAAGACACCTGTTTTGAGTATGACAACCAGTACCAACTGCTTCAGCCCAGAACTTACTGGGGAGAGATGATTCACTGAGCATAGTACAAGCTGCTTCAATGAGAGTTCTGTTTCTCCTTTCAGCGACTCCATTTTGCTCAGGAGTTCGAACAGAAGAGAAGTTTTGTGCGATCCCTTGATCAGCACAAAAACTTTCAAGAGTATGGTTTCTAAACTCAGTGCCATGATCACTTCTGAGTTCCTTAACCCTTATGTTGTTGAGGTTTTCCATCTTTTTAATGAAATTTATAATTTCCTCAGCAACATCACTCTTGGAGTGAAGAAAGATTGTCCAAGTATATCGTGAAAATTCATCCACAATAACTAAGGTGTATCTGCTACCCCTTAAACTTTGGACATTCACTGGACCGAAGAGGTCCATGTGAAGTAGATGGAAGCAACCACTAATTGAGTTGGCTTGTTTGGTTTTGAAGGTGGCCCTATCACTTTTTCCCTTTTCACAGGCACCACAAAGTCTGTCCTTCTCATAAGTGAGAGGAGGAAGGCCTCGAACAAGATTTTTCTTAGCTAGAGAATTGATTGTTTTGAAATTCACATGTGACATACGCTTGTGCCACAACCAATTGATTTGAGAGGCAGCCTTAGAGAAGAAACAGGTCTCACTGTCAGTCTTGACAGGAGTGAAATCTACCAAGTAGACATCCCTTTTTCTAGGTGCAACCAGCACTACCTCTTTGTTGATGTCAATTACTGTGCCTTGATGCTTGTTAAGGATTACCTTATAATCAGCATCACACATTTGACTAATGCTGATCAGATTATGTTTTAATCCATTCACATAGGCTACCTTTGTGAATTTGATCAGCCCATTAGAAAGAGACCCATATCCTTCAGTTTGGCTAGTAGAGTTGTCACCAAACACAACTGTGGGACCATCGGTCGCCACATAGTTATCCAGCAGGTCTTTAGATCCAGTCATGTGTTTTGAATAGCCATTGTCCAAATACCACACTCCTTTTCCTAGCAAGGCATGCATGGATAACAATAGAAGGATTTAGGTGGAATCATGATTCTTTCCACTGATAGTGTTTTCAGCAGAGATAGATGAGGGGACAGTAGACTCAGCAATTTCATCACTAATAGAGTCTTCAGCGATTTGATGAGAAGGAAGGAGAGCACCATTTACTTCATAAGTAAAATATTGATCCTCAGAGGTGTGAGTGATGGTGTTACCACTATCAAGAACGAAAAGGTTACTAACTTCATTGTTACTCCCATATTCGACTAGAATATCACCAAGAGCATTTGAAATAACCTGTTGAGATTGAGGAATGGAGATTCATTGAGAATAGATGAACTCAATGATATTATACTCATTAAGAGCTACTGCCTCTCCCATATTAATGTTAGACTCAGCTGGTGTTATGGGTGAAATTTCACGTACCAATATCTTGAACTCTCAAGATCTTTACACACTAAGATCTTGATAACGATAATATTCTTGTGACTTACTGGATATGTTACTAACGTTACAAAATACTAGTTATTATTTCCACATGAGTTATTTGTGCAGACTCTAGAATAATCGATATTTGCCTATGGAAAATATCCCCAACGGTGCAAAAAGGAATTCTCACATGGGATTATTCATCAACAAATAAAGAAGACTTGGTCTTGCTACATAATCGGACTTCTAGTTGATTTCAACATGAGGGAAAAAGACTCCAACGTACACTTAACCAGTCAAGATTCTCCTCAACGTCTCAATATCGAAGACCTGGAAGATCCCTAGTATTTCATATAGTTAGTTATCTACTAGGTCTATATAAACGAACAAGGTTGATCGATATAGGACATCTAATTTGCTCTAAGTTCATCTTGTAACACATCTGCTCACATACACAATTCTCTTCGCCCTCATCTTTTTTCTCACACACCTAGCATTAATCGATCAACTAAGTTCCATCATTGTAATCATTTAAACAATAATTAATAAGAGAACAAAGGCAGGGACGATTGCTTCCTCCCGGGGTTTTTATGCCGGTAATCCAAAAGGATTAAGGGCTTTTCCTCGATAACAAATCTCGGTGTTCTTGTTCCTTTACACACTAAGATCTTTTTTATTCGATCTTTACTATAATTTGCATTATCTCTTATCATAGCATTATGTCATTGTATTTACATCCTTTATTTGCGATTATATTTGTCCTTTAATTCCTTGTTTAGTCGACATAAATCTTTTACAAGTCTTTTATTTATAACGCATCTTTGAAACTTAATATTTAACAAGCCCTTAACCTCACGAACGAAAGTTTGGTTACATAATTGATCTAAGTCTTCAAGGTTGATTATCTTGGGTAATTTTTTACCAAAACAATTTGGCGCCCACCGTGGGGCAAAAGGTGCTTTCAACAAATCAAAATCAACTTCTTTACAACTAACTATGTCGAACATACAAGGAAAAATCTTTTACAATACCAAAAGAACGGGGACATCTAACGTAAGAAAGAAAGCTAAATATTCTTATCCCTGTCTTTATGCTAACAAGAATTTGTTTTATCCCTGTCTTTATGCTAACAAGAATTTGTTTTATCCCTGTCTTTATGCTAACAAGAATTTGTTTTCTATTATAAGTCGAGTCGAAGCTGACCTAGAAAAAAGAAGCTACGAAATTATGAGAGATTTACAAGTTTTGCAATTGAAGGTTCTAGATGTTCTCAAGCTTCAATCGATCTTGCAAAGATCCAAAGATCTAGATCCACAGGTGTAACACCCGTCGTTTAAAAATATGGGTTTTCAAAAACTTTTCACCTAACGGTGTTAACTTGCGGAAGTAAAGACTGTAAAAGTCAAAACCGATAAAAACATTTCGGTTTCTGCATTTATTTGGTGTTACATGCCATATCAAACATTAGTTCAAATGAAAACCCAACGGTTGCCCAACATAAAACAACCGTTCACACATCACCACCTAAATTCGACATTAAATACGAAATGTAACGAATGTCTAAAGTAAGCATCGTCTAAGGGTAGCTAAGGCTCCTGCATTGCATCTACCCAAGCTCACACGTCCTGCATCTAGATTCCATCAAGCTAAACCTGAGGGAACAACCACATTAAAGAAACAAGTGTTAGCTATAAGAATAGCTAAGTAAGATAACACTTAATTTAAAAGCATTTGTCCAATTAAAACAATCTTCATTATTAGACAAGTTTTATTAGGCACAACACACATCACACGTTCACACATATACTGCATTTCAACTTCACCTCAATTAGGATAATCATCCTAAATGTGCCTACCCTGCATTAGTTCATCAACTGCATCATCCGCATTATTAATTCACACATTGTCACACGTATCTTCGTTAACTGCATATAAGTGTGCCCTGCATCACACCCGACTGGATGATTAGTCAAAAGACTACTCATCTTACGTCGTTAAGGAATGGCAAGCCAATCCTTGAGTAATCCGTATGTGGAGGTTGGTCAAACCCTCGTATTACTCGCCCTGCGTTATAAAGACCATGTTGCGAGGAGCCACCCAAGCAACAACTGCATCTACGCACTCGCCCGGCTAAGGCTAGTACGGGTTAAGCTTAACACTTTTCACTGCATCTGTTTTATGAGCTCAATTTCACACATATAGATTGGGTCCCTGCATTCCCAAACATTCACACACATATAGTCTAGGTAACACACATTCCTAGACATTCACACACTTTTACTTCATTACGTTTGGATCCTTAAACGTGCAAGTGACATAGCAACCTAGCAAGTCTAGTGAACTAGGTGTACAAGCCAAGCATGCATATCACACATCAACTTCATTTCTATACATTATGCATATAAAGATACTTCATTAAACTACATCAACTGCATAGCTACATACCACATTAAGCAATACTGCATTACACTACAATAGGGACTGCATCTCAGGTCTCATGGTCAACTGCATAACCCATAATACCTCCCAAGTAACCCATATGCCCACATGCAATAATAAGGTACCGAATGGAAGTGTATATGATTTGAAACCAGCTTTTAGTTGATCCCCCAGCGTGACAAAGTAGTGTATCTTACCTGGTTGTAGTACACGCGCTCAAACAAACAGCTAATATTGCTTATCAGTAATCTCCGACACCTATCGTTCATTAACATATAAAGTATAAGTCATTTAGGACCTTAAATGGACCCTCGTACGAACTTAAGACTGGCTACGTAAAAATCCAGAATTACACCTAACGAAGATAGCCTTCGTACGAACTTAAACTTCGTTTACTCTGTTCTTACGAACTTAAGTATTAACTTCGTTACTTTACAACTTACGAATTTAGACCATAACTTCGTTCGATCTACTTTACGAATATAGCTTCTTACGAATATAATTGATCTTACGAAGATAACTTCAAACATTGTTCTTACGAACTTAAACCTCATCTTCGTTTTCTTTCTTTTACGAAAATAGTTTACATCTCACGAACTTAGCTCAAACGAAGATCATCTTCGTTCAAACACTGTTCGACAGATTTCTCAAAAACGACTAAGTTCTTCGATTTTCCAATAACCGACTCATCAAAACTTCTTCCAAAACATGTATTTGACACCAGTAAACACATTTTGATCATCCGGATCGACTACAGACTCGTTTAACATCGTTTTGAATGTTAATTAACCAAAACACCATTAAACACATTTTGATCATCCGGATCGACTATAGACTCGTTTAACATCGTTTTGAATGTTAATTAACCAAAACACCATTAAAACTCTAACTCTTTGAAAACTTCTTTAAAATCAGATTTAATTCATAATTACCTGCTTGACTCGATGATCGACCAATTACAACACCAAATCGTTGATCAAATGCTCTAATAACTGCTTTAGGATTAAAGAAAGGGTTAATTACTTTATTATTTGCTAATGACTGCCAATTAACTCTAGATTAGGGTAATCCTAACCTAAACCCGTTTTTCAATTTCCACCTATGTCAAAATCAGCCCTTGAACTTCTAAACCCTTCATTATTGGTCACAAACTGCATTATTGACCATATACAACATTAGTCCTTCATTAAAAGGCACTACATAGCCTTTAAGCGACATTAATCACACTTTTATTCGTCATTAAAATTTAGGCTTTTAAACCTAACTACTTTATCTACGTTAACCACACATAACTACATTCAAATATTAAGTAAAGACTTAACGACACCCCAAATTGACTTAACGGCATTAGTCAAACATTAAATAAAAGTTCGGGATGTTACAATTACCTCCCCCTTAAGAGGATTCCGTCCCCGGAATCTCATCAGATAGGAACAACTCGGGATATTTCTCCTTCATTACTGCTTCAGTTTCCCAAGTCAAGCTTTCTCCATGATTATGCTTCCACTTTATCAAGACAAGTTCAATCACTTTTCGGCGTAACTTCTTTTGCTTTCTTCCAAGTATCGCTACCGGTTCGTCTACTATTCTCTTCATTGGGTCAATACTCACGTCTTTAATAGGAATCACACTCGACTCCTCAGCTAAACATTTCCTCAAGTAGGATACATGGAAGGTGTTGTGAATTCCATCCAATTCTGGAGGTAATTCCAACTGATATGCCACATCTTTAATGCGCTTCACCACTTTAAAAGGTCCAATAAATCTTGGACTCAACTTTCCCTTCTTTCCAAATCGGATAACTCCTTTCCAAGGTGATACTTTCAGCATCACTAAATCACCAACATTAAACTCAATCGGTCTCCTTTTCTTATCTGCATATGTTTTCTGCCTTTCTCTTGCCACACGTAAGGCTTCTTTAGCTACATTAACCTTTTCAGAGGTAATTTCAATAATTTCGGGACCGGTCAACTGCTTTTCACCGGGCTCCATCCAACAACTTGGAGTCCTACATCTCCTTCCATATAACATTTCAAATGGTGGCATCCCAATACTTGCATGGTGACTATTATTATAAGCAAATTCAATCAACTTCAAGTGTTCATCCCATGCTCCACCGTATTCAAGTACACACGTTCTCAACATATCCTCCAAGGTTTGAATGGTTCTCTCACTTTGCCCATCGGTTTGGGGATGATAGGCGGTACTCAAATTTATTCTACTACCCAACTCCCGTTGAAGACCCTTCCAAAAGTTTGACACAAACCTCGAGTCTCGATCCGAAACAATAGATAAAGGAACTCCATGTTTCGCAACTACTTCATCAATGTACATCTTTGCCATCTTCGTTAAAGGCACATCTTGTCGGGTAGCTAGAAAATGAGCACTCTTCGTCAATCTATCTACAATCACCCATATCATATCATTCCCTTTCGGCGTTTTAGGTAGCTTCGTTACAAAGTCCATGGTAATATGATCCCATTTCCACTCGGGAATTTCTAATTGATGCAACAAACCATACGGCTTTTGATGGTCCGTCTTCACTCTTGCACACGTCAAACACTTTGCTACAAAATGAGCTACTTCACCTTTAATATCCGGCCACCAATAAATCGGCTTCAAATCTGCATACATTTTGGTGACACCGGGATGCATCGAATACCTACTTCTATGGACCTCTTCAAGGATCAACTCTCGGTTACCACCAAGCAGTGGCACCCAAATGCGACCCTTGTATGTTTTAAACCCACGGCTATTAGTCTCCATCACAAGTCGTTTCTTCTTTCCAATACTCTCGTTATCAATATTATCCTTCATTAATGCCATCTCTTGTGCTTCTTTAATTCGATCTAATAGACCCGACTTGGCCTGAACTTGCATGCTCATCAACTTACAAGAAGAGCTTTGCACTTTCCTACTTAGTGCATCCGCCACTACATTGGCTTTACCCGGATGGTATTTGATTTCACAATCATAGTCTTTAAGTAACTCCATCCACCTTCTTTGTCTCACATTCATCTCCTTTTGAGTAAACATATATTGTAAACTCTTATGGTCGGTGTAAAGTGTGCATTTAGTGCCATATAAGTAATGTCTCCATAATTTCAATGCAAACACAACCGCCGCTAGCTCAAGATCATGGGTAGGGTAATTCTTCTCATGAGGCTTCAACTGACGTGAAGCATAGGCAATCACTTTGTCTCTCTGCATTAAGACACAACCCAAACCCGTAATAGAAGCATCGCTATATACCACTAAATCATCAGTACCTTCAGGCAAGGCAAGGATAGGAGCTTCACACAACTTCTTTTTCAACGTTTGGAATGCATTTTCCTGCTTTTCAGTCCACTCGTACTTCACACCCTTCTTTGTTAATTCCGTCATAGGCTTGGCTATTCGGGAAAAATCCTGAATAAACCTTCTATAATACCCAGCCAAACCAAGAAAACTCTTAATCTCGGTAGGAGTCTTTGGCTGCTCCCACTTTGAAACAGCTTCAATCTTTGAAGGATCTACTTTAATACCTTCCGATGTAATAACATGACCAAGAAACTGCACTTCTCGGAGCCAAAACTCACATTTAGAAAACTTTGCGTACAACTTCTTCTCCCTCAACACCTCCAAAACTGCTTTCAAATGCTCACGGTGTTCATCCTCTGACTTAGAATAGATCAAAATATCGTCAATAAACACAATAACAAAATGATCTAGAAAGGGGCGGCATACCCGATTCATTAAGTCCATAAACGCGGCTGGAGCATTGGTCAACCCAAATGGCATGACCAAGAACTCATAATGACCATATCTAGTCCGGAAAGCTGTCTTTGCTACATCTTCCTTCTTTACCTTTAACTGATGATAACCGGACCGCAAATCAATCTTTGAAAAATACGAAGCACCATGTAGTTGATCAAAAAGATCATCAATTCTCGGGAGAGGATACTTATTCTTGACCGTTCGTTTGTTCAACTCACGGTAGTCAATACACATGCGCATTGATCCATCCTTCTTCTTAACAAAGAGAACCGGAGCTCCCCAAGGCGAGGAACTAGGTTGTATGAACCCCTTGTCAAGTAACTCCTGTAGTTGCGTCATTAATTCCTTCATTTCTGTAGGAGCTAATCGGTAAGGTGCTTTAGCAACGGGTGTAGCACCGGGAACAAGATCTATCTGAAAAGTAACTTCACGATCGGGAGGAATACCGGGTAGATCATCGGGAAACACATCGGGGAAATTGGATACTACCTCAACACTAGCGATTGAAGACTTCTCTTTTCTTGCATCAATGACATAAGCCAAGAAATGGCTCTTGTTTTTCCTTATACATTTAATAGCTTTCATCATACTAATAATCTTTATTCCTCCTCTCTTCTTGTCTCCATACACCGTTATCACTTTACCCTCGGATATAGGCAATCGAATTATCTTTTGGGAACATAAAATACTAGCTTCATTTCTAGCCAACCAATCCATACCAATCACTACATCAAAACCACCTAAGGTAGTAGGCAATAGTTGGACCGGAAAAGAACGACCTTCAATCTCAATCTCACAATCGTCATAACCCACACGTATATTATTAACCGTACCATTAGCAATTTCTACCTCTAATGAACAATCTAAGGGAGTAGTGACTCTTTCTAGCTTAGGAGCAAATAATGTGGACACAAACGACCTATTTGCACCTGAATCAAATAAAACAGAGGCAGGCTTTGAGTTAACAAGGAAAGTACCACTTACCACTTCATCGTTGTTCCTTGCGTCATCAACCGTCATTTGAAGAGCTCTCACTTTTGTTGCTGTCGTGGCGGTCTTCTTTCCAGCATTCTTCATCTGTGGACAATCGGCAATGAGATGACCCGTTTCTTGGCACTTGTAGCAACGAGTCTTGTCCCTACATTCAGTGGCAAGATGTCCCGACTTCCCACACTTATGGCACCTTCTTGTCTTGTCGGTACAATGCCCTTCATGAATTGTCTTGCAAAATGTACACCATGAACCATTCTTCTTTTTATCCTTGTCACCGCTTGAACTACCACTTCCACGGAACTTCTTATTATTATTGTTATTGGAAGACCAATTTGACCTTCTTTTAAATCCCACTTTCTTGTCGTCGACTTTCTCAACTACTTTCTTGTCCGAAGCAAAATCATCATCAAGCTTTTTAGACTCCTTGATTGCTTCAGTCAGAGTCTTGTGCTGCCTGCAGATACCTCGATAACTCGGAGGCAAACCATCAACATAGCAAGCAACCTGATCTGCATCAGTACGGAACAGATGGCCTACGAACTTCATCTTCTCCATAAAGGAACGAGCATAATCATTAATTTTGCCAACTTCAGCTGTCAAAGCACGGAACTCTTTTTCCATTTTACGCTGCTCATGTACCCCAATATATTCCTCAATGAATTTCTGCTTAAAGTCAGCCCACGTAATAGCAGTTACCATAGCCGGAGTCATCGAAATAGTAATGCTCTTCCACCAATCCCGAGCACCTTCTTTCAACATCCTACTAGCACACAACACTTTCTTATCCTCGGGACAATCACAAGCTTCAAAAACCATCTCAGTATCATCAAGCCATTCCATGCAACCTACTGCATTAAGTGTTCCATAGAATTTCTGAGCTCCACACTTCTGGAAACTTTCAAACTTGAATCGAGGGGCGTGAACATCATTAGGAGGAACCACATTAACATTAGCATGGGGAATAACAACATCATCGACCGGTGGCTCAGTGTGGTGAGAAGGCACAGAGTGACTGTTACCAGTTCCTTCTGCGTTAGCTGCCAACGCCTGATTCAACTGTTCTTGCGTTTGGGCCAACTGGGCCTGAAGAGTTAGCACAAGATTATACATCTCCATCTGATTGGGAATCTGATCCACCGCTACATCGTTAACTCTCGGAGGATTGCCAGGTGGTGGAGGCATCGGACCCAATGAGCCTGGTTGATTAACACGGCGGGGGTTCACACGATTCACATTAGCATTAGCAGTGCAGCATTAGCAGCATTAGCACAGCATTAGCAGAGCATTAGCAGCAGCATTAGCAGCATTAGAAGCACCTGCACCCGGATGGACAGGTGGAGTAACGCTAGCAGTAGCTCCGTCGCGTTGGATGTTGCGGTTGCGAGTGTTTACCATTTTCCTTCAATAAAATGGTGGAGTCGATAAGCGCAAAATAAAACAAAAAGCTCGTCGAGATAAGGCTAAAACATATCATCGTAACGTAAACATCTCGTAAGCCCTACTACACTCGCACTCATCCCAACCCATCCTACATCACATGTCATCTCTAGCTAAGGCATCCTACGAGTACCTAGCATGCACACCTTAAGTTTAAGTCCAAATCCTATGGTCAATAGGCCTTGGTTCACTTAAACTACTTCTCTGATACCAACTTGTAACACCCGTCGTTTAAAAATATGGGTTTTCAAAAACTTTTCACCTAACGGTGTTAAATTGCGGAAGTAAAGACTGTAAAAGTCAAAACCGATAAAAACATTTCGGTTTCTGCATTTATTTGGTGTTACATGCCATATCAAACAATAGTTCAAATGAAAACCCAACGGTTGCCCAACATAAAACAACCGTTCACACATATACTGCATTTCAACTTCGTTTCAATTAGGATAATCATCCTAAATGTGCCTATCCTGCATTAGTTCCCACATTATCACACATATCTTCGTTATCTGCTTTATTAGTTCACACATTGTCACACGTATCTTCGTTAACTGCATATAAGTGTGCCCTGCATCACACCCGACTGGATGATTAGTCAAAAGACTACTCATCTTACGTCGTTAAGGAATGGCAAGCCAATCCTTGAGTAATCCGTATGTGGAGGTTGGTCAAACCCCTCGTATTACTCGCCCTGCGTTATAAAGACCATGTTGCGAGGAGCCACCCAAGCAACAACTGCATCTACGCACTCGCCCGGCTAAGGCTAGTACGGGTTAAGCTTAACACTTTTCACTGCATCTGTTTTATGAGCTCAATTTCACACATATAGATTGGGTCCCTGCATTCCCAAACATTCACACACATATAGTCTAGGTAACACACATTCCTAGACATTCACACACATATAGTCTAGGTAACACACATTCCTAGACATTCACACACTTTAACTTCATTACGTTTGGATCCTTAAACGTGCAAGTGACATAGCAACCTAGCAAGTCTAGTGAACTAGGCGTACAAGTCAAGCATGCATATCACACATCAACTTCATTTCTATACATTATGCATATAAAGATACTTCATTAAACTACATCAACTGCATAGCTACATACTACATTAAGCAATACTGCATTACACTACAATAGGGACTGCATCTCAGGTCTCATGGTCAACTGCATAACCCATAATACCTCCCAAGTAACCCATATGCCCACATGCAATAATAAGGTACCGAATGGAAGTGTATATGATTTGAAACCAGCTTTTAGTTGATCCCCCAGCGTGACAAAGTAGTGTATCTTACCTGGTTGTAGTACACGCGCACAAACAAACAGCTAATATTGCTTATCAGTAATCTCCGACACCTATCGTTCATTAACATATAAAGTATAAGTCATTTAGGACCTTAAATGGACCCTCGTACGAACTTAAACCTCATCTTCGTTTGCTTTCTTTTACGAAAATAGTTTACATCTCACGAACTTAGCTCAAACGAAGATCATCTTCGTTCAAACACTGTTCGACAGATTTCTCAAAAACGACTAAGTTCTTCGATTTTCCAATAACCGACTCATCAAAACTTCTTCCAAAACATGTATTTGACACCAGTAAACACATTTTGATCATCCGGATCGATTACACTCTCGTTTAACATCGTTTTGAATGTTAATTAACCAAAACACCATTAAAACTCTAACTCTTTGAAAACTTCTTTAAAATCAGATTTAATTCATAATTACACAACCTCTAAATCTGGAAAATACATTCAATGATTCAATAATTACCTGCTTGACTCGATGATCGACCAATTACAACACCAAATCGTTGATCAAATGCTCTAATAACTGCTTTAGGATTAAAGAAAGGGTTAATTACTTTATTATTTGCTAATGACTGCCAATTAACTCTAGATTAGGGTAATCCTAACCTAAACCCGTTTTTCAATTTCCACCTATGTCAAAATCAGCCCTTGAACTTCTAAACCCTTCATTATTGGTCACAAACTGCATTATTGACCATATACAACATTAGTCCTTCATTAAAAGGCACTACATAGCCTTTAAGCGACATTAATCACACTTTTATTCGTCATTAAAATTTAGGCTTTTAAGCCTAACTACTTTATCTACGTTAACCACACATAACTACATTCAAATATTAAGTAAAGACTTAACGACACCCCAAATTGACTTAACGGCATTAGTCAAACATTAAATAAAAGTTCGGGATGTTACAAATTTGACACCAGTAAACACATTTTGATCATCCGGATCGATTACACTCTCGTTTAACATCGTTTTGAATGTTAATTAACCAAAACACCATTAAAACTCTAACTCTTTGAAAACTTCTTTAAAATCAGATTTAATTCATAATTACACAACCTCTAAATCTGGAAAATACATTCAATGATTCAATAATTACCTGCTTGACTCGATGATCGACCAATTACAACACCAAATCGTTGATCAAATGCTCTAATAACTGCTTTAGGATTAAAGAAAGGGTTAATTACTTTATTATTTGCTAATGACTGCCAATTAACTCTAGATTAGGGTAATCCTAACCTAAACCCGTTTTTCAATTTCCACCTATGTCAAAATCAGCCCTTGAACTTCTAAACCCTTCATTATTGGTCACAAACTGCATTATTGACCATATACAACATTAGTCCTTCATTAAAAGGCACTACATAGCCTTTAAGCGACATTAATCACACTTTTATTCGTCATTAAAATTTAGGCTTTTAAGCCTAACTACTTTATCTACGTTAACCACACATAACTACATTCAAATATTAAGTAAAGACTTAACGACACCCCAAATTGACTTAACGGCATTAGTCAAACATTAAATAAAAATTCGGGATGTTACACAGGCTCTAGAGAGCTTAGGGATTGAAGATTTAAGACGACAACAGATAAGTCATGAAATAGGAAATGCACGCGAAAGTGTATTAACAAAAGAAATTTCTAACCCTGAAGTAACACGATTTGAAGGTACGAATTCGATTAATCCTAACAAAATAATGACCACAGGGAAAAGGCATTCTGAATTGAACTTCTGGAATGTAGAAATGCAAATTTATGAGTTGTAATTGTTATTTTCTTAAAAGAACTAATCCATATAATTCTAGTGTTAGAATTGTTCTAAACTGGAGAAAGAGTATTCGTTGTCTATTAGCGCGTCAACGTGGAACAAGGTCTTCACCTTTTGGCTTTCACGCCAACTTTTGGTTGAAGGTTTTCACCTTATCTTAAATTCACCCGTGTCGCACGATAATTAATTTCACGGTTGAAGGGTTAAATTTCAAGGTCGTCGAAATTAATTCTGTTGGTTGTCGTGTTACCATCGATCTCCCGAAATTGGCTAACCACGCCATCTCCCGAAATTAGCTAACCACGCCACCCAAAACTAATTATTCCATGAATTGGCTAACCACGCCACCAAATACACTCGAAAGACTGGGGACACCCCCTAGATCTTAGAGTCCAACATCCCCCATAATGTTGGCTTGAAGGTTAACATCTTCAAGCTCCAACTTTAATGAGTTTTAGGACCCCATTCCTAAACTCATTCTCACACAAAACGAGATTATACAAATTATTGCACTATTTTGTTGTTTAATATCTTAGGAACACAAAAGATTGAGGATCGAGTATATCATATAGCAGCCAAGCAAACGAGGAAACGAGATTGTCAGAAACGGGTACGCTTTCTTTGAATTATCTCAAATTAAACCTTAGATTGTAAAACTTACATTTATTTAGTATTATAATAAAATACCACAATAATCATATACGCTAACGAAAAGCTTAAGTAAATAAGTATTATAACATATCGGTAATCTGATCACAGTATAATAATAGTGTATATATACAAGTAGCATATATAAAAGTAATAATAACTCGAAAATCATATATATATATATATATATATATATATATATATATATATATATATATATATATATATATATATATATATATATATATATATATATATATATATATATATATATATATATATATATATATATATATATATATATATATATATATATATATATATATATATATATATATATATATATATATATATATATATATATATATATATATATATATATATATATATATATATATATATATATATATATATATATATATATATATATATATATATATATATATATATATATATATATATATATATATATATATATATATATATATATATATATATATATATATATATATATATATATATATATATATATATATATATATATATATATATATATATATATATATATATATATATATATATATATATATATATATATATATATATATATATATATATATATATATATATATATATATATATATATATATATATATATATATATATATATATATATATATATATATATATATATATATATATATATATATATATATATATATATATATATATATATATATATATATATATATATATATATATATATATATATATATATATATATATATATATATATATATATATATATATATATATATATATATATATATATATATATATATATATATATATATATATATATATATATATATATATATATATATATATATATATATATATATATATATATATATATATATATATATATATATATATATATATATATATATATATATATATATATATATATATATATATATATATATATATATATATATATATATATATATATATATATATATATATATATATATATATATATATATATATATATATATATATATATATATATATATATATATATATATATATATATATATATATATATATATATATATATATATATATATATATATATATATATATATATATATATATATATATATATATATATATATATATATATATATATATATATATATATATATATATATATATATATATATATATATATATATATATATATATATA
>CM067168.1:29970447-29986520 GCA_034093135.1 Erigeron breviscapus
AATTATATCACAAAGATAAGCAATTATATCACAAAGATAAGCAATTATATCACAAAGATAAGCAATTATATCACAAAGATAAGCAATTATATCACAAAGATAAGCAATTATATCACAAAGATAAGCAATTATATCACAAAGATAAGCAATTATATCACAAAGATAAGCAATTATATCACAAAGATAAGCAATTATATCACAAAGATAAGCAATTATATCACAAAGATAAGCAATTATATCACAAAGATAAGCAATTATATCACAAAGATAAGCAATTATATCACAAAGATAAGCAATTATATCACAAAGATAAGCAATTATATCACAAAGATAAGCAATTATATCACAAAGATAAGCAATTATATCACAAAGATAAGCAATTATATCACAAAGATAAGCAATTATATCACAAAGATAAGCAATTATATCACAAAGATAAGCAATTATATCACAAAGATAAGCAATTATATCACAAAGATAAGCAATTATATCACAAAGATAAGCAATTATATCACAAAGATAAGCAATTATATCACAAAGATAAGCAATTATATCACAAAGATAAGCAATTATATCACAAAGATAAGCAATTATATCACAAAGATAAGCAATTATATCACAAAGATAAGCAATTATATCACAAAGATAAGCAATTATATCACAAAGATAAGCAATTATATCACAAAGATAAGCAATTATATCACAAAGATAAGCAATTATATCACAAAGATAAGCAATTATATCACAAAGATAAGCAATTATATCACAAAGATAAGCAATTATATCACAAAGATAAGCAATTATATCACAAAGATAAGCAATTATATCACAAAGATAAGCAATTATATCACAAAGATAAGCAATTATATCACAAAGATAAGCAATTATATCACAAAGATAAGCAATTATATCACAAAGATAAGCAATTATATCACAAAGATAAGCAATTATATCACAAAGATAAGCAATTATATCACAAAGATAAGCAATTATATCACAAAGATAAGCAATTATATCACAAAGATAGCATTGGTAGGATCATTCGATCATCATGGAATATCAATATATCACTACGAATGTTCCGGCTTTATCACAAAGATAAGCAATTATATCACAAAGATATGACGCTAGTGTGTCCTAAAAGAATGAAAGATGATCAATTTAATGATCAATTAAATTTGCTCTAGACACAGTGTGATCAAATGAAGTCGGGGACTGGAGCAGAATGTCGCCCTTTTTCAATATCAACATCTTCCAAAAGAAGAGTCAATAGAAGTGTGAAAATCTCCGTGAGAATAAAACAAGTATTTGTTAAGAAACACTTGAGTGGTTAGGTAAAGATGTGCATTGCTTCACTGGGTCCATGAAGACTTCTTCAATATCAAGATATCAACAAATGACATCTGATAGAAACGTGTTTTACCCGGCTTTTTGAGAATTTTGGGAAGGGTATCATTTCTTTTATCCCTTTTCTCACAACAAATCACCTTAACCTCTCACTTTTCGACTTTACTCCCTCCATTCTAGTTGCACGAAATCAACATCACTCAAAATACCCTCACTATCTAATGAAAGAAGTGAATACTCCGGGGTTAGAACTCATCGGCGATGATGAAATTCATGGAGTAAAATTTTGAGAAATACCTATCGCTCATTGTGCAAACTAATCACCGAACTCCATTTGATTAAAAATCATTGGAAAAACATCAAATGTGTGAATGAAAAGGTTTGAAACACATTTGAAGTTTGAGAATTTTTGAAATCACAAACTCCCCCTTAATCTATGCAAGGATATATCAAAAATGGTTTTCATAGAAAGGTGGAGCAAAAATTGTTTTTGCGAAATCAAAAAGAAACACAAAGTTTTGCTTCAACAACAATGTTGGTAGTAAGATAGCTAGGGAGTACACAAAGGCGTTCAATCCGTTGCATCTTACAACAACATGTTGGAGGCAATTAAAACATTTAAGTAAATTGAAAATCCAATCAATTAGTACAATATGAGAGAACAAGGGAGTACACAAAGGCGTTCGATCCTTCGTTTCCCATATCACTAATTGAGAGTTTGAAAAGTTTGTTTGGGGAAAAATTTGATTGCTATTACACATACATATTCATATAAGAATACTTGGAAGTACACAAAGGCGTTCGATTCCTTGTTTTCTTATATCAATTTATATGTATAATAACAATGCGTTTTAAAAATAAATATATCATTTAAGAACGGGTTACATACATAGTATATGCAAGCCTCAAAAAAAATCTTTTTGTTTATTTTTGAAATTTTTCAATTTTGTATTTTGTTTTTTGTTTGTTTATTTTTCTTATTTTTTTTTTTTTTTTTTTTTTTTTTTTTTTTTTTTTTTTTTTTTTTTTTTTTTTTTTTTTTTTTTTTTTTTTTTTTTTTTTTTTTTTTTTTTTTTTTTTTTTTTTTTTTTTTTTTTTTTTTTTTTTTTTTTTTTTTTTTTTTTTTTTTTTTTTTTTTTTTTTTTTTTTTTTTTTTTTTTTTTTTTTTTTTTTTTTTTTTTTTTTTTTTTTTTTTTTTTTTTTTTTTTTTTTTTTTTTTTTTTTTTTTTTTTTTTTTTTTTTTTTTTTTTTTTTTTTTTTTTTTTTTTTTTTTTTTTTTTTTTTTTTTTTTTTTTTTTTTTTTTTTTTTTTTTTTTTTTTTTTTTTTTTTTTTTTTTTTTTTTTTTTTTTTTTTTTTTTTTTTTTTTTTTTTTTTTTTTTTTTTTTTTTTTTTTTTTTTTTTTTTTTTTTTTTTTTTTTTTTTTTTTTTTTTTTTTTTTTTTTTTTTTTTTTTTTTTTTTTTTTTTTTTTTTTTTTTTTTTTTTTTTTTTTTTTTTTTTTTTTTTTTTTTTTTTTTTTTTTTTTTTTTTTTTTTTTTTTTTTTTTTTTTTTTTTTTTTTTTTTTTTTTTTTTTTTTTTTTTTTTTTTTTTTTTTTTTTTTTTTTTTTTTTTTTTTTTTTTTTTTTTTTTTTTTTTTTTTTTTTTTTTTTTTTTTTTTTTTTTTTTTTTTTTTTTTTTTTTTTTTTTTTTTTTTTTTTTTTTTTTTTTTTTTTTTTTTTTTTTTTTTTTTTTTTTTTTTTTTTTTTTTTTTTTTTTTTTTTTTTTTTTTTTTTTTTTTTTTTTTTTTTTTTTTTTTTTTTTTTTTTTTTTTTTTTTTTTTTTTTTTTTTTTTTTTTTTTTTTTTTTTTTTTTTTTTTTTTTTTTTTTTTTTTTTTTTTTTTTTTTTTTTTTTTTTTTTTTTTTTTTTTTTTTTTTTTTTTTTTTTTTTTTTTTTTTTTTTTTTTTTTTTTTTTTTTTTTTTTTTTTTTTTTTTTTTTTTTTTTTTTTTTTTTTTTTTTTTTTTTTTTTTTTTTTTTTTTTTTTTTTTTTTTTTTTTTTTTTTTTTTTTTTTTTTTTTTTTTTTTTATTTTTGAAATTTTTCAATTTTGTATTTTGTTTTCTGAAATGTTTCAAGAATTCCTTCAATTGAAAAAGAATTAAGGTTTAAGATTTAACATACCAAGCTTGGAGATCAGAAAATTAAACCTCTTTTCGTCCAACGGTTTTGTGAACAAATCTGCAAGTTGAAATTCAGTTCCCACAAAGTAGAGTTCGATGTCACCTTTCTCAATATGATCTTTGAGAAAATGATATCTAACATCAATATGCTTTGATCGAGAGTGGTTTACTGAGTTGACTGCAATTGCAATGGCACTCTGAGAATCACAATAGATAGGAATATGATCATATGTCAGACCATAATCAGTCAGTTGTGTCTTCATCCATAAAACTTGAGCACAACAACTAGCTGCAGCCACATATTCTGCTTCAGCCGTTGATAGTGAAACACAATTCTGTTTCTTGGAAGACCAACTCACAATTTTGTCTCCTAAAAATTGTAAAGTACCGGAAGTGCTCTTGCGATCAAGTTTACAACCTGCATGATCTGCATCTGAATAAGCAGTTAGATTGAATCCAGTATCCCTTGGATACCAGAGACCTAAATCGGGTGTACCCTTCAGATAACGAAAGATTCGTTTCACAGCTTGATAATGTAAATCAGTTGGAGCAGCTTGATATCTAGCACACATACATGTTGCAAACATTATATCTGGGCGAGATGCTGTTAGGTACAACAATGAACCAATCATACTTCTATATCTCTTTTGGTCAAATGGTTTCCCATTTGTATCAGTATTAATGGTTGTTCGAGCAGCCATTGGGGTAGAAATTGAAGAACATGAAGTCATATCAAACTTTTTCAACATGTCATTTATGTATTTACCTTGTGATATAAAAATACCAGTTGGTAATTGTTTGATTTGAAGACCCAAAAAGTAATTCATTTCCCCAATCATGCTCATTTCAAAATGATTGACCATTAGAGATGAAAAGTTTCGGCAAAATGTTTGACTGGTCGACCCAAATATAATGTCATCAACATATATTTGAACTAGTAGAACATGCTTACCTTGTTTGCGAATGAACAGGGTAGGGTCAATTATGCCTTTGGTAAATCCACCTTTAAGTAAGAAAGTAGTTAAGGAATCATACCATGCTCGGGGTGCTTGCTTAAGACCATAGAGAGC
This sequence comes from Erigeron breviscapus, assembly GCA_034093135.1. NCBI lineage: Eukaryota > Viridiplantae > Streptophyta > Magnoliopsida > Asterales > Asteraceae > Erigeron > Erigeron breviscapus. Next base: position 29,975,022 of record CM067168.1, read on the forward strand.
CTTGTCTAACCTGTAGACATGGTTTGGTCTTTGAGGATCAACAAAACCTTCAGGTTGATCAACGTAGACTTCTTCTTTGAGGTCACCATTCAGAAAAGCAGTTTTCACATCCATTTGAAACACAGTGAAGTTTCGGAATGCGGCATAAGCTAAGAAAATTCGAATGGCCTCCATTCTTGCTACTGGAGCAAAAGTTTCGTCGAAATCAACACCAGGTTGTTGGCAATAACCCTTTGCAACAAGTCGAGCTTTATTCCTTACTACCACTCCATTCTCATCCTTTTTGTTTTTGAATATCCACTTCGTTCCGATTGGATCAGCTTTTCTAGGATTTGGAACTAACCTCCATACCTTCAGTCTGTCAAATTGAGCGAGTTCATCTTGCATTGCCTTAACCCACTCTGGATCTTGAAGAGCTTCAGATACCGTTTTTGGTTCAATATTGCTAAGAGAAAGTGCAACAAGACACTCATTCACTGAAGTACGAGTAGTTACTCCTGCTTGTGGATCTCCAATTATCTGATCAGTAGGATGGTCTTTCTGCATACGTGTCCACTTGTGAGCATGAGGAAGTGGATCTTGTTCTTGAAGATCAACATCATCATCATTGAAACTTGAGTTTTGTTGAGAGATAGAGTCATAACTTGGTATAACTCTTTCCTCATATGCTGGATGATCAAAGTCAAGTGGTACATACACATTCGGAGTGTTCAGGGGATTGGTTGTCTGAGTGAATTGAGAAGGTTGTTCTTGAACATTCACTTGAGAAGGATTCTCAGGAGAGGATGATGGAATAGAATTATTTGAAGATGATATTTGCTCAGAAGAACTTGATGCTGATTCATGAGTGTTGTTAGGAACTGGATCGTGGTTATGAAGAGGTTCATTGTTTGGAATTGGTTCAACGATGATCTGAGGTTCTTGATCATGAACCGGTTTTGAATTATAGAATTCTTCAAAAAGAATATCTAATTCATCACTGGTTGGAGTTGGAAATTTCTTGAATTTAGAAGCTAAGGTAGTATTCCTTGTAGAAGGACTTGAAGCACTTGAATCCATACTTGTTGGTAGCAAGCTTTCTTGCTCAAAAATCATGCCTGACATCTCATCAAACCACACATTCATTGTTTCTTGAATTGTGTTTGTTCGGCGATTGTAGATTCGGTAGGCAATTGATGTTTTGGAATAACCAACAAAGTATCCTTCATCACCTTTCTTCTCGAATTTTCCAAGATTCTCCCGATCATTCAACGTGTAACAAACACACCCAAATATGTGAAAGTAGTTGATGTTGGGTTTCCGTTTGTTAACAACCTCATAAGGAGTCTTTTCGAACCGCTGATTGATAATGGACCGATTCTGAGTGTGACAAGCAGTGTCAACAGCTTCAGCCCACATATTGGATGGCAATTTGGAATAAGCAAGCATTGTCCTTGCTGCTTCCACCAGCGATCGATTTCTCCTTTCAACAACACCGTTTTGTTGTGGGGTTCGAACTGCTGAGAATTGATGAGTAATACCTTTGGATTTGCAGAATTCATCAAAAACAGCATTCTTGAATTCAGTACCGTTATCCGAACGGATGTAACGAACTGGAAGTTGAAGATTTACTTGAGTAATGGTGATGAAATCTATCAACATCTGAGTTGTTTCATCTTTGGATGCTAGGAACTTAACCCAAGTATATCTTGAATAATCATCAACAATAACCAGGATGTATTTCTTCCCATTTCGGCTTTGTACTTTCATTGGCCCACAAAGATCCATGTGAAGCAAATGAAGAGGTGCTAAAGAATTTGGAGATTTCTTCGGTTTATGAGAAACTCTCTTAATTTTCCCAACAGCACAAGAAGGACAGACATGCTCACTTTCATACTTATAGTCAGGTAAGCCTTCAACAAGATGCTTATTGACTAAAGTATTGATTGTTTGGAAATTCAGATGAGAGAGCCTTCTATGCCATAACCAAGAATTCTTCGAGGTAGCCTTTGAAATGAGACAAATATTATCGGTTGGTTGGTTATCATCGAGATTGACGGTAAAAAGGTTATCGTCACGATCGCCACAAAGAATATCAACTCCATCTAAGGTTTGGACTTTGCAAAGAGATTTTCGAAAAAGAACTTGAAGATTGTTATCACAGAATTGTCCAACACTGAACAAGTTGTGACTTAAACCTTCAACATAGTGAACTTTCTTGATTATAATCCCATTTCGTTCAATGTCCCCATAACCTAAGATAGGAGCGAAATTGTTGTTTCCAAAGCGAACAGTTCCCATGAATCTTTCAACAAAATTCTTCAGCAAAGATTTATTTCCAGTCATGTGCTTCGAACACCCGGAATCGAGTATCCAAACACAGATGGTTATTTCCTGCAATCAAAGAAATTTAACCATTTTTAGGTACCCACTTGAAAACGGGTCCTTTTTGGTTAGATAAAACAGGCAGGGTATATAACTTAGGATGCGCATTCAAACATGTTATTGAATCAACATAAGCATCAGCAAGCATATTATCAACAAACATATTTGAATAAAATGTACGAACATTCACACAAGAATTAAAAGTAACATGTCTACAAGCATTCATCTCCACCATACAGGAATTAAAATTGTTTACAAGCTCACAAGGCCTTGCCTTGGCACATTCAACATTTATTGACAAATCAGAATTGTTTTGTTTAACAGGAACACCTTTCCACCGATTAACAGCTTTTCTCCTCCTTCTTTTCTTCTTTTTCTCAACCTCTTTCTGAATACTAGTGATCTTAGGTACTAATGACTTAGCAACCCATTTAGCATCACTACTTAAGCTCTTTCCACCTGTTGAATTGAAGCTACAAAGATTAGAACGAGGAGTTTTAAAAACTTTCATCTTTTTGGAATCTTTTGGTGGTGAGGAAACTTCTTGCTTCTTTGGTTTATCATGAGAAAACCATCCATATCTATCCCTATATCTAGTTGAACCATTAGATGCATCCTTAGTTAGCAAATTTGAGCTAGACTTAGACACCTTAGGTTTAAAGCTAGATTGAGAGCTAGATTTAGAAGCATTAGGATAGTCTTTCGGAAGTTTCACTTTGGTGTACTTTGTTGTGTGTGGGGTTTCAGCTTGTTCCTTTTTGACATGTTTCACAGGTGTAGCAATGGTCTTTGGTTCAGTCTTGACGAGTTTGGTCTTAACTCGTTTCTTTGAGTAATATGAAGTTGGAGCTTTGGACGATGGTTTTTGAAAATTTGATTCAATTTCTTCCAATTTGAAAATTGAAGATTGTTTTGTTTTGTATGAATCATTGATTGCATCATAATTAACCAAAAAATCTTGATTAGGTATTCTCTCAACTTCATCAGTCTCAAATTCGTCATCCAATGGACGAATAAATTGTTGTATCATACCAAGGCGAAGAAATTTTTCATCATACAGGGGTTCGATTTCCTCTTTGGCCTTTTTTAATGGTGTGATATTCTCAAATCCCAACCCGAGAAGAAGTTCTGTTTTGTCAATTTTTGACTTGTTGAAATAAGCAGTGAAATTCAAGAGAGGATTTTGTTCAACTTTATATAGCTTTTCTTGATAGAAAAGTATATTCTTTTTAAATTCCTCAACTTGTTTTTCAAGATTCTCAATTTCAATGCCTTTAAGAAAACAATTATGATTTAAATCAGAAATCTTCCTTTCGAGTTCAACATTGTTGCATGTGAAAAACCTATAGAAGTACCATATCAAAACTAAACTATGTGCAAGTTCTTCATCAGAAAGATCAGATTGCACACAATCATCAGCTATAAAAGTAGCAGTATTTTGACAAGTACATTCAAGAGAATCAGTCAAGGTCTGGGTAGAGGTATTGGTAGATGAATCACAAGTAGTTTGGGTAGAATTTTCTACGGATGCACTTTGGTCAGTTTGAGTAGAAACATTCTCACAAACTTTCTTAGTATTAACAACAATACATTTATCCTCTAGATTCGGACTTTGAGACTTGAGATGATTGATAACTGTTTGTTGAGATTCCACCTTCTGTTGTAAATCTTCTATTTGCTTTTCCAAAATTGTGGTTGGAAAATACATTTTAGTTGATTTAGGTGAAGTACCAACAGATTCTTGGTTTTGAAAATTTGATTCAATTTCTTCCAATTTGAAAATTGAAGATTGTTTTGTTTTGTATGAATCATTGATTGCATCATAATTAACCAAAAAATCTTGATTAGGTATTCTCTCAACTTCATCAGTCTCAAATTCGTCATCCAATGGACGAATAAATTGTTGTATCATACCAAGGCGAAGAAATTTTTCATCATACAGGGGTTCGATTTCCTCTTTGGCCTTTTTTAATGGTGTGATATTCTCAAATCCCAACCCGAGAAGAAGTTCTGTTTTGTCAATTTTTGACTTGTTGAAATAAGCAGTGAAATTCAAGAGAGGATTTTGTTCAACTTTATATAGCTTTTCTTGATAGAAAAGTATATTCTTTTTAAATTCCTCAACTTGTTTTTCAAGATTCTCAATTTCAATGCCTTTAAGAAAACAATTATGATTTAAATCAGAAATCTTCCTTTCGAGTTCAACATTGTTTGGTTTGGCTTCTTGGAGCTTCTTATTGAGAATATCAACGTCCATTTGTCTCGCATTTGCCCGAAGCCATTCATTGGTCTTTTGAATTTCAAGATCTTGATTGGCTTTTTCAAGATCATGAATGGTCTTCTCAAGGTTTTGACATCTTTGTAATAATTTAGAATCAGGAGTGACATTCATCTCACATTCTTTAACCAACATTTTGTCTTTGTATGCTTGAAAATCTTGTTTAATAGTATCATGTTCAAAAAGTAATTTTGAGTGTTCTTCAAGAAGATTTGAAAATTCACTTTTTGAAAAAGAAATACTATTTTTCAACCTTTTGTTTTTGTTGGCTAAAGAATTGATGAGATTTGTTAATTTAGATAAAGCTAATCTACAAGACTCTTTGTCCTTAATCAAAGAAAAAGTAGAGTCGAGATTTACCTCATCATCTGGGTACTCATCATCAGTGCTTTCTGCTTCAAGGACTTTGTTCTTGGCCAATCTCGCCATGTAGCAAACATTAGCGGAGAGATCTTGATCTTCATCATCAGTGAGCAACAGCCATTTGTCATCTTCGGCAAGCAATGCATGTCCTGCTTCGACCTGTTTGGCTAATAGCATCTTCTGTTTGTAGTACTCATAGTTCCGCTTCTTGGGTTGTTTGCAATCAACAGCAAAATGTCCAGGAATTCCACAATTGTAGCACCTTTTGTCTGATGTCTTCCCCTTTTCAACTGCTTGTTTCTCATATGCTTCCTTCTTATCACCATATCTTGAACCAGTAGCTTCACTTTGATCATTGCTCCTTGGATGATAGTGTTCCTTCTTGGGAAATGCACTTGTTGAAGAAGTGCGGAGATTGTTGTTTGTTGGCCTCGCTTTGAAATATCTCTTCTTGAAATGCTTAGTTACTGCGGCAAGAGCTTGATATAGTTCATCTGATACACCATCTCTTGTAGCCATCACATCATCTCCCTCCTCATCTGACGAAGAAACAACCACCATTTGCCTTTTGAGAGCTTCAGAAATCTTCTTCTCAACGATCAATGCCAAAGGATCAGAAGATACAACTTCCGGCATTTTGTTCGATGAAGCTTTGTTCAGGACTTGGTTTTCATTGAGCTTGAAGGATTCATATAGAGTATGAATGGTGAACTTGGTCAGGTTTTGATGTTGCTTGATTTGGGTTCCAAATTCTTCCCATTCTTGACCAAGTGCTTTGATGAACTTGATGTTTAACTCAATCTCAGTCTTCTTGACATTGTTCTTCCTCAGTTCATTAATGACATTGCAGAATCTGTAATACACTGCCTCAAGAGATTCATTTGGCATTTTGGAAGTATGAAAATGAAACGGTTTGATGAAGATCGTCTTGAAAATTTTTGGTGAAATTTTGGCTAAGTATGAAAATGAAACGGTTTAGATGAAGATCGTCTTAGGAATTTGAGAAAAATTTGGTTAAGTATGAAAATGAAACGGTCTTAGATGAAGATCGTCTTGAAAATTTTTGGTGAAATTTTGGCTAAGTATGAAAATGAAACGGTTTAGATGAAGATCGTCTTGAAAATTTTTGGTGAAATTTTGGCTAAGTATGAAAATGAAACGGTTTAGATGAAGATCGTCTTAGGTGAAACTCTTGGAAAAATTTGGTTAAGTATGAAAATGAAACGGTTTGATGAAGATCGATCTTGATAAGATCGTCTTGAAAATTTTTGGTGAAATTTTGACTAAGTATGAAAATGAAACGGTTTAGATGAAGATCGTCTTGAAAATTTTTGGTGAAATTTTGGCTAAGTATGAAAATGAAACGGTTTAGACGAAGATCGTCTTAGAACTTTGGAAAAATTTGGTTAAGTATGAAAATTGAAACGGTTTGATGAAGATCGTCTTGGAACTTTGGAAAAATTTGGTTAAGTATGAAAATGAAACGGTCTTAGATGAAGATCGTCTTGAAAATTTTTGGTGAAATTTTGGCTAAGTATGAAAATGAAACGGTTTAGACGAAGATCGTCTTAGAATCTTGAAGAAAAATTTGGTTAAGTATGAAAATGAAACGATTTGAGAAGATCGTCTTGGAACTCTTGAAGAAAAATTTGGTTAAGTATGAAAGTTGAAACGGTCTTGAAAAACAGAATGTGAAACGATCTTGATTGAAAGAAATTGAAACGATCTTGATTGAATAGAGAATGAAACGATCTTGATTGAATAGAGAATGAAACGATCTTGATTGAATAGAGAATGAAACGATCTTGATTGAATAGAGAATGAAACGATCTTGATTGAATAGAGAATGAAACGATCTTGATTGAATAGAGAATGAAACGATCTTGATTGAATAGAGAATGAAACGATCTTGATTGAATAGAGAATGAAACGATCTTGATTGAATAGAGAATGAAACGATCTTGATTGAATAGAGAATGAAACGATCTTGATTGAATAGAGAATGAAACGATCTTGATTGAATAGAGAATGAAACGATCTTGATTGAATAGAGAATGAAACGATCTTGATTGAATAGAGAATGAAACGATCTTGATTGAATAGAGAATGAAACGATCTTGATTGAATAGAGAATGAAACGATCTTGATTGAATAGAGAATGAAACGATCTTGATTGAATAGAGAATGAAACGATCTTGATTGAATAGAGAATGAAACGATCTTGATTGAATAGAGAATGAAACGATCTTGATTGAATAGAGAATGAAACGATCTTGATTGAATAGAGAATGAAACGATCTTGATTGAATAGAGAATGAAACGATCTTGATTGAATAGAGAATGAAACGATCTTGATTGAATAGAGAATGAAACGATCTTGATTGAATAGAGAATGAAACGATCTTGATTGAATAGAGAATGAAACGATCTTGATTGAATAGAGAATGAAACGATCTTGATTGAATAGAGAATGAAACGATCTTGATTGAATAGAGAATGAAACGATCTTGATTGAATAGAGAATGAAACGATCTTGATTGAATAGAGAATGAAACGATCTTGATTGAATAGAGAATGAAACGATCTTGATTGAATAGAGAATGAAACGATCTTGATTAACAAAGTAACTGAAACGATCTTGATCAATCAAAGAAATTGAAACGATCTTGATTGAATAGAGAATGAAACGATCTTGTCAAAATCGTTCTTGTTGAGATCGTCTTTGAGTAAGATCGTCTTGGAACTCTTTGAAGAAAATTTGGTTAAGTATAAGAAGAGAAACGGTCTTGAAAAACAGAATGTGAAACGATCTTGAGAAGATCGTCTTGGAACTCTTGAAGAAAAATTTGGTTAAGTATGAAAGTTGAAACGGTCTTGAAAAACAGAATGTGAAACGATCTTTGAGAAGATCGTCTTGGAACTCTTGAAGAAAAATTTGGTTAAGTATGAAAGTTGAAACGATCTTTGAGAAGATCGTCTTGGAACTCTTGAAGAAAAATTTGGTTAAGTATGAAAGTTGAAACGGTCTTGAAAAACAGAATGTGAAACGATCTTTGAGAAGATCGTCTTGGAACTCTTGAAGAAAAATTTGGTTAAGTATGAAAGTTGAAACGGTCTTGAAGAACTGGGACGATCTTGTTTGAAGATCGTCTTGAAAATTTTTGGTGAAATTTTGGCTAAGTATGAAAATGAAACGGTTTAGATGAAGATCGTCTTAGAACTCTTGAGAAAAATTTGGTTAAGTATGAAAATGAAACGGTTTGATGAAGATCGTCTTGGAACTTTGAGAAAAATTTGGTTAAGTATGAAAATTGAAACGGTTTGATGAAGATCGTCTTGGAACTTTGGAAAAATTTGGTTAAGTATGAAAATGAAACGGTCTTAGATGAAGATCGTCTTGAAAATTTTTGGTGAAATTTTGGCTAAGTATGAAAATGAAACGGTTTAGATGAAGATCGTCTTGAAAATTTTTGGTGAAATTTTGGCTAAGTATGAAAATGAAACGGTTTAGACGAAGATCGTCTTAGAACTCTTGGAAAAATTTGGTTAAGTATGAAAATGAAACGGTTTAGATGAAGATCGTCTTGGAATTTGAGAAAAATTTGGCTAAGTATGAAAATGAAACGGTTTAGATGAAGATCGTCTTGAAAATTTTTGGTGAAATTTTGGCTAAGTATGAAAATGAAACGGTTTAGATGAAGATCGTCTTGAAAATTTTTGGTGAAATTTTGGCTAAGTATGAAAATGAAACGGTTTAGATGAAGATCGTCTTGAAAATTTTTGGTGAAATTTTGGCTAAGTATGAAAATGAAACGGTTTAGATGAAGATCGTCTTGAAAATTTTTGGTGAAATTTTGGCTAAGTATGAAAATGAAACGGTTTAGATGAAGATCGTCTTGAAAATTTTTGGTGAAATTTTGGCTAAGTATGAAAATGAAACGGTTTAGATGAAGATCGTCTTGAAAATTTTTGGTGAAATTTTGGCTAAGTATGAAAATGAAACGGTTTAGATGAAGATCGTCTTGAAAATTTTTGGTGAAATTTTGGCTAAGTATGAAAATGAAACGGTTTAGATGAAGATCGTCTTGAAAATTTTTGGTGAAATTTTGGCTAAGTATGAAAATGAAACGGTTTAGATGAAGATCGTCTTGAAAATTTTTGGTGAAATTTTGGCTAAGTATGAAAATGAAACGGTTTAGATGAAGATCGTCTTGAAAATTTTTGGTGAAATTTTGGCTAAGTATGAAAATGAAACGGTTTAGATGAAGATCGTCTTGAAAATTTTTGGTGAAATTTTGGCTAAGTATGAAAATGAAACGGTTTAGATGAAGATCGTCTTGAAAATTTTTGGTGAAATTTTGGCTAAGTATGAAAATGAAACGGTTTAGATGAAGATCGTCTTGAAAATTTTTGGTGAAATTTTGGCTAAGTATGAAAATGAAACGGTTTAGATGAAGATCGTCTTGAAAATTTTTGGTGAAATTTTGGCTAAGTATGAAAATGAAACGGTTTAGATGAAGATCGTCTTGAAAATTTTTGGTGAAATTTTGGCTAAGTATGAAAATGAAACGGTTTAGATGAAGATCGTCTTGAAAATTTTTGGTGAAATTTTGGCTAAGTATGAAAATGAAACGGTTTAGATGAAGATCGTCTTGAAAATTTTTGGTGAAATTTTGGCTAAGTATGAAAATGAAACGGTTTAGATGAAGATCGTCTTGAAAATTTTTGGTGAAATTTTGGCTAAGTATGAAAATGAAACGGTTTAGATGAAGATCGTCTTGAAAATTTTTGGTGAAATTTTGGCTAAGTATGAAAATGAAACGGTTTAGATGAAGATCGTCTTGAAAATTTTTGGTGAAATTTTGGCTAAGTATGAAAATGAAACGGTTTAGATGAAGATCGTCTTGAAAATTTTTGGTGAAATTTTGGCTAAGTATGAAAATGAAACGGTTTAGATGAAGATCGTCTTGAAAATTTTTGGTGAAATTTTGGCTAAGTATGAAAATGAAACGGTTTAGATGAAGATCGTCTTGAAAATTTTTGGTGAAATTTTGGCTAAGTATGAAAATGAAACGGTTTAGATGAAGATCGTCTTGAAAATTTTTGGTGAAATTTTGGCTAAGTATGAAAATGAAACGGTTTAGATGAAGATCGTCTTGAAAATTTTTGGTGAAATTTTGGCTAAGTATGAAAATGAAACGGTTTAGATGAAGATCGTCTTGAAAATTTTTGGTGAAATTTTGGCTAAGTATGAAAATGAAACGGTTTAGATGAAGATCGTCTTAGGTGAAATTGAAAAAATTTGGTTTTTCAGAGTTTTTCATATTCGACCTCAACTTGAAATCTTCATAAAGATTCTTACCAATCACATCTGCAAGACCATAATTACTTGGATTGATAATCCTGTTATTTCCTAGTTCATGTAAGTCTTCTTCACACAAACTTCTGAAATGTCTCTCACTCCATGCTAAATACTGACAACCTTCTGGTCTTTTGAGAACGAACAGCTTCAGTTCTTCATCATAAAACCAACTCCAGATAATTGTTTTGTATTTTGCAGCATTTTTGTCCGAGATATGAGTCCAATACACAGAAGGTCTCAGAGTATCCCTAGTGACTATAAATTCACTAACTCTCTGACCAGGTACAATTCTATCAATTACCTGTGATGGATCATCATCTCTGAGAGGCACTGGAAACTCATTTGGATCAAATGGTCTTGTCAGATTAATCTCATAATGAAAAGGAACCAATACATCTTGAACCTTAGCAAATACTACAAAGTTTAAAACTTTAGTATTGCTACTAAATGGAGCTTGTAGCATTCTTTCCTTTACTTCTTCTCTTCAATTCTAACACATCTCTTTCTACCACAGACGTCTCTTCAGGAATTGAGTCCCAAACATCATCAAAACCATAAGGTTTCTTGAAAATATTCATATCTGGTTCAGGAATAATCTCACCTTCCTCAAGCTCATCTCCATCAAAGAGTAATTCCGTATCATCTGTATCATCTGAAAAGATTACACAAAATAACACCAGAATATAATGATTAATCATGATAATAAAGATGAAATATAATTGCATTGAAATAAGATAAATTACATTTACATGTCATAACTTATTACATGCAACCTAAAATACAATTCATCTAATCATTATTAACATCATAAGTTGAATCAGAATCAGAATCAGATTCCAAAGCTATTTGCTTTTGAATCTGTAATTTTTTTTCTCTTTCAGTAACTGCTTCTTGTTGTTTATCTAACAAGACATCAAATACATCATGAAATGCGTTCTCTTCAGAATAATAGTCATGTCCAAATTTTGCTTCAACTTCACGCTTTAATCGTTCAGTTTCAGCTTCAACTTGATCATCACTTAAATAATCTATTGATTTTGAAGAATTACCTGAGCTGTCAAGTGCTTCAATGATCTCAGCATCTCGAGGAGCACTTGATCCACCAGCACCAGATGTACCCACTTCATGAGCA